>CM053596.1:54018866-54045667 GCA_028646575.1 Pseudocheirus occidentalis
CGAGTAAGCATTTTTACAGATTCCAAATATGCTTTTCATGTTCTACATGCCCATGGAGCAATTTGGAAAGAAAGGGGATATCTGACAGCAAAAAATTCCCGTATTAAACACACACAGGAGATTTCACATCTTCTCCAAGCTGTTCAAAAGCCCTCTGAGGTAGCTGTTGTTTTTTGCAAAGGCCACCAGAAAGGGGAAACCGATGAGGCTGTGGGAAATCGCCTGGCAGACACCGCTGTAAAGAATGCTGCCCGCCAGTTGGCTGTACTGGCTCCTTTAATACCACAGTTCTCTGATGCCTTCACACCCTCATATAGCCCTCGAGAACAGGCCCTTGCTAAGGAAAGGGGATACTCTCTTTCATCCTCTGGGTGGTTTCAAACACCCTCGGGACAACTTCTTATCCCAGAGGAAAGTCAGTGGAAGCTTCTTTTTGGCTTACATCAGGCCACATAACTGGGGAAGAATGCCCTCTGGTCTCTGATAAAACCCATTTTTACTGGCAGTAAGTTAAGGGAAACCATCAGACAAGTATGTCGGGCCTGCCCAACTTGTGCTCAGGTGAATCCTGAAGGGGCAGTCAAACCTCCCCCCCTTTTAAAACCTGTTCAGAGGAGGGGTACCTACCCAGGTGAAGACTGGCAGATAGACTTTACACATATGCCCCCATGTAGGGGATTCAGATTTCTTTTGGTTTTTGTTGATACCTTTACTAATTGGGTAGAAGCTTTCCCTTGCAGAACTGAAAAGGCTCAGGAGGTATCAAAGTTCCTATTAAAGAAAATTATACCTCGTTTTGGCTTGCCTGTCTCCTTACAGAATAACAATGGCCCAGCTTTTATTTCTCAGATAAGCCAGGCAGTGGCAAAGATACTTAAAATTAATTACCATCTCCACTCAGCCTGGAATCCAAAATCCTCTGGTAAAGCAGAGAAAATGAGTCATACCCTTAAGTGGGTCCTTACTAAGCTATGCATAGAAACCCAGGGAAGATTGGGTTAAGAATCTTCCCATCGGGCTACTCAGAGTCCGAATCACACCTTGAGAAAATATCAAGCTTAGCCCCTATGAACTCATGTATGGAAGGCCCTTCTTAACCTCTGACATCCTGGGGGCCTTTCTGTCTGTGCTTCTAACTTTGGGGAGTTTGACACCATTCTGAACAAAGACTTTTCCCTTCCCCCTCTACTCTTTTCTTGCTCCATTAGAATATGAGCTCCTTGAGAGCAGAGACTGTCATTGTGCTTGTGTTTGTATCCTCCATGCTTGATAAAGCCCAGGAATATGATAAATGCTTAATAAAATGCTTTTTGCTTTGCCTATAGTATTTCCTTGATTGATTCCTAGTTTAATGATGGCAAATTAAAAATGAGGTTAGTCTAACAAAATTATTTTTGATGAATACATACTGGCTTGTATTCATTATTTCTTGCCTTCCTACTCCACCAGGCTATCTCTCTACAAGCAAAAATCATGCATGAACATTTTGAGACACTTGCTTATGGATATGTGAGCATGTAAGTCCAAACACACCTCCGAGAGACATACACACACACACACACAACACATCCCCTCTGGAATCACACTTACTATGTGACCTTAGACAAGTCCCTTCCCTTCACTAGGCCTCAGTGTCCCCATATAGACAAAGGAAGACTTGGACTGGTCTCTGAAGCTTCTTCTCAGCTCTGACAGTCTATGTCTCATCCTGGCTCAAGAAAGGGTTAAGGACCTAACAACCAGTTCCCACCAACCCCTATCCATGCCCCATCACACACTGTTCAGCATTTTGTCATTTCAGACTGTAAAGAGCAGGCAAGAACAATAAATTAATTTAGAGGGAAGGCTTAACCTACACATACAGTATAAAGATAGTTGTGAGGTTCAACTTTCTAACCAGGGGCCCTCCCTCACTGATTGCAGACCAGCCCTCTCTCTCCCTCCCAATCATTTTAACCAATAGAGATCCATGGAAATACTTGGGACAATACACCTGGGACAAAGGACCAAGTAAGGGCTGAGGAGCTAGGAGCCAGATGGCATAGGAAAAGTAGAGGGATGAGGCAGGGTTTTTGCTGACTATAAATCACAGAGAATATAAGATAGTAGGCGAGGAATGAGAAGGTGGGAGCCTTGAGTGAGAAACTACAACCTGGGGATTAGTTCAGGGGTTGAGGTCTAGAGCCTGGATGCTGAAGGCTCATGATTAGAAAGCAGGAAATCAAGGGGGCCCAGAGGAGAAGAAGCAGTGGACTATTAGCTGGTGTAGATAGTCTTTGCCTCTGATTACCTCCCACAGTAGCAGACCCATCTAGGCTAAATCCCTACTGCAGGCAGAAACAGTATGGAGTTGAACCTTGGCCTCCCAGAATTGTAAAGCTTTTTACCCACATACCTTTACCCAAACTTGGCTTGGACCAGGACCATTCCTGAAGGACCATAAGACCTTGTAAGATGTAGGAGTCTGGAAAGGGCAAGTGTTCTAGAGACAGAAGGCCTGGGAAATCTGCTGTGATGATTTAGGGAAAGTTTTTTTTAACCAGGATAAGAATTCAAGGACTGGAGCCACCCCCCCCAAAGACAGGCTTTGCAAATCACTGATGCTGTTGGTAATAAATTGTAAACCAGAAGCCTTCCTTTGGCTCTCCCCGAGAGTCTCCATCACTCTCTCCACTCTGCTTTCTAGGCTCCCTGCCATTTTCATATAGCTCTTTCCTGATGAGAAGCTTTGTCTCTGGAGAACTAGGAGGCCTACAGGAGCATAGACTAGGTCTCAGGCTTCACTTAATGCCCTCAGCTTCTCCTGCTTTCTCTGGGAACTGGTGCAGGTCCAAAACAACCTTGCCCTTGACTCTAGGAGTTTCACCTCTTTCTGAATTCTCATAATTATTTAAATCCTTCCTGAAGTCCCAAGTCCCTATGACTTCTGGGCTATAGGAACCCAGAGTCATAAGATGAGAAGTACTTCAGAGAAAATCTAGTCGCCCTCTTTCATTTTACTGATGAGCAAATAGAAGTGGTAAGATCCTTGAAGGCAGGCACTGTCTTTTGCCTACTTGTATCCCCAGTGCCTGGCCAATCTCTAGCACAGAATGGGCGTTGAGGTGAAAGTGTGTGTGTGTGTGTGTGTGTGTGTGTGTGTGTGTGTGTCAAGATGTCATCTCAAATAAATTAGCTCAGGCCATCTCCAAATCAAAGAAAGGCATTTATTTGAGGTAACTTGCCCATCAGGCCTTTCTCCTTAAGGGAGACAGCTCTTTAAGAGAGATGGATTCATTCAGGGAGATGGCCAGTTATCCAGGAGAAGCTTGGGATTCTTATGGAGGAAACTCACCCTGTGGGCAGGGAGATGAGGTAATCAGAGATATGCAGGCAAGGGGGAGGGGGGGAGTGGTAGCTCAGAGTCTATTTCATTGCCCTGGGCAGAGGGCAAATGCTAATCTCATCATCTCTAGAAAAAGCTTCAACTAATCTCATCATCTCCCACCTCAAGACTTGGTACCTGTTGCTGAAGTTTAGGGTTAGGGTGCTCAAGACTCCAAAATACCAACACTCTTGAGTCTTGCCAAATTAATTCTACTCAAGTCTTCTCTCAGCCAAAGTAAAGCAAAGTTTATTAAAGATTTGCCATAATAGGTAGACTTTGAAGGAGCCTAGGTACCTGTGACATTTGTATTGGACAAGCAGGCCAGAATAATCTGACACAGAGGGAGTCTGCACTAGATTGAATTCTCAGCAGCCTCATGGAGGCAAGATGGATCTTAAATACAGACTGTGGGAGGATTTGAGAGTGGTCTAGAGGAGGGTTTGGGGGAAGGTCTTGAAGAGCAATCTAAGAAGGATCTTGAGGGGACAGAAGTCAGACTTCAGTAATGAGATTAATGGTGAGAAATAGCTGAGGGTTACCTGGAGATGACAGATAATGGAGGGGTAGGCTAGTTTAAGCAACAGATTTTGGTATAGATATTTTGATAGGACCAAGGGTGGGAAGTAGCTGGACAACGGAGGTCTAGACTTGGTTAAGAGTAACAAAGATTTGGGTCTAGCTTTATGATCTCAGACAAATGTTTCATCAAATGGGAAGATTCAATCAGAGTTCAAGGAGTTTCCCAAAGCCTGTACCCCATCACCTAGCATTCTCCTGGGGCATCGGGCCCATCCCAGCCCATCTTCATTACTTAATTAGCTTACTTGTCACTCCTTAATCTCATCCAGATCTTCCCACAGTCTTTCTGCATAAAAGTATTGATTTTTGACTCCTTAAATTGCTCAGATTCTTAAAATCTGACCAGCTTATATTGGTATCACAAATAGCAGACTCATTAGGAGTCTGCCCCACTTCTATTGGTGTTACAAGAAACTGGCTACTTGGACTGAAAGAAGGCTTGACGAGTCTAATTCTTTTGAGGCAGACCCCCAACCTGTACTCTTGCATTTCAGGGTTCCCAGCAATGCCAAACCACAAAAAAAGATCTAAATGACCTCAGAGACACCGGGACCAACCTCCCAATTTCACAAATGAGGAAACAAAGTCCTAGGAATGTTAAGTAAGTTGCCCAAAGTCACACAGGTAGAAAGAAAGCATCAGAGGCCACATCTGAACCAGGTCCTCTATTGCTGAGCCTATGTTTTTCCCACCATGCCACGCAATACGTATGTATTCAGAAACAATGCACCAGGACAAGGGGATTGGAAGTACATATGGAAGTCACTATTTCTGTTGAGTAATTATGCTTGGACAAACTGTACAAAACCCAACAAACTCATGATTCAGTCTCCTGCAGGGAAAAATTCCTCGAAATTCTTTAGCAAAACAATTTTAAAAGAGTAGCAGAGACTGATGATACATATAACTTCACACTTCAGAAGTTTGTTAAAAGAAAGGAAGGGTGTGTGCACTTAAGTTTTAGTTAAATCCCTACCAACATTGTCTATTGTTTTTGACTACAGTTTTGTTGTCTTTATAGTTGTCTTCATGTAAAGGAGATTGTGGGCTACATTAAGATCCTCACAGTTTCCAGGAACAGGGAGGTAACAGAACCTCTGTACTCTGCCTTCTTCAGACCTCCTCTGGGGCATTATGTTCTCTTCTAGGAACTAGAATCTAGTAAGGACATTGTTAAACTGGAGGTTGTCCAGAGGTGGGAACCAAGATGGCGATGGGTCTTGAGTCCATAGTGCATGAAGATGGTTGGAAGAACTTTAGGATGTTTACCCTGAAGAAAAGATGCAGGGAGAACAAGATAGCTATCTTCAAGCATTTGAAGGGCTATGATGTACAAAAGAAATTAGGCTAACTTTGTTTGGCTCTAGAGGACCAAACCAGGAGCAATTAGAAGAGGTTGCCAAGAAGCAAATTAAGGCTTGATTGGGAGGGTGAAGGGAGGGGGAGAGGGGAACTTTCAACCAATCAGAGCTGTTGAAAAATAGAGTGGGGGATAATAACTTCCCTCTCATTGAAGAGTCTTCAAGCAAAGAATGGTCACTTATTGAATGAGATTTGGGGGGGAATGGATTGAATTAGATAGCCCTGGGGTGCAAACTGATTCTAAAATTCCATAATTAAAATAGAGTCATGCTCAGGATATTCTATTTTGGTCCTGCTTTTTTACACTATATAGCTTAATTTGTCTTCCTACATTTCCTCTAATTCATCATATTTGTCCTTCTTTATGGGATAATAATATTCCATGATATTCATTAATCACAATTTCTTCAGCCACTCCCTCGTAATTAGACACTCAGATTGTTTCTGTTTTTTTTTCTGTTACAAATAGTGCTACTTATGAATATATGGAAGCAGACAGGTTTTTGTTTGGTATCAATAATATCCTTGGGGAGGGATGTGAACCCAAGAGCTTATTGGATTTTTGGGTCAAAGGGTATGAATAATTTTATGACTTTTCTTGCATAATTCCCAATCATTTCCCAAAATATTTAAATCAATTCAAACCTCCACCACCATTGGATTGGTGTCCCTGTTTCCCTCTAACCCTGCCAGCATTTAATTTTTCATCTCTGCCAATTTGATGTGTGTGAAGTAATCTTAGAGTTGTTTAAATTTGCATTTTTTCTGCTTAAGTGATTTTGAAAAATTTTCAGGGGGAAGAAAGGGGGTTGCTAAAAATCTTGTTTTGCTTCTTCTTTTTTAATTGTTCTTATTACAAAGTATTTTTATTTTCTTTGATTTTTCATGACAAACCTGTGGTTTAATATTTCTTTTGAAAATTGTGCACATCATATCCTTTGACCTAGCAATACTACTACAAGGTCTGTATCCCAAAAGAGATAAAAAACAAAAAGGAAAAAGATCTATGTGTACAAAAATATTTATAGCAGTTCTTTTCTGGGGGCAAAGAATTAGAAATTGAAGTGATGGCCATCGGTTGGGGAATGGCCAAACAAATTGTGGTATGTGATTATGATGGAATATTACTGTACTATAAGAAATGATGAGCAGGATGCTCTCAGGAAAACCTGGAAAGCCTTGCATGGGCTGATGCAAAGTGAAATGGACTGTGTACAAAGTACCAGCAATATTGTAAAATGATCAGCTGTGAATGACTTAGGTATTCTCAGCAAAGCAACAATCCAAGACAACTGAAGGAATTGTGATGAAAAATGCTATGCATCCCCAAAGAAAGAACTGATGGTATCTAAATCATACTTTTTAAAAACTTAAAAAAAATTTTTTTTCTTGAGTTTTTCTGGGGTTTTGTGTCCATGTTTTCTTTCACAATATGACTATTATGGATATGATTTGCATGACTACACACTTAAAACCTAAAAAAGAAAATTGTGCATATCCTGTGACCATTATCAATCAGGAAAGCACTTAGATGTTCTAAATTACTCTGTCTACATTTCCCTAGGCTGAGTCACAGGAATCCAATTCTTTTCTGATTGATAGAAAAGATTAAAATCTCCTGTGTCCAATTTCTTTTTGAAGGCTCATTTGAGTTACTACTTTTTGAGCTGTTCACTCACACCCCTAACCCCAGTTCTGAAGGGAGGCAATCGGTGGAGTAATGGATAAAGTGATAGGTCTGGAGTCAGTGAGACGTGAGTTCAAATCTCACCTCAGATGCTTACTAGTTAGTATGACCCTGGGCAAGTCACTTAAATTCCATTTCCTCAACTATAAAGTACTTACTCAGGGCCTGACACATAGTAAGCTCTCTCTCTCTCTATATATATATATATGCTTACTCCCATCCTCTCTTGGACGATAGTTCTCACCATCCTAGTTACTAGTGACCTTTGGGTATTCTACTCACATTCTTATCTAATCAAGCTACCTAACTTCCTTCTAAAAGGTAAAAGTGTAAAAGGTAAAGGTGAGGTAAAAACCAGAAAATGCAAACCAGTAACCTTAACTAAGGAAAATTATTGTAGCCTCAAATTTTCTAATAATTCAATCCAAAATAGAAATCCCTTTCAAAAGTTTACAGAAGATCAATTCTTTCCTTTTAATATCTCTCAGCTACTGCCATTAGTTAAGGTTACCAGTTTGAATTTTTCTTGTTTTTACCTGACCTGAGGGGGAAGTTAGGTAGCCAATGATTAGATAAAGTCCTTGTCACCATCTCCCTGATGTCAGGGTCCTCTTCAAGAAGGAAGGACAAATACAACCTATAAGTGAATAGTAGCTCCCCCGCCCTCCCCTTTCTCCTTTCTCCTTGCTCACCTCAGGGTGCTCTTTGAAGAGGAAGGTACATTTCTGTGGCCAAAAGCTGCCCTTTTTTTCCTTTGGGCTTATTGGCTGGATTTCTTTCTCAAAGTCCAAGCCTTAAACTCAATCCACTCTGGAGCTCATAGATTAGACAATAGGTCCCTGCCCTCCTAGCACCTAGGGAATTTAAATAATAAATAGCAACTTTCTCTTCTGGCCAGGAACCCAGTTTGATGTTTGTTTGGTTTTTCTAATTAAAGGGGCCATCCCTTGGGTAACTACTTAAAGAGGCCTATTTACTCAATGGGTGTTATTTTACTCAAAGTGAGAACCTGAAAAGACCTTAACCTAAAAGGGCCAGGGTCTCTCAGTACATCCTGAATCATCTCCAATCACCCTGATGAATATCTGGCCACTGGACCCAGATGGCTCTGGAGGAGAAAGTGAGGTTGGTGACCTTGCACAGCCCTCCCCTCACTCAAATCAAAGTCAACTGCAAATCACGTCATCATCTCCCAGAAGAAGGACAAACACAACCTACTGCCAACACTACTCAGTTCTATTTTTTTTTAATGCAAATATTTATTAAGTACCTACTGTGGGTGCTTGTACGCAGAATGCTCTGTTTAGTGTTGGTGGGGAGATGCAAAGCTTAGATAAGACTTAGTCCCTGCCTTTGAGAAGCTTAGGTATCAGAAACAAAGGCATAGTTAAATTAGTCACATTATCTCTCAATATTACAGGCAAGTCTCAAACTCTAAATTAGGAGAAATTATCAATATGCATCAGTGAAGGGAATTTCCACATAATCTACTCCCAATCCCTATCCTTGACCCATCAAAAAAGTATAACAGGGAAGGCCAAGGGACCAGGTAAATGAGGTAAAATCTCAGAAAAAAAAAATGGGACTCAAAAATAACATTTAATTAAAAGCTTAGAGAAAGGAGAAAAGCTAAGGTAGAGGATGGAACAAGTTTCTACCATGGTATTGTCCTAAAGATTTAACAAATAATATCTCATTTGATCTTTACAATCCTGGGGGGTAGGTGCTATCATGACCCCCATTTTACAGTTGAGGAAACTAAGGCAAACAAAAGTTAAATGATTTGCCCAGGGTCACACACTCAGTAAATACCTAAAGTAAGATTTGAACTCAAGTCCTCCTGAATCCAGGTTCAGTGGTCTATGCCTTGAGATATTTGACATGTTTAACTTATGCTCCTAGGAGTACAATGCTGTCCATGCATGATATCCCATCCATCCTCCAGCAACACCAGCTACTTTGCCTTCTGCCTACCCCCACAAGCATAAGCTGTCGCTCCCTGCCCCCACTTTCCACTTCTCCAGAACAAAACTCTCTTCACAGGTCATCTCTTCCCCTTTTCAGATTGTAAACTCCTTGAGGGGAGAGATTTATCTCTTTTTTAAATCTTTGTATCACTAGTACTTAGTGAAGTACCTGGCATACAAAGGGTCACAGCCTTCACTGGAAGACCTCCAACATAGAGGGAAGCCACCATCTCCCGTGGTAGGCACACCAAATAATAGCTCTTCATTCATTCTATGATCCCTTTTCTGGGAGCGCAGGGATTTAAATCCTGTCCAGATCAACTCAAGAGTAAGCAGCAGAAATGCAGGTTTAAGAAAGGCCTCCAGGGCAGCTGGGTGATACAGTGGATATAGTACCAGCCCTGAAGTCAGGAGGACATGAGTTCAAATCCAGCCTCTGACCAGACACTTGACACTAGCTGTGTGACCCTGGGCAAGTCACAACCCCAAACCAAAATAAACAAAAAACATGTGCGCGCGCGCACGCGCGCGCACACACACACACACACACACACACACACACACACACACACACACACACACACACACACACTATGTACTTAAAAAAGAAAAGAAAAGAAAAGAAAGGCCTCCATCTGGAGTCAGGGAAAGTGGGGATGCCCTAAGCACTGAAGCCTCTTGCAAGTATTTCTGGTGCTTCTGCTAAAAAGACTATTTAAAAAAAAATTCTTAGATCCCAGGTTAAAAGACCCTGACAAGATATTAGTAGCGAGTGTGGGTAAGGCATAGGACTGAAATGGCCTCAGTCCTCTAGGAAAATCTACCGCCCCTCAGTAGCTTGTTATGATTCCATTTCCAGAAGGTGAAGTTGCCTGGCCTTAGTCCCATTGATCTTGGGAGAGAGACTAACAGCCAACTTTAGCACCTGGGAAGGTGGGGCTCCAGTGATGGAATCTGAGTCACAACTCTCACCTGAGGGAGTGGGCAATTGCAGTCCCAAGACAGGTAAAAGCTTAGCCCAGCCCCAGGCTGCCCAAGGAACAGCAGGTCACACCCAAACTTCCTTACCCCCATCCCTTCAAGTTCCTAGACCATAACAGGACCTAGGCCAACACCTTCTTCCCCTCCTCAATCCCCATTGTGTGAGAGGAGGGAAAATTATTGCACATAGAAGAGAAAGAAAATAGAGGGCGGGCACAATAATGTTCTTGCCTAAGTCATTGGCATTGGGACTATATCAAAAGGAGAATTTCTCCATCTTTGCCCCTTTTACCTCCAGATAATTTATTCTCTCAGCTCTGGCACAGAGTCAGTGAGGTAAAACACTAGGGCAATATAGGGAAGGAACTGTGGTATTGGGGTGGAAAGGGCACTGGATGTGGAGGCAGTAGACCTAGGTTCACATCTAGGTTCCTACAACAGTCGTTCTCAACCTTCCTAATGCCACTACTCTTTAATATTCTTATGTGGGTGTATCTGCGTGTGGACAGACCTTCCTGGAAATGGATAGAGAAGTGGTATGTCGGTTCCTAAAACCATTGGAAATATGAGTTTCCTGATGATCTTAGGCAACCCCCAAAGGGGTGGCAATCCACAGGTTGAGAACTGCTGGCCTATATGAACATCAGCAAATCACTTTTCTTGACCTCATTTTCCTGCTTTGTTAAGTGGGGAGTATCTGGATTAGAATCAGGGGTTATTAGTGTGAATAAGGAAGGAGGGAAGGACTAGAAGGAAGCTAGAAACCTAGAAAAAAAACTAGAATCTAAGAGAACATTCTTCAGCTGGGGAATGATCAAACAGACTGTAGTATAGGAATGTAATAGAATATTTTTGTGATGTAAGAAATTACAAAAAAAAGACAGTATCTGAGAATCCTGGGTAGTTTGAATTGACTAGACTGAATGTGATTAGAACCAGGAGAATAATGTATACAGGAGCAACAACATTATAAAGAAAACAACTTTAAAAAAAAAAACCATGAAAATTGATCTGTGCAATGACCAAATATGTTTCCAGAGGTCCTATGATGAAGCCTGGATGGATGCAGGGTGCAAAAAGAGCATGCATTTTTGGACATGGCCCCATAGAGATTGATGATCATTTAATATCATATTTTGGCCAAAGTTTGAATTAATCAAACAGACTGCTATGCCTCATTTTACAAAAAAGGCTCTCTTTCTATCTCAGCCACTCCAGAAACCAGATAAGGCTGGGAGTAGGATTTCACACAGGCATCCAGAGATCATAAATTCCAAACAGTCCCAGCTTTGTCTTGCTCTCAGAGAACCCTTCTCCTTATGTCAACCAGAAGCCTACTTTATGGCCCTTAAGGACAAGACCCTCTACTCGAGGCATTAACTTGAGTAATGGGACTTTTTCTTATCTTAAGTTTTTCTGAACATATACCATGTTATGGAATGTTAACAGTAAAGAAAACACAGATATTCTGGATCATCATTTCAAATGACACTTTGTCATCTCTCTTGTTTTATTGTATTTACCATTTATCCAGTTAAGAAAATCCTTTCTTCATACAATGATTAAACTATTACGAGAATCATAAATTTGTGTAACTCAGCCACCTCTAATTGGCATGGTCCTAAAATGTACTTAAGCTCTCTCATTCTTTTCTTCATCAGTCAGGACTCTATTCCTGCACTCCTTGTACAAGTAATGCTAGCATTAAGTGAATAACAAATAAATGTTGACATTTTATATCGTTATTTGTCTGTCTCCTTTAACCAAACTTTAAAAAGGTTCACAAAAATATTTTTTCTTGACTATGCTTATTTGTTACAGATGTCTTTTCCCTCTTTCTCTCAATTTTTAAATTGAGGTAAGGGATTGAAAGGGACAGAGAAGATTATAAATAGTAATGCCAAAAATAAGAGGGCCACTGAAACATTTTTATAAATGCTTAGAAGAGAACTGAAGGAAGTTCAAAAGGAAGCACAGACGATTGGGATAGTTTTGAAAGCGTATATACACATGCACACATATGGACCTACACACACAACCAAAGCAAGAGATATGAAATAGTCATATATTATGATCCATACACCATTCTCTGTGTTCTGCAATGTATGTGGAAATGCTTTTTTTAATGTTTAAGTTCAGAATTTTTTAAAAGGTAATTTTGTTTTTAAAAAAAAATTTTAACGCTTTGAAGGAATTTGGGACATATTTCTTTCCACACCCTTCCTCATCCTCCATCCCTGTGCCCAGGCCAAGGGGAAGATACCAGCCCAATCACAGTGATGATCATCTCATATTTCAAAAGTCAGAGGAAGTGAAATGGGGAACTGGTACTTTGGAGCCCATTCTAACCAAATGGAAGAAAATGACTACCGTAAAAAGAAATTACAGGACCCTTGGGGGAAGTGACCACTATCTGAGAAGTCATGTATGAGAAGAGGCAACTGGAGGTCAGAGATTCTTCAAGGAAACCGGCAGAAAGTCTCAAAGATGAAATTCTCACGACAGAAGCAGATGTAATCCCAATGAGTAAAAAAAAGAGGAACCGTCTAGAATAGAGACAAACATAGACGTGCCAGACATGCAGAGAACTCAGTGCCAACTTTCATTTTTAAAGAATTATGTAAAACAGAAGATAAATTTCTCAGTGGAGGATGGATAAAAAAATAACAACAATGCAAAACTGACAGTTCTGTGAGAATATCATCAAGAGTAGGACGTGATGGATATTCTCTGTGATCCCTGCGGCTGGGGAGGCTGAAGCTGGGAGTTTACTTGAGCTCAGGAGTTCTGAGCTTTAGTGGGTTAAATCAACAAGTTATCTGAACCAAGTCCAGCACCAATATGAGGAGCCCTCCAAGAACATGGGGTAGACAGGTTGCATAAGGAGGAGCAGGCAGACCTAGGTTGAAAATGGACCAGATCAATGTTCCTATGTTAATGAGTAGTAGAATCAGACCTATGAGTGTCCACTGCATTTTCAGCCCTAGCAAGATAGGGATGATGATGACAATGATGATGATGTTGATGGTGGTATACTCTGACATTCCAATCTGAAGAGGAATTTGAAGGACCACAAGATGGTTGTATTTTTTAGTGTTTGAGGGGACAAAAAGATCAGACAGCTGCTTCTGATGCAACAATGACATGGAGAGAAAGCAAAATTATTAAAATCTTCTTTTGCTCCTGTCTTCTTTGACCAAAGAAAATAATCTTCATCTGAGGCAAATAGAATAGAAAATAGTTCCCAGGGAGTTGAAACCCAAGATAACAGGTAAGAAAGACTCAATGAATTCAAGTCTCCAAGTCCAAATGAACTATGTCCCCATAGTATGAAAAGAACAAACATGTATAATTGCCAAGCCTTCAGCAATGATATTTGAAAAATCATGGAAAATGGGAGAGTGTAGTAGAGATGAATAAATGTTAACTTGCTTTCAGATAAAATTTTTGAAGGAGAGAGAACTGATTCTATAAACTATTAGCTAGTGAGTTTGATCAATTTCTGAAACAATTCTGGAATATATGATTAAACGGATGGTTTGAGAGCATTCAGAAAAGGAAGAAATGATCATTATGGGAAGCCAGCACAACTTCATCTAGAACAGGTCATGCCAGGCTAAGTTAATTTCCTTTTTTTGGCAGGATGACTAGACTGTAATTCAAGGGAATACCTTAGGCTTATTATACCTAGCCTTTGGCAAAGCATACGACCAAATCTTTCATGCTACCCTTGCAGACCAACTAGAGAAAAATAAGTTAGATGATAATACAATTGGAAGATTCAGAATTGAATACCTGGGCCCAAAAAATAGACCCATATGGATGGGTGTTCAACCAGTGCAGATGGGATCTGTCCTTGGTCCTATGCTGTTCAGCATTTTTATTAATGACTGGGATGAAAACATAGTTGGCATGTTCACCAAATTCACCAATGACATGGATTCATAAGACCACACCTGAACCTGAGGGGGAAAACTAACACACCAGGCAAAAGAGTCAGCACCCAAAAAGATCTTGATGTCCTTAGAATAATCTTGGTGTGCCAAATTAACTGAAATGGAATTTAATAAACATTATAAAGTCACAGAATTACAAAATCTAAGAACTGAAAGTTACCTCAGAGGGCATCTAGTCCAACTTATAACTAACCAAGAGTCCTTTCTACAAAAATTAATATAGAGTAGTTTCTTAAAACTGAACACAGAACCCTAGGTATATCCTGGTCAGGACAGAGAAAGGGTACATCAGCTTTCTCATTCATAATGAAGTTTAGCACAGTGGGTGCCTTTTGGGTTACCATGGAACACTATGGACTCATATCGAAGCTTGTAATTCACCTAGTAAGGTGGTCTAGTGGATAGAGTCCTAGACCTTGAGTCAGAAAGGCCTAAATTCAAATCTAGCCTCAGACACTTACAAACTGTGTGACCCTAAGTAAGTCACTTAACCTGTTTGTCTTAATTTACTCATCTGTAAAATGGAGATGATGACAGCACCTATCTCCAAGCTTCTATGAGGATAAACTGAGATAATATTTATATAATATTTTGCAAGCCTTAAAGTGTTACATAAGTTATTATTGGCAAAGTTCCCAGACATTTTTCAAGGGATCCTTGAAGGATCCCATCCATCAAAGGAGCTATGTAACTCCTACCCCCCCCCATCTTATTTTTATAAAGTTGGTTTAAAAAAATCTATGGTTAGACTTTTCATTCATTCCTATCTGATTCCATCTTATTGGTAAAATCTAATATCCCAATCTGGCCAGACCTTTTGAGATCCAGACTTGATCTGTTGGTTAGCTGTCCAAGCCTCATGCCCTTTGCAGATCTGATATAAGAGAAGTTGAAAAAAATAATGCCCAAATTATTTTTGCAATAGGATTCAGTTTCCCATCTATGAAATGGGCATAATATTTGCAATATCAACATCAACTCTCAGGGGCTACAGAAATGAGAGTTCTTGTTATTGTCACTTGCCCAAATTCTATTTATGCACAAACATTGCAGGATGTGATCCCTAGGTCTAATAACAACTCTTTGTGCTTCCTTCTCTAGGGCTTTGTACAATAATAATAATAATTATAATAATAAATACTAACATTTTTATAGGGGCAAATCGATGACTCAGATGAACTCACGAAGACCTGAGTTCAAATCTGGCCAGACACTTAGTAGCTGTGTGACCTTGGGCAAGTCATTTAACCTGTTTGCCTTAGAGAAGGAAATAGCAAACCATTCCAGTTTCTCTGCCAAGAAAACCTCATAGATGGTATGGTCTGTGGGGTCATGAAGAGGCAGACACACTGAATAACAACAATGACATTTTTGTAGAGTTTATTATGTGCCAGGCACTGTTCTAAGTGCTTTACAATTCTTCTCGTTTGATCTTCAGGAACAATCCTGGGAGGTAGGTGCTATTATTTTTACAGATGTATATTACAAATGTATATTTACATTTTACAGATAAACTGAAGCAAAAGGCAGTTAAGTGACTTGCCCAGGGTCACACAGCTATGTGTTTGAGGCAAGATTTGAATTCAGGTCTTCCTGACTCCAGGCCTCAGGGCTCTAGCCACTGCTTATGGTTTCTCAATAACCTCCTCAGGAGGCATTTTAAACAATTTTAATCTAATTTAATTCATCGTTCTTCTGTCAAAGGATCTCCATAGGATGCCCAGGAAGCTTAGGTAATTTGCCCCAAGTCACCAGGTAAGAATGTAATAAATATCAGAGCTGGGGTTTGAATCCAAGTTCTCTGATATCTAAGCGAGTCTTTTTTCTACTTGTACTAGAGAGAGGCCCATTTCAATTCAATGTATGGAGGAGGAAAAGGTAAAACTTGCCAGGAATTTAACTACCCCAAGGAAGAATACACTGTTGCAGAAAGTTGTCTGTCCCCACTCAGTGGAGTCCTTCAAGCTGAGGTCAGATGGCCACTGGTAGGCTTTGCTGTGATCGAGATTTCTATTCAGGCATAGGTTATTCTATTAGTTTCTGAGAGCTCCAGTGTTTCTGATTCTATTGGTTAGGTTTTGTAGGCTGAGAAGGATTTAGATTGGAGGAGACATCTGGGCTCAGGCCCACAGTTCTCAAGAGAGCTACTATCTCAGAGCCCTGTCCCTAATGCCCCCCAGGAGGGAAAGTTGAATCAAAAGGAAACTACAGGAAGCTGGAAATTCAGCTGAAAGCATTTCCTCATACAGCCCTTGCTTGAGACATTTTAAATTGTTTTGTAATTGTTAGTTAAACAGATTCTGATCCAACTGTTCACAGAGATGCCCCCCCAACACACACACACACACACACACACACACACACACACACACACACACACACTCCAGTACACAGGAATTCAGATGTTGACACCCTGTCCCTTAGTGAGTCACAGTCTGGCCAGCACTGGAACTCTGAGCCTGGGCCTCCAGACTAGGACAGAGATACTAAATATAGTGAGACAGGCAAGAGTTGTTTAGGTTTTCTCTGATCAGCTGGGTCCCTCCTTGGACAAGAGGCTTCCTTGTTCCTGTTGAGTGTCTTCTGAGGCAAGAGAATACTGATCCCTGGCCTAACCAAGGAAGGACTGTCCCAACCAAGTCTGCAGAACACGAAAACCTCATATCTGAGGCCAGCCAGCTCTGGGGTTTTTGGGGGTCACCCTCAGAGCCCAGGAGCAACCCTTTTGAAGGCCTCAGTCAGTAGTGTTGCAAAGGATACCCTGCACTATGAGGGAGTGAGGGTCCTTCAATTATTATAGTAATGTTGCCTAGACATAGAGACAAATGGCAGGCAATAACTCCTGCATATAAGCCCTCTTCTCAGCCTCCTGCCCCAAGTCTCCCTTATAAACCATTCCTCAGATCGTGACCTGGAACTGCTTCTGACCTGAGACCCCATTCCCCTGCTTAGTGACTGACTCACCAGATCTACTGTTTCATGAAAAGGTTGCCCATGCTTCTCTTCATTCCCTCTTCTCTAGCTACCTCATCACCAGTTGTTTCACGCAACAAGTACCTATTCCTTCAGCATATCCCCTTCCCCCCTACCAGTTCTGGAACCATGAACCAAGACTAGATCAACTCTGCCACGTTCCTGGATGGAGTGTATCAGTCTACATCCAGCACTGAATACAGAATTAGAAATGTCTGACTAAAGGCCCTATGCCTAAGGCCCCACTCACTATAGCTGTAACTTTCTGGGCCAAATTCAATAATCATTAAACATTTATCATACACCTACTATGTGTCAGGCACTGTGTTAAGCACTGGGCTTACAAATATGTAGAAGAAAGACAATTCCTGCGTTCAAGGAGCTTACAGTCTAATGGGAGAAGACTATATACAAAAGGAAGCTAAAAAAGTTGGGAGGGTGGGAAGCAAAGAAGTCCACCATGATGGAAAAGTTGAAGAAGTCTAAAAATGAGTCCAAATTTGTTCTTCCCTGTCCACTCTCCTTTGTGTTTTCCCTCCATACACACAAACACACACACACACACACACAAACACAACTAAGCATGAGCTTCTTGAAAGCAAAGTCTATTTTCACTTTTATATTTGTATCCTAAGGTTTGGCACCTAGTAAGCATTTAATCAATCATTTTTCATTCGTTTATTCAAAAATACCCCCAAGTACTAGTCTACTAGTTTCCCCCTGCCTGGATGAGAAATTAACCCAAATTTCAGATTCAAATTAACCCAAATCCTCAGGGCTTTTCCTGGCTTTCTACAGAAGAACATAGCCAAGTGACAGACATCTGACTACATAGCCCCTGCCCCAAATATGCTGCCATATGAAGAGATGGTACAACAAGGGCGGGGAGGGGGAAATATTGGCCCGAGAGTCAAAAGACCCAAGTTTTGGACCAGGTTCTACCTTTGATCATATTCTTTCTCTCTCTCTCTCTCTCTCTCTCTCTCTCTCTTTCCCTCCCTCCCCTTTCTTTCTCTCATTTTATCTTTATCTGTTTCTCTCTCTCTGTCTCTGTCTGTCTCTCTCCTGTTTTTCCCCTCACTGCTGAGAGCATGGAATAATATAAAGAATACTGGCTTTGGAATCAGAGTTTTAATCAGAAAACCTTGGCTAAGTTAATTAAATTCTCTGAGCCTAAGTTTCCTCATCTGTGCAATGAAGGATTTGGATAAGATGATCCCTCAACTCAAACTCTCCCAACACTTTTCAAACCTGTAGTTTACCCCCTTATACCTACTCATGTATCACTGTTACACTATCTCTAGTCTATTACAATCTATCATGGTTAATTGTATATGTGTCTAACTTTGATCGTAAACTTCATCTGGGAAAACAGACACAAGGTCTTTAAAACTTTGTATCTTCCCATTCTGCACAATTCTTAATGAATGGGATCAAACCACATCAGGGCACAGAGTTGAGGTCTGTTATCTTAGAAGAAGGACCGAGATATGCAGGAACATGCTCAGAATAGTGTTATATTAGGGAGAGGAGGAAGAGGAACAAATAGAGGAAGAAGAAAAAGAGGAGGAGGAGGTACAGGAGGAAGAGGAAGAGGAGGGGAAGGAGGAGGAGGGAAAAGATTTCATGATAATAGCTGTTTTCAAGTACTGTTGATGAGGTAAGCTTGGCCTGGGTTCAATTCCCGGTCAGGGAACCATAAAAATGAAGGTTAGGGTTACCTGAGACCCCAAAATACCAACAAACCGGGTCTTGCACAAAGAATTCCACTCAAGTCTTCTCAGCCAAAGAAAACAAAGTTTATTAATAGATCACCATATGGGGAAGACTCTAAAGAAGCCAGTCTACACTAGGTCATTCTATGGTGCTCTCACACCACATGGAGGGAAGATGGGATCTTATATACAGAAAGGTTGTGGGAGCAATCTAGGGGTGATCTAGAGGAGGAGTTTTGGGAGGGTCTTCAGCAGTTGAGATGAGGTCAGACTCCAGTACTGAGTGATCAAGGGTGGGAAGTTGCTGGAGGCTACCTGGAGACCACAGACACTGGTGGGCCAGGCCAGTTCAAGGGTGGGAACTGGAGCATCAAGGGTGGGAAACAGTTGGAACAAAGGAGGGCTAAAGACTTGGGCAGAGCCACAACTTAAAGCTCATGACCTCAGGCAAATGCCTTCAGTGGGAAGATTCAAGGAGAGCTCAAAGAGGGTCCCAAAGCTGCACCTCATCATTGTCATGTGGAAAAGGAATCAGCCCTGTTCTGCTTGGCCACAGACAAATGAACAAAAGATGGAAGTTGCAGAAAGGCAAATTGGTGGAATTAGACTCAATATAAGAAAAAACTTCCTAACAATTAGAACTATTCAAACGTAGAATAAATAGGCTGCCTTGGGAGAGATGGTAGGGTCCTCCATCTGTGAAGACCTTTATGCAAAAGCTAAATGGGCATTGGTGGGGGAAGCAGGAGGGCTAAGCTCCTTGAGAGAAAGGTCTTTTTCCTTTTCCTTTTTGTAACCTCAGCACCCATCACAGATCCTGGCACATAGTAGGTGCCTAATAAATGCTTGTAAGTTGATTTTTGCTGTGGTACCAGTTGAATGTTGATGATCTTCAGGGTCTCTTCCAACTCTAAAACCCTAGGATTTCAGTTGTTGAGTTGAATTTCTTGAGTTAAAAGAAATAAGCTAGGTCCCATGGATGATATGGAACATGGGGAGCTCCTAGCTGAGTGGTGAGAGAATCCCAGCCCCTGCCTGGCTTCCTGAGCATTTTGACTCTTTTGCAGAGATCTGGGGAGAATGGAGTCAAGAGCCTGTCAGATGATGATGTAAGAGAGACCCTAGGGCACTGGCTTCATACCTGGGGCTGGTGGAAAAACAGGCCTTTGTTTTGCTTGGGCAATTGAATTTCTCCCCAGAGCTGAGTTAATGATCTCTTCTAGGATTTTCAAAGTCCTTTAACATTCCTCCTTTCATTCCATCCTCCCAAGGATCCTGGGAGAGGGAAAGGGTGGAGATTATCACCTCCATTTTATAGAGGATATAACCAAGGCCCAAAACAGGGATGGGATTTTTTCCAAAGAGAGGAGAAGAGAGTACAGTTCCCATTACTCTCAGTTTGTGGCTTGTCCTCTGTTCTTGAAGAGGACTATGACATCAGGAAGGTGATGCCATGACTTGCAAATGAATTGGATTTAAGTGAGGAAAGGCGGTGCAAAGTCACCAGCCCCACTTTCTCCTCTGGAGAACGCTGGGTTCAGTGGCCCAATATAGATCAGGATGACTGGAGATGGCCCCTAAAACGGTCCTAGGCAATCAATTATTAAACATTTGTTAAGTGCCTACTATGTGCTAAACAAAGTACTAGATCCTAGTGGCATAAAGGCAAAAAGGAAAGGATGCCTGCCCAAAAAGTAACTTCTATATAAGCAAAATAAAAACAAAACCTATTCATAGAAAACACTGCATGAGGTGGTCAATGTTAATAGTCAGCACATTAGGAGTGGTCTTATTTGACCCTCACAACAATTCTGGGAGGCAGGTGCTGTTATTTTTATTACCCCCATCTTACAAATGAAGAAACTGAGACTGAGATATTAAATGACTTGCCAAGGGTCACAAGTGTCAGAAGTGGAATTCAAACTCAGCTCTCCCTGGCTCTGAGAATATTCTAGCCATTGCCCCATCTGGATGCCCTACTGAATTCTTCCCCAGACACCACCTCCCCCCCACCACTACCCCCCTCCCCAGCCCCCCCCCCCCACACCTATACCATCTAGGAAGAATAGGGAAAGAGTCTGTGTAGGACATGGCATATGAAGTGAGCTTTGAAGAACAATCCATTCTTCAACGATAGAGGCTGAAGTGGAGGAAGGTAAGGCTAGGTTATGTATGAGGAACAGGAAGAAGACCATTTTCTGGTCAATTCTCCTAAAGAGGATGAAAGGGAATGATGTGTACTAAGCCCAGAAAGGTGAGTTACAGTGATGAGGAGGAAATACATTCCAGTTTCAGAAGACCAAAGATACAGAGGTGGTAGAGACAATGTCACAGGAGGGGCCCTGGAGAGTATGTGAGGGTAGGTAATACAAAACAAGTCCAAAAGGTTATTTGGGGGCTCCAATGTAAGTAAAGCATTTTGTCAACCTTAAAAGGGCTCTGGAATGTCTTACCTCAGTCCTCTGACTGACCAGTGGTCTCACCCATGTAGGTAGTCTCTCCAGTATTAGAGATAGCAACCCATCCATGCCTGCCAGTCTTGTGCCATTCTTTGTCTACACCCCTCCGCAAGTTTCCTACTGAGGGTTCACCTAATGTGCAGGGTGACATCTTCTAGCATGTATATGTCATGTATTTTAAATAGAAAAGAAAGTCAAAAGTAAAAGAAGGGAAGGGAAGTAAGGAGGGGAGGAGAAAACAAAGCCAGAGGGCTCATTCTCCAATGCTCTTGTGGAAAGCCTCCTCCTCTCCCTCACAGCCCAACCCTTAGTTCTATGACCTTGGACATTTTTTCTGCACATTCAAAACTGAATGTTCTCTGATCTATAACATGGTGATATGTACCCTGTCAATCTCTCCAAGATGTTGAAAAGATCAGTAAAAGAGGGGGCAAACAGAACCTGTCTATACTCACCTTGGTCTGTGTGTATACCCCAGGCACAGGGTCTCACAGGTGACCATTTAGTGCCTAGTATAATGTTTAAAACACAGTAGGCTATTTTCAAAAAAATTTTCAATTTGAATTGGATTACAAGTGGGTGAGAGGGCCCAGGTGGGGGGGGAGGAGAGAGAGACAACTATGGCTGAATGCCAGTCATGCCTTCTTTCTGCCATGGTGCCAAGCTCCACCTGCCTGTCACATGGGCAAGCAGGTGGCAAGGCTAGGTGACTCATTTCCCCCTTTCACCTTCTTAGTCTGACTCAGTCTTCCCTGGGGGAAGGAGAGTGAGAGCTTTTGTGAGCCTAGCAGGACCTGGAGGCCTGTCAGGACCACATCCCCTGTGACTAGCCTGCTGGATTTCCAAGTGAATCCATCAGTTAGTTAACTAGGAAGTTGCTGATTTCCATGAGTAACTCCCTTGCACTACTGCTCACTTAGCAACATGAATAAATCACTTTCCCTCTCTGAACCTTTGTTTTCCCTAACACACTCACATACATATATCCCTCAACCTGTCTGGACTGAATTCCTCTCATCTGAAAAATGATGAAGTTAAACTAGATGACCTCTAAGGCCCATTCCAGCTCAAATGCCTATAATTCTATGAGGTAAGTCATAAAATCATTCTTCACAGAGGGAATTTATTTCACCTTCCTAAAAGAACAGGACAAATACCTACTTTTCAGACAGAAAGGGTCACAGACCGCCAATTAAAAAAGTATTTCAAGGAGTGGGACCTCTGGCAGCAAAGAAGAGAGCCTCTTCTCTAGTCATTCCTTCCAAAGCCTTCTCACTACTGCTCATGTACAATTTCATGATATTTTAAATATATATTTTCTATCATATTAAAATGATTTTTCTATGCCTATGCTTGCTAAGTTTTAATATAGATGAAGCAGACAGAGAGCTGGATTTGGAGTCAGGAAGACTTAAGGTCAAATCTGGCCTTAGATACTTACTAGCTGTGAGACCCTGGGCAAGTCACTTAACCTCCATCTGCTTCAGTTTCATCATTTATAAAATAGGGATAATAATTCTACCTCCCACAGGGTCTGTCCTAGACCTTCTTCTTTTCTCCTACTATACTATTTTACTTGGTGATCTCATTAGCTCCCATAGATTTGAATATCATATCTGTACTAAGGATTCTTAAATCTATGTGTCCACGCCTAACCTCTCTGCTGACCCTCAGTCTGTATCACCTTATTAGCCTGCTTATTAATTAAACTGCTTATTATCCTGAATGTGGACCCAGCTAGTTGGGTAACTCAGCTTAATCCTCTCCCTCTCCCTCTCCCTCTCTTTGTCCTCTCCAAAGGAAGGTAATATTTGATGACCAGAAGCTGCCCACTTAACTTGGGGTTCATTGGCTAGATTCTTTCCTTCCTTCCTTCCATCCTTTCTTCCTCCTTCTTTCCTTTCTCCCTTCCTTCCTTCCTTCCTTCCATCCTTTCTTCCTCCTTCCTTCCTTTGTCCTTCCTTCCTTTCTCCCTTCCTTCCTTCCATCCTTTCTCCCTTCCTTCCATCCTTCCTTTTTCCTTCCTTCCTTCCTTCCTTCCTTCCTTCCTTCCTTCCTTCCATCCTTTCTTCCTTTTCTTTTTCTTTCTTTCTTCTTTCACACAACCCTTCCCAGGCTCCAAGAACAGTAGTATTCTGGGCGCTCCTGGCTTAGAGTGAATGTTAATGGTAACTATTTTTCTTTGGAACAGCCACCCTGAGGGTCTTCTCCCAGCTTGATTTTTTTTTCTTTTTTTCTAATTAAAGGAGCCATTCTTTTACTCAGTTCTTAAAAAGGCCTATTCACTGTATAGGCAGTACCTCACTCTGAGTACCTGAAAAGACCTTAGCCTAAGAGGGCCAGGGTCTCCCAATGCATCCTGGGTCATCTCCAATCATCCTGATGAATGGTCACTGGATCCAGATGGCTCTGGAGGAGAAAGTGAGGCCCTCCCTCACTCAAAATCAACTGCAAATAATGTTGTCATTTCCCTGATGTTACGGTCCTCTAGGAGAATAAAGGAAAAACACAAGACATCTCCAACCAGATATGCTGTAGACATCTTAAATTCAACATGTCCCAAAATGAATTCATTATCGTCTTTCCCTCTACATTGTACCCTGCTTCCAAACTTCCTTATTATTGTGTGACACCTTCATTCTCTCAGTACCCCAAGCTCACAACCTAGACATTACCCTCAGTTCTTCATCCCCATATTCAAACTGTTGCCAAAGCCTGTTGATTTGACCTTTGTCATACCTTGTCAAAGCTGATACAGGCCTTATCTCCTCATACCCAGATTACTTTAATAGACTGCTGATTGGTCTATCTTTCTAAATATTATCTCTAAGATTTACATAGACTGTCATTAGCATCTCCCCACTCCAGTCCACCCTCCACTCAGCCATCAAAGTTCCAGTCACATACACCTCCTGCCCCCTTACTCAACAAACTCCATTGGTTCCTTATCACCTCCAAGATCAAATATAAAATCCTCTGTTTGACTTTCAAAATCCTTCACTATTTAGTGATCTGACCCCCACCTTTCCAGACTTTTCATTCCTTATACCTTTCCCTGAACTCTTCTATTCAGGGACATTGGCCTTCTTCCTGTTACTCAAACAAGACACTGCATCTCTGATTCCAGCTGGGTATTTTGCTGGCTATTCCCCATGCACGGAATGTTCTCCCTCTTCATCTCTTCCTCCTGGCTTCCCCCAGGTTCCTTCAAGTGCAAGCTAAAATCCCATGTCTATAGGGAGCCTTTCCTAACCCTCTTAATTCTAGTGTCTTCCCTCTGTGGATTATTTCCAATTTTTTTAACTAGATAAAGAGGCTCATTTCTTACCTAGCCTTAATCACTGATTGGGTATTGCTTCAGTCAAACTGAGACCTGTTAAAGGGCTTAGCGTTGTCCCCCACTGCATCCTGGGCCATCTCCAGTTGTCCTGATCTATATCTGGCCACTGGACCCAGATGGCTCCAGAGGATAAAGTGAGGCTGGTGAATTGGCACAGCCCTGCCTCACTTAAATCCAATTCACTTGCTTGTTGTGTTGTCACCTTCCTGATGTCACGATCTTCAACAATGAAGGACAAACAACAATTTCTAATTTATCCTGTACATTGTTTGTGCTATTTGCATGTTATCTCCCCCTTTAGATTGTGAGTTCTTCAAAGGTGGAGACTTCCTTTTGCCTTCTTTGTCTCCCTAGAGTGCCAAGCACAGTGCTTGGCACATAATAGGTGCTTAATAAATATTTATTGACTGACTGGAAATGATATAATTATAAAGTACTTTGAAAACCTTAAAGCATTTTATAAATATTAGCTACTATTTTTATTTTAATTAAAGGAAGCATGACATAGTAGATAGCTAGCCCTGAAGCTTAGAAGACCTGCCTTTGACACATACTGATGCCTCTGGGCAGATCTCTTAACCTCTCAGTGCTTTGGCAACTCTCTAAGTTTCAAAGAAGGTGCTGATGAGGTGGTTTAGAGGAGGAGCCTGGGGAGGATCTTCAGGAAGAGTTAATGAGGTCAATGCAAGATCGGATTGATATTTTGAAAGGCTCAAGGATGGGAAGCAGATGGACAATGGAGGGCCAGGCTAGTAACAGGTTTGGGCCCAGCCACAATGAAATACTTATGGTCTCTGCAAATGCCTCCTAGATTCAATCAGACTTCAAGGGGTTTCCCAGAGTATGTACCTCAAAGATTCGAGAGCTCAAAAAGGGGGGGGGCGTCCCAGAGCCTACACCTCGTCAGTGCCAACTTCAATCAGCAGAGGTAATTTCACCCTAGAATTACCCATACCAATGAAATTAGAAGTCTAATTCTATCCCTATTGATATAATCATATGGTTTGAACTTTTGGGGGGGGGTTATGCAATTATGTTCATTGTTTTTGTAATACTGAACCATTCTTGTAATACTGGTATAAATCCAGTTTGATTCAGAATTTACAATCTATGACTGAGGCTGTATCATCTTTATCTTCTTCTTCCTTTATCACACATGGTCCCTCTGTCCACATGAGAAGTCACATTATTCTGTCCAAAAAGAATATAATTTTGCTCATATTTTGTAATATATCTTGGGGCTTGGAGACTAGAATTTTTAAAATTTCCTAGTTATTTCATAATTTTTTTCCCCAAAAAGTTGGGACAATTAACTCTTTGTCTTATACAGTTTTCATTTATGATTTCTTGAAATATAGCTGTGAGTAACAGTAGCTGCCTTCTGGGGACCCAACTTGTTAGTCAAGTTGGGCAATGCTTCTATTTCTCCTCCTTCTCTTCCTTCTTCCTTTATCATATTCAGTGCCTCTATCCACATGGGAGTCATACTTTACATGTGAGCGTTATGTCCAAAGGAATGCAATTTTTAGTTTCTTTTACTTTTTTTTTTTTTCAGAAAGCTAGGATAGTTAACTCTTTGTCTTTTGCAGTTTTCATTTATGATTCCTTGAAATATAGCTCTGAAAAAACAGGCTTTGAAAAAGTCCATTATGATTCAAATGGATTAGGCCTTTCAACCCAAATTACAATAGGTTTGATTAACTGGCCAATAACTTCTCTTGCCCACTGTTTGGGTTCTGATAGCTAAGAATGAAGGTGAGTAGCAATTGTTTTCTGTTCTGGGCAAAAACTCTTAAGGGTCTTCCCTCCCAGATTGATTCTTTTGTGATGGCAAACTAGGCTATCTTCTGTGTCTCAGTTCTTACTTAATCTTAGGTCACTGAATGGGTGTTGCCTCAGACAAATGGAGACCTGGGGCATTGCCAGTAGTCTTGACTTTTGTCTTGCCACTGAACTCTGGTGACTGGAGGAGAGTGAGGTTGATAACTTTATACAGTTCTGCCTCTAACTCCAGTTCATTAAGAAGTTAAGACACTACCCTTGTGATGTCTTTGGTCCTCTTCAAGAAGGATGAAAAACAATTTTGACTCAATTTCCTCTGGGCCAGTTTTTCATTTCTCCTGGGGAGAAACCAATTTAAAATCATAGGAAGGTTGAGCAGGAATGGGACTTGATCCATTTATTTAGTTAAAGATGTCAATCTGCCCTTTTCCTGTAGCCTTGACCAAAGGAGAACACTAAATACCTAAAATCTAGAATAGAGGTGGAAGAGGGGGAAGGGTCAGAAAGAAAAGGTGATGAGATTGAGGATGGTTGGTGGCAATGATCTCCACCTTTCACTAAGGGTTGACCCTAGAGGTCATTCACCTGCAGGAGTTCTCCTTGCAGAATAGTTCTAGAAATACCCGTTTGTTT
>CM053596.1:54045767-54092336 GCA_028646575.1 Pseudocheirus occidentalis
AGTGAACAATGAGAAAAGAGAAACAAAAGCCGAACATCGAAAAGAATGATAGCATGCATTGCTTCAGTCTCCATTTAAATTCTGATCTTTCTGGATCTTTCTCTGAATGTAGACATCTCCTTCCATCCTGAGACTTGCATAGTTGTCTTTTAACTGTGTGATGCTCAGAAGCATCCAGTTTTTCAAAATTGGTCGTTTCACATGTGATGTATCTGTGACCGTGTACAAATTTTTCCTGGTTCTGCTCTTCTCACTCAGCATCAATTCATATAAGCCTCTCCAGGTGAGTATGAAGTCCATCTCCTTCCCATTTCTTATAGCACAATAATATTCCATCACATTCATATACCATAACTTACTCAGCCATTCCCCAATTGATGGGCATCCCTTAAATTTCCAGTTTTTTGCCACCAGAAATACCCGTTTTTTAACTCTTTGCCATCTGGCTCCAGACTACCTATCTAGGCTTATCACATGTCATTCCCCTTCACACATTACCAGCATTCTAGCTAAACTGACCTATTTGCTATTCCAGAATTCAGCATTCCATCTCCTTCTCAGAAAGCTCTTTTTCTGCCCAGTTGCACTCATTTTGCATTTCTTTGGCTTCTCTGCCATGCCCCTATAACCTCATCACTGGGAAATCTTAACACCCTCTCCTTGCTCATTATCCTGTGTGTACTTGTGTCTGCTTACCTCTTTCTCTCCCCACAAACCCACCCCTCTCATCCCAAATAAAACAAACTCCATTAGGGCAGGGAATGGTTTTTGTTTTGTGAGGTAGATCATACATGGCAAATGCTTCTTGGATTAGAGATATTATCAGAGTCTCCATTGTGGCAACATTGAAAGTTAGTTAACCTTGTGAAGCTGGACAGCCAATCCAAATATGAACACATCCTCTATACTAGACTGTAAATTCCCTGAGCCCTGCCCTGACTCCTAGACTCCCCAAACCTGTATCTGCTGCGGCTGGCTCATTCTGGAACTCCCTTAGAAGTTTAGGGCTTCCTCACCCTACTGTCCTTGAAGCCTTCTCAATCTAGAATATCCCTCTGGAGGGCCCATCTTTTCCTCTCATTGATGAGTTCCTCTAGTACCCTCCATTTTGGGGAGGGTCCCAGGATACCTTTCATTTCTCTCCTGGCCCTATTCCAGCTTCTGGACTTCAAAATCATGTCCCTTACCAAATACCTTCATTCCCCCACACATACATTTTTCAGCTCGTGTGTGTGTATATATCTTCCTGTATTCGAATAAAAGTTCCCTGAAGACAAGGGCTCTTTTTTTTTGTTTATATTGCTATCAGCAAAACTGACCACGGTGCCTGGCACTATTGTGTATCCTTAATAAAAGCTATGTAGAATCTTAATAAATGCTTCTTTCCTTCCTTGAGGTTAAGGATCAGTCACTCATCTTTATTAACTCAGTATGTAACCTTGGGAAAGTTATTTTCTTCCTCTAAATTTGGTTATCTCTGTAAAATGAAGGAATTTGATACGGTATCTAAGGCTCCATCCACTTCTGGCATCTCTATGTTTTATGTTCTAAGTTTCCTTCCAGCTCTGACATTCTGTGTTCTAAGATCTTTCATAGTTCTCTATTTCATTAGGTGAGTCCCCTGCCAAGTGTGACATTTTATGGTTTCATGTGCTTCCCCTCCATACATCCTCTGTACAACTTCCCCAGCACAGAACTGTCTATATAGAACTGTATATAGGCTTCTTATCTGTTGGGTAAATAATGAAAGAGGGGAAGACTGATGATAAGCTTGAGGCAGTGGGATAAAGGCATAGTCATTAGGCAAATCCAAAGAATAATGAACAGACATCTTGGTCCCCATCAGTCTATAAGGTCTTTAATAGCCTTTAGAAACCCATCTAATATCTTGTTTACTTTAAGTCTGGGAGGATTTGTGTTGGAAAACACCCCTAAATCCCTAACAGCTTGACTCTTCCCATTCTCTGAGGGACCTGTCAAAGATAGGTCCTTGCCAACCCCAGGTTATCAGAGGGTCCACTTTCTGATACTGACAGAAATTGGGGGGGAGGGCAAGGAGGAGGAAAGAGAGAGAGGAGTGGGGGAGAGAGGAGTGGGGGAGAGGGAGAGCAAGAGCGAAAGAGAGGGAGAAAGAGGAGAGAAAACAGTAAGGAAAAGGAGAAAAGAGGAGGAGGGAGAAGAGGCTAAGGAAAGAGAAAGGAGAGAAGAGATGAAGAGGAGAGGAAAAGGAAATGGAGGAGATAAGGAAAGAGAGGGAGAGGAAAAAGAGAGAAAAAGGCAAAGTGGTAGAGACAAAGGAAAAGGACTTTCCTTTAAAGGTAAAATGGGCTGCTCCAGGGACTTACTCATCAGACTCAGCTCAGCATGAGAAGCACACACCCAGCCCCTCCCTGCCTGCTCCCAGGCTCCAGAGAGTAAATTGTCTCTTTCCACACACATTTCCCTCCTCCCCCCCATTTCCCCCACAACCCACGTGTGCTCACACAGGCATCAGCATAGCATGGGCCTTTACTCTCTGCCTAGGCGTTTGCCACCAAGCTCTGATCCTCCAGCCCCAAAGGTTTCCTTTCTTTGCTTGGTCTTTTGAAATCAACACAATCTCTGGAAATAGATTCGGGTTCAAGCCACAGATAAACTGAGCTCTTCCAAGACAAAGCGTCTAGTGTGAGTCCAGCCAGTAGAAATGTTAGAAAGTTTCTGCATCTCAGCCTGGGGTTTCCTTGGGATCTCAAAGAGCTGTCTGGGTCCCCTCAACACATCCCTCCCACCATCCCAAGTCACAGAGGCAGCTCAGAGTTCGTTGTTAGGGTTTGCAGGAAGGTAGTGAGATATGACCTGGAATGATTCTGTAAAAAGGTGGGATGATGCTACCAGGAAAATTCTGGTTGTGGTCCTATCACTAACTCTGTTTGACCCAGAATAAGCAATCTCATAGTAAACTTGTTTCCTCCACTTGTAAATTAGGGAGACCCACTCACTGCTCGGGTAACCTTACAGACCAATTGTCTCCATGAAATTAGATGGAGGGAATTACTTGGTATATTTTTAAAAAATTCACCCACACATGAATGTAAGTAAGCTTTCTCGAGGTTAGAGACTTCTACTTTTATCTTTGTAGTTCCCCCAACTTCCACCTAGCACAGTAGCTGGGATAGACCCGACACTTAATATTTGTTGATTTGATTTGAAAGGACAAATATAATAAAGCTGAAGAAAAAAGTAAGGTATTATTTTAAGAGCAAGCCACTTCTCCCTGAATTTCAGTTTCCTCAGTAGTCAAATGGAGAGACTGGATGATCATCCAGCACTGGAAGGGACATCAGAGGCCCCCTAATCCAAATTCCTGATTTTACAACTAAGGAAACTGAGGCCCAAGATTTAGTGACTTACCCAAGTGAATACACGGGTAGTAACACTGGGGTTTGAATCCAGGTACTCGAGCCACCTCTTGTCCCCTGAAGTTCTTTGGCGACCCCTACATCCCCCATGTTTCCTTGCTGAGCTAGGGTCATACCCGATTAGTTACAACCCAGGGGGTAAACAGCTGTGCCCTTTCTTGTTTCCGCCGTCATCCCAGTCCTTTCGTAAGCACGGCTTGCAAATGGTCCCTTAGGTAGCTCTTTGCGCGGGGTTACGGAAGATGCAGGACCTCTCTTAGACACCAGGAAGGTATGGACTCGGTGAGTCCAGGGTGTTTCCTCTTCCTACGCAGACAGTGGCAGCATCCTAGGGTCTAGCAAATCCGGCCAGATCCCCCCACCCACACCCTCCACCCCGGAGGAGGAGCCTAGAGCTGGGCCTCTTAGTTAAGAGGCCAACACACCCCCAACACACCCCCTGGCTTCCACAGCCAATCAGAGAAAGCTAGTCCCGGCCACACATTACCTCTATAAACCACAGGCTCTGCATTCCCGGCAAGAGCGAGAGCGGGACGGCTCTGGTAGAGCGGACTGAGCGGCAAGGCCCGGGAGCGCAGTACCAGAGGGGGGAAAAAGGAGAAGTGAAGAAAAAGAGAAAAGATAGTTGAGGGGAAGGAGAGGAGAAAAGAAAAAGAGAGGAAAGGGAAGAAAAGAGAGAAGAGGGGGAAAAGTGTAGAAGAGAGTAGGGAGAAAGACAGCAGAGCGCAGGGGAGCGCTGCGCGCCCCCGGCTTCCCGCCCTAAGAACCTGGGTATCGGAGCCGGAGCCGGAGCCGAATCGCAGAAAGCGGTGGTAGCATAGGCAGCGGCGGCGGCTTCGAGAGCGCACGGCGAGAAACATGGACTCCGGAGGCAAGGTAAGACTTGCGCTTAGCCCTAGTCCCCACTGAGAGGCCATGCCGCCCTCCGGCCCCCAGCCCCGAGCCAGACGAGCGGCGTGCTCTGCTAGTGATGCGGCGGGGAGGGGCTGAAGCACCCAGCGGCTTCCGGCCCCGCGGGCTCAGTGCCGGGAGTGCCCAGTAGCTCTTTCTCGCCCCCCCCCCCCGCCCTGGGGCCGCCAGGAAGGCTCTGGGGGTGTGGAGAAGGGGCATGGGGGGGCCTGCGCAGCAGGTGGCTGTGCCCCAGCCCGGCGGAGCTTGGAGCTTCGGGGCATCGCCGAGGGGAGCGTGGCGCGGAGCGACGCCCCCAGTCCGGCCCAGCCGCGTGGTGTGTGCGTATAAGGCCCTCTGGGATCCTGGCGCCTAACGTGAGCCGGTGCTGAGAGCTGGATACCCAGGGAGCGTCCAGGGGAGTGAGGGTGTGGGGCTGTGGCGGGGGCAGGAGGGCCTCGGGTTAGAAAGGTTCGGAGCGCGCTCCTTCCTTGGCTCCCCGAGGCGTGGTGCCTCCGCCCCTGTCCCCGCCTCTCCGGACTGGCTAGGGGCCAGCCGCCGGCGGGAATTTGAGGGAATCTGCGCCCCCAGCCCAGCCTGACGGCTGCATTCCCTCCACTCCGAGGCAGCCACCGGTTTGACCGCCAGGCCTCTGCTGGAACCGTGGAGAGCTGAGGCCGTCATCCTGGGGTTGAGTTCTCCCTCTGCCATTTCCTGGCCGCATGACTGTGGGCAAGTCGCTTCCCCTCTCTGTGGTCGTCAGTTTTCTTAGATGTGAAATAAGGGACTTAAGAGTAGATCCCTTCGGTTCCTTTCCCCTCTTCTGCTGTGTGATCTGCGCAGGGCGCAAGCGCGCCAAGTGGGGGCTGGCTGGGTGGGCGAAGGCTGACACTAAACCTTGGAACGGAGGATCTTGTCTCGGAGTCAGCCCTGGGGAAAGGAGACCTGGGGCTGGGTGGGGGCCCTGGTGATGTCAGCTGGGCAAACAAGCTTCTCGTAAAGGCACATCTGGCGAGTGGAGATTTATAAACTGATTTAAAGAAAGCAAATTACAGTTGTGAAAAGGGAGGGCGGGTTCGGGGGAGTGTGTACTAGCAGGGAAACAATTCCAGTCCCTCTCGCTGCCACCCCTCAGTTTAGGGAGGTAGCCGGGAAGTTTGGAGACCCTCCTGGTCTGCAGGCAACAAAGCATTCTATAGGGATTCCGAAGCTCGAGGCATTCCCCCATCTCTGAGCTCGGTGGTCCAATATTCCTGCCCAGCCAGACCACAACTCCCTCCTTGCTGTGCTGGGCTTTGGGGCTAGGGCTCCTGGCTTCCCCTCATCTCTTCGCAGGAGCCGAAGGGGAAAAGATGCTCTGGGACCCCGGTCCTAGTCTCCAAGGGGAAGGACTCGTAGCTAATGTGGCTATGTCGAGGAGGAGGAGGAGGGAGAGGGGGCGGGCGAGCAGAAGTCGCACGTTCCGCACGCACTAAGCCTTCTCTCTCTCTCTCTCTCTCTCTCTCTCTCTCTGGGGCTGGCCTCTCCTGGCAGAGCCCTCCCCCAACTCTCCCACCCTCCTTTCCCTCCCGAGCTTGGTAGCTGCCGGAAATCGGGGTGAGGGGCTAGAAGGGAGGGGCTTCCCAGAGCTTGCTCCGGATTGGCCATACAGGCCGAGCCCCCTCTCCCATCTCCAGCTACTGCCCCGAAGCTGGTTGAAAAGAAGGGGGTGGGGAGCCTTTGCAGATCAGGCATTCACAAGGCTGGGTGGTCTCTTGGGAGAAGGAATCATAGATCATAGTCCGGGGGAGGCAGGGACACACCCCAACTCCCTACCCCTAGCCTTTTGCTTGTTGTCTGATGGACTGGAAAGATACAAAAAGGAGAAAGTTGAAGGCTGAGTGAGTTCTAGTTTCCTGGCAGAAGGGGAAGGGGGGATGGGAGAGGAGTAAAGAGCCAATCTCTTATCTCTTTTCCCCTGGTCGGTCCGAGAGGGATCTGAACCCCACACCAAACATAGCTCAGGCGGAGTGGACACCCAGAGGGGAACCAGGGAGACCAAAGTGTCCAGATCTGGTTTACTAAGGCCAGGGCTCTGTCAGATTGAACCCCATCCATCTTAGGGAGAGAGTACGCCCAGCAACAAGACAGGCTTAGTTTTTCCTGGGGATACCTAGACACATCTACCCTTCCAAATACTCATTACTCTGATGGTTCACCCTTCATAGCCTCTCAGGTTGCAGGGGAGGGGAAGCACTGAGAATAACACTTTCAATCTAACAAATTGCAGCCTAGGGCTTATCGCTAGTGGGGAAAAGCTTCCCACAATGGTTTGTGGAGGGAACATTGGATTTGGAGACAGAACACCACAAGCCTCCTATCTGCCACTTACTGGCAATATAACCTTGGGGCCAACTTCTGAAGTTTCCTCCCCTAAAATGAAGGGAGTGGGAACAGGTGCTATTAAGGTACCTTCTTAGTTCTAACATTTCGTGATCTATTTATTTTTTACATAGTGGGGGGAATTAGAGGCTCAGAGGAAGGAGAGAGGTTAAGATTAGAACCCAGATCTTCTGACTTCTAATTCAGCTCTTCTTTCCCATGTGGTCTCTCACCCTACCATGCTCTGAGAATGTGTCTGTTTCTGCACACATCCCTAGACTGAATAAGGTTACAGTGCCTCCCTCTTCCTCAGTCCATAGGCTCTTCAGTTTAGAAGTAGAAGGAAAATCCAAGTTCCAGTTCTTTCATTTTACAGGTGGCTGAACTGAGGCACAGAGCTAGGGGAGGTATCACTTGCCCAAAGTCACACAGGGATTTAAAAGTGTCAGCCAGGATTTGAATCAGGACCTCTAACTCCAAATCCAGCCTTCTCTCCACTCTACCATCCTGCTTTATTGCATTATCTCTAAACTTGAGGGCTACTTTCAAATACCAGACTCAAAAGAGATACGGATTAAACTGTTTACATGGGTGTAACTCCTAAGAACTTTATCATTATTAGGGCTGTTGGAAAGAGTATACTTTGAGGGTACCTGTGTGAGTTGACTATGGTGGGATGATTTTTTTTTTTTAATTAAGGAGTGAAGTAAGTATACTAGAAAGGGGGAAAATAGAGGTAGAATACAGTACATTATCTCACATAAAATAGGTACAAAAGAGCTGTGAAGGGAAGGAGGGGTAGCAATGCTTGAACCTTAGTCTCTTTGGAATTGGCTCAAAGAGGGAATAACTTACACAGTTGGGTTTAGAAAATTATCTTACCCTCTAGGGAAGTAGGAGGGGAAGGGGATAAGATGAGGGGCTGATTGAAGAGAGGGTGGATTAAGGGAGACAGTGGTCAGAAGCAAAACAGACTTTTGAGGAGGAATAGGGTAAAAAGAGGAAAGGATAAATAGGTTAGAGGAAAATACACATTAATCATAACTTTGAATGGAATGAACTCACCCGTATGAATGGATTAAAAACCAGAATCCAACAATGTTTACAAGAAACACATTTGAAACAAACACAGTAAAAATAAGGAGCCTGGAGCAGAATTTATTAAGCTTCAGATGGGGGAGAGAGGGTAACAATCTTGGTCTCAGTCAAAGCAAAAGCAAAAAACAAAAAAGATCTAATTTGGAAAAGCTGTATTTTGTTAAAAGGTACCATAGACAACGAAGTAATATTAATACTAAGGATGTACCAAATGGCGTAGCATCCAAATTCTTAAAGGAAATGTTCGTGAATTACAGAAAGAAATAGACAGTAAAGCTATTACTAGTTGGGGGCCTCAACTTTCCCCTTTCAGAACTAGATAAATCTTACCACAAAGTAAACAAGGTATTTAGGAGATTAATAGAATTTTTGAAAAGTTGGGTATTGATAGACCTCTGGAGAAAATTGAATGGGAATAGAAAGGAGTATACCTTCTCAGTTGTACATGGCACCTACACAAAAATTGACCATGCATTAGGGCTTAAAAAACTTCACAGCCAAATGTAGAAATGCAGAAATATTACATGTATCCTTTTTAGGTCATAATGCAATAAAACTTACATTCAGTGAGGGCACCTGCAAACATAGTTTGAAAATTAATTGGAAATTAATAAACTAATAACTGACTGAACTAAGGCCTGCTGTGGTCCCCTTAGAATTAAGTTTAGGGAAATAGTGATTGAGACCATTCAGTAGCTACTTAAGAATTTAGGGTTCTATGGGGAATGAGTCCTTCCTGAAGAAGGGTGCCTCCCATCTAGGGTTCAGACACATCCAGGCTTCTACCAGAGATGCCCAGGTGGGAACCTGGCTCTCCATGTGTCCAGAAAGGCCAAGACCTTAAGTACTGCAGCTTACCTGGGGAAATCTGTTGGGGGGAAGACTATTTGTCATAAATGTTAGGGTTTTTGTTTGATTTTTGGAGGGGGAAAGACAAGGAAATTGGGGTTAAGTGACTTGCCCAGGTTACAGCTAGTGTCTGAGGTTCCATTTGAACTGGGTCCTCCTGAGTCCAGAAGGATTCTATTCACTTCATTTTCTTGCTGCCCCCATAAATGTTAGTTTTAACTTGAACTGTTAGTATCAGAGAAGCTGGTGTTAACCCTGAGATATGAACTCCCTTGTTCCTTCCTGGTATTTGCCTTGTAGAATAATCCATACTTTTTGTTCTTTTTCAGGGGCTAGGAATCAAATTAATCTCAGCTGTTAGCAGAATCAGGAAATTAGGGTTCCTGTTCTTATTCCTTATTCACTGTGTGACTTTGTCCATACCAGTTTCCCTCTCTGAATATGTTTCTCCACCTGTAAAGTAAGGGTTGCCCTGTCTCCCTCATATAGTGCTTCTGGGAATCAAATGAGAATATATACATGTAATCTGTAATAGAGAAGGAAAGGGCTTTAGAGAATTATCCTGTTTAACTCCTTCATTTCAGAGAAACAGACCCAGAGAAGAAATCAGTCTAACATTTATTGGGGAACGGAAGGGAACTGCAAGATCTTGAATACCTAGAGGCCTGGCATTCTGGGAATTCACCTAGCCTGCCTGACCTGGTAGATCATTTAATGTTCCCACTGCTGGGGAAATTCTCTCCTGCCCAATTTCCCTGAAAGCCCGTCATGTCCTTGCAGACTGCCTCTTAGGCTTCCTTTCCCTTGTTCACTTCTATATACCTGTTAAGGGAAAGAAAGTTATATCTTAACACTAGGCTACCATTTTGACAGCTGCAAAGGCTTATTACTTTGTCCTGTGGTTTATTGAGAGAGACACTCAAATACATAGAACCTTAAGGTCATAAAATGTCAGAGCTGGGAGAGACCTTAAAACATACTGTGCCAAGAAACTTTAGAACATTATGTCAGAGCTGAGAGGGACCAGAGAACATCCAGGGTTAGGATTGGGAGGGACCTGAGAACACCCAGTGCTCACACTGAGATCTTAGAATGTAGAATGTTGCAGGTTGGGGCACAGACTCCTACAAGATTTGAGCTAGAAGGAACCTAAGGATGTAGTTTCCTCTGATCTTAACAAATACCAAATAAAATGAGCATTTTGAGTATACAGGGTAAAAAAATGAGAGTTTTGAAACTATGAATTTCTGTCACACAGTTTACTTTTCCTTTTTAAGTATATAATTCAGCAGAGACATAGGGTGTCAGCAGAGAGGGCTCTTAGAACAGAGAACATCCAGGGCTGGGAGGGAGGGACCTTAGAACATCCAGAGTTGGGAGAGACCTGGTAGAATCCAGAAAGGACTGTAAAAAACATCTAGCCCACATACCTTGTTTCACTGATAGGAAAATAGAGACCCTGAGAAAAGGAAGCGACTGATCAATGAAGCAATGTACCTCTAGATTCCTTTTTTCTTTGGTGTATCCCCACAGGATAGCCTGCCAGTAACATGCACATATGCAGAGCATGTGCGCGCACACACACACACACTCACTGCCAAACATTACCCCCTCACAGTCTGCTATCAAAGAAAAAAAAGGGGGGGGTCTATAGATTTAGAAGAGGATCCTGAAGCAAAGTTGCTCATTTCAGGCTGAATGTAAAAAAAAGGTGGCCTTGTGCCCACCAGTCCTGGGCCTGCTTGGGACTGGGTCCTGCTCACCCTAAACCTGGACCAGTTCCAGGTCCTCATTAATCAGATTGTAACTGCAGCTGATTCCAGCCTTTCCCAAGACACCTGGTCACAAGACTTGAGCCCAGAGCTGCTTTTGAGCACCAAGGGGCCCTTTCTTGGGTGCTGGGGGAGAGAGAATACAAGGTTAGGTAGCCAGTGAAACAGAGGACCACTGGTCTTAAAATGAAACCAATCCTAGCATGGTTCTGTCACCCCATCTTCTGATGGCATAGATGCCTCCAGGAGAAGGAACAGGAGAGCCTGGCCTTGGACTCAGTGTAGCTGGTCTGTTAACAAGAATATCAGGTGTTCCCTGACCTCCTGACTTGGGGCTGAGCATCTGGAGATGTTCCTGCCTCAGTAAAAAGCCCCTAAGTCCTTACCTCTTGAGCCTCATGAATAATACTAGTTAGTTATCTTTTCAGAGTGCTTTACCTAGGTCATCTCCTTTGAACCTCATGGCAACCTTCTGATGTAGGTGGCTGTTATCATCCTTGTTTTTACAGATTAGGAAACTGAGGAAGACTTAAAGATTTTAGTGACTTACCCAGGTCACACAGTTACAGCTATTAAATGCCTGAGTCTAGATTTGAACTACAGATCTTCCTGCCTTCAAGTCCTGCTCTCATCCCCCATCTCCTTCATGAATGACTATAGTCATTCAGCTACAGTATAAAGGCTTCCTTCCAGACCAAGCTGTCCTGCTGTAGTTTAAAACAAGATTTTGGGGGGCTGGGTGGCACAGTGAAGAGAGCACCAGCCCTGGAGTCAGAAGGACCTGAGTTCAAATCCAGCCTCAGACACTTAATACAAAAACTAGCCCTGTGACCTCGGGCAAGTCACTTAACCCCAATTGCCCTACCTTCTCCCTCCAAAAAAAGAAAAAAACACACTTTTAAAACAAGATTTCTATTCACACAAATCCATTTATACAAGAATATTCCGAAGGAGAACCCTTTGCGAGCCCTGAGGACAGGATCCATTAAATTTCTGTATCTCAGAGCTTCCTAAATCCCCAATCTCTGCATATGCTGGCAGAAGGAAATACCTGGAAATATTTGATTCTTTGGTCTGTCTGCCTGTCTGGGCCTGTGTGGAACCTGGAGCAGGCTGAGACTTCCCTGGAGCAGAAGTAGAAGAATCAGTCAGAGCTGACCCTGAAGCCTAACACCAGAACCCAGGAGGAAGTAATTTGATTTCAGGATAATGAGAACCTAACACCCAGAGGTCAACTAAAGGTCATCCAGGTGTATGATGCCTGCCCTACAGAGCCAACTCATGGCTCAGGCTTTCAGTGTTTGGGACTAGGAGTTGGGAAGCCTGGGTTCTAATCCTATATCTGCAACATGCTTGACCCAGGCAAGTCTCTTTTCTCTTTAAGCCTGTTTCCTCATCTGTAAAATGGGTGTCTGGGTTGGACTAAGTGAATTTCCCTCTTTGAAATTGTGATTAAAAAAAAAAAATTTACAAATCCAGAAGGAAAGCCTAGTTTTCTTTTCCTTCATCGCTGTAAAATGCTTCTGCTCTGGGTCTAGGAGGTCTCTAAAGCATCATTCACTGAGAGGTAAAAGGGGTATCTGGTAGCATCAAGGCCAGCTTGTACATGAGGCAGATGCTCTCTGCCTCATCCCACCTGACAAGTGGTCCATGTAGCCCTCACTGGGCAACCTCCCCAGAGGAGCTTCCCAAGGGCTCTAGCTCCTGCCACCTGGGGAAGTCTTCCCTGGTCATTACTCCTGGTAATGCTGGGAGCCCTCAGGAGCAGAACAAGCCCACTCTCCCCCAAGAAAGCCCTTCATATACGTGTCTTTCCATCAATGACTTGACCAGCCATGGTGCCCTCCTCCTCCTCTCCTACTGTGCTTAGCTTGGAGGATGGGGTTGAGGATGGGGATGGGGAGGGCGAGGGAACAGATTGAGACCAGACTCACATACACTTGCTAAAAGAACCTATCCCTGCCTCGGTGCTTTTCAGGACAAGGCCCAGGGGAAGATTCCGGGCAAACCTCAGCTCTGGACATCCCAGAATCAAGAAAAATCTGCCTGATCTTAGGTGCAGAACTATGAAAACCTGGGATGAGGAGGAAGTTAGGGTTAATGTTTTTGTATGGGACTTTCATCTAAGGAAAACATTTCTTTTTGGGGGAGGAGGGAGGAAAGAGAGGCAACTGGGGTTAAGTGACATGCCCAAAGTCACACAGCTAGTAAGTGTCAAGTGTCTGAGGCCAGATTTGAACTCAGATCCTCCTAAATCACTGCTAATGATTTCAGGCTCCCAACAATGGAGCAGACAGCTTGTGTAGGCAGATACGTAGCAGTAACCTTCTCATCATAGGAAGTGGTCAGGTGAAGGCCAAGTAACCACGTGACTAGGTTCCTATGAAAAGGCAGCCTGCTTCCCCTAGGAGTTGGACTTTGAAAAATTCCTTTGGGAATTCTATGATTTTCCAGTCATGCAAGAAGAGGAGACAGTTTGAGCTGGGCCAACTGGGCCAGGACCCTGTTCTGATCTCTTCTATCTCAGGGGATGGTTCCCTGGAATTACCACAGAAATGGGCAGGAAAGGCTGGGATCGTAAATGACTCATGTTTTGGCAGCACCTAAAAGGTTTACAATGTGAGGTTTTCTCATTATTTTCCAGATAAACTGAGGCCCAGAAATAGAAAGTGGTTAACCCACAGTCACCCAGAACAGACCAAGTCTTGCAGTGCTCACCAGATTGCTGCCCTACGGGCCTATGGGCCAGAGATGCTTGCTACTCACCTCCTTCCCATTCTTTCTACCCCCAAAGAGCTGCACCCCCAAGGAGTCCAGGGAGGACTTAGAAACACAACCCTCTGCTTTTCAAAACTGGACAGTCCAGTTCAGTTCCACCCAGCTCCTATCTCCTTCCCTCCACCCCTCCCTCTGAATGCTGGTTGCTAAGGTTATCAGCTGAAGCTGATATATCCTGCCCAGTTGCTCCTAGAAGATAACCTTTTCCTGGTAGGTTTATCTACATTCTTCAGGGACATGGAACAAGTCATTTTTTTCACCCTGGGCATCAGTTTCCTCATCTGTGAAATGGGCCTTAATATCACCTACCACTGCTTGCCTTGTCAAGTTTGTATTAAATGACATTTGGGAAAATGGGAAATGGCAAATGGGAAAAAGTGGGGAACTTGTGGCCTGAGGTCACAGGTGCCCCTCTAGGTCCTCAAGTGCCACTCTTTGGCTGAATCCAGGTTTCACAGAAAAAAGTTGCACTCTGTCAGAAGGCCAAACCCAAGACCCTAGAAGGCCACCGAGGTGTAGGTTCCCCACCCTTGCCTGAGAGCCTGTCTTCTACAGTCAACCAGTGTTTATCCAGTAGCCCAGGCCCTGCCCTCTGGGAGTTGAGAATTTAATTTGGGAGATAAGACCCACACCTATAAAACAATTATGGGCAGATTGTCTGATACTGAAGGCTACTATGAGCTGTTTTGGAGGATTCAGGAGGGCTTTTCCCCGGCTTGAGGCCTTTAGGGAAGATTTCCTGGAGGACTAGAGCTGAGCTAGAATGGACCTAGAGCAAGAAGGGGTATCAGGTCATCTAGTCTGGCCCCTTGGGTTTTACAGGTGAGGAAACTTGTCTCCAAAAAAGTGATTCACCAGGGCCCAAGGACATAGAAAGTAAAGTAAGGGATATAAACCCAGCGCCCCAAACTGAAATCCATCCCTGGCTCTCACAGTAGGCAAGACTCTTTAAGGTTTTCTAGGTGGGGGAGGTGGGAGTAGTGTGATCAGATGCTTAGTAGGGAGGAAGGCTGCTGGCTGGGAGCCCAAACCACAGCTCGACTTCAGGAGCTTGATAGAATGGAGACTTTCCAGGGTGGCACAGAGATTTAGTCAGGATATGTGAGTTCAAGGTCTGTCAGTCCCTTCCCTTCCCCTCCATGGGGATCTGTAAATCCAGCTGAAAAGTCTATATATGATTCCTTTTGGTTCAAGAAACTTATTTAGAATCATTGTACAGTACAGTAGAAGAGGTGTTGATAATATGACTTTGTGACCTTGGACAAATCACTTTTCTGAGCCTCTGCTTCCTCATCTGTAAAGAGGATCTCTCTCATCTCCCCCACTCACCCTCTTTGGGTGCCCTCTGTGCCCCTCAGAAAAATAAAGTGATTGTTATTAGTTTCAAGGTCACAAGTGTCAGAGTCTGGATTTGAAAAGGGTCCAGCACCTTTTCCACTATTTGTTTCTCTGCTGTACAATAAAAAGCTGCTCAGCTCTACTGCCCTCCCTCTACCCTTAGCAGAGGAGAAAAGGAATATCTTAGGCTTTTGAATTTAAAGGGAAAACCAATCCCTTCATTTTGCAAAAGGCCACGAAGAGTATGCTTGGTAAATTTGTCCCCTGAGTGCAGCCTTAGGATAGAACCATGAGAATGTGGGGAGCAGTGGGGGGCAGGCCCTACTTGGGTAGGGCCTGGGGCTAACTCTGGCAGGCTCACCCTACCTTTTCCTTTATAGCTACGGTACCAACAGATTAATGAAAATTGATCTTTCCTCATACTTTGTCAGCTTTGTTTTCATAGCCAAGAAACAAAAGCTCTGCATTTCTCCAGAAAGATGAAGTTATGTGTCCACAAGGTCAGGGCTTCCCTAGACCTCCCTGAACTCTTTCCTTCTTCATTCCTCTCCCTACACCCTTATCCCTTTGCTCCCCCTTTGGTGTTCCCACTGAGAACTTCATGTTACACTTGATCATGGAGCTGAGGCCATGAGGCTCTGTCTAAGGGACTGTTTCCAGGCCTGCCAACAGGCAAGTGGCCGGCCTACTATGCCAATGCCAAGGAGATAAAATTTAAGCTTTCATGATTATTGAGGAAGGAGAGACCCGAAATGGGTCAGGAAACACTTCTGTTCTAGTAGGTGACTCCTAGAACTAAGCCCTGGAGAAAGGGAAGAGAAAGGGCTTTTAAGAGGTGGAGGTTAGGGAGAAAAGAGTCCCTTCCATGTTGGACCAGCATGTACAAAGGCTGGAGGTCTGGAGAATGAGGAGTCAGCCAATTTGGCTGGAACAGCAAGTGCATAAAGGGGAATAATGTGAAATAAAAAGTTGAGATTTTTGGCCTTGGCCTGGAGGCTCCTCTCCTGGGACACTGGCCCTGACTGTGCCTGGCATTGTCAGGCAGTGGGCTCACCAGCTACTGCTTCTCCTGTACAAATTGGGTTTGTGGGGAGAGACACCCCCATCTGTTTCCTGCCTTTCCACTCCTACCCCAACTCTTCACTTTATCATACCCAGTCAGTCTTGTCAAATGAGATAAAATGCTTAGCACAGTCTCTTGCACACAGTGGGCAATTGATGCATGTTCATTGGAAATCATGTTTTATTTGACCTGCATATATACCATGGATAGTATCTCTTTCTTGCCTTGATAGTTGGGAGTAGAGGGAAGGAGACAATTGGGGACTGAAAATAAAAATAAAAAAAATAAATAAATGCTCATCCTTTCTCTATATACACATACCCTATCTCAGCAATCCCCTTGTTTTCTCCATCTTGTACCTCTGAGTTTCCCCTGCATCTGCATTCTTGACTGAGAATATAAAAGGTTAAGGGACAATGGCCATGTCTGTTCTAATGACAACTTTATCCACAGGGGCTCTGAATACAACCCAGAGCCTCACTGACTGACTTCTGTCTGCTTCTCTTCCCACAGCGGGTTACAGCTTCCCTCATGCTGGCTGTGGGTGGTGCCGTACTGGGCTCCCTACAATTTGGCTACAACACTGGAGTCATCAATGCCCCACAGAAGGTAAGTACTAACCCACATGCCCTGGCCCTACATACACACCATACCCACACTACCACCAGTACAGTGTCCTCTCAGAAACCCCTGAAGTAGCTAACTCTCAAGTTTCTGATCTCTCTAACCCAACGCAGTGGGATCCTGAGCTCTGGGCCAGACTGAGCTGCAGGAGGGAAATGGGCAGTGCCCAGCGCCAATCTGTGTTGTTTAGAATGTGGGTGCCTAGCAGGCCACACCCTCTGGGAGGGAGGCAGGTCACAAGCAAAGTCTGGGATGCTGAGTCATCCTCCATTAGCAGCGGGGATCTTTAGTGGGAGTGACAGTTCAGTCTAGTTCACCAAACATCTATTGGGCACCTCTGCACTGTTTGGCATCTGAACCAGCATTGAGGGAAAACGTCATGTTTGCCATTATGGAGCCTACAGTCTGGGAGGGGGATGAGAAGACAGTCAGGCAGCTGGAATGAACAAGACAAGGTGATAGGAGGTCCAAGGAAGGGGACGCTTTGGGAGGAGGTCATTACTGACAAAGGACCATGGAAGGTTCATAGGGACCAAAAGGTCATCTAATCCAACCCCCTTGTGGCAGATGAGGAACCAGACTGATTCAGGGACTTTCCTATAAGAGAAATCCCCAGGGTAATAGGACATTTCAGATAGTAGATATAAGGAACAGTGGAGGCAAAGACCCAGCTTGGAAGGATGGGCACAGGGTAGGTCGAGTGGCCTCAAGAGGTTCTGTTTCACTAGAATATAAACTGCAGGGGAAAAGAGGGTGAAGTAAGGTTAGAAAGGAGAATGGTAGCACATCATGGAGGTCTTGAATGCCAGGAAGAGAAGCTCAGATTTTACTGTGTTGGCAATAGGGATCCCCTGAGAGTTTTTGAGCAGAGGCCTGATGTGACTGGCTTCAGGGATTCTGAAGATTAGTCTGGTAGACAGCACATGAACAAAGAATGGATTTGTCCAGGGTAAAGGAGAAGCATTAGGAGGAATTGTCTTAGACCAGGCTGGAGTGACTAGGACCTGCATACTATGCTGGTGGCCAAGGTATTAGAGCATATTTCTAAACTATCTTGGGGTTATGGATAGTTTTCCCTTTCTGTGGGAAATAGCAGGACTTTCTAGGATTGTGACTACTCAGAAGGATCCATGGGGATTGCCATGTAAGGTTGGGTACCCCAAGACAAGTTATAAGAATAGTAACTTGGGTTTCTATAGCATTTCAGATTTATAAATCATATTCCTTGAAATAAGCATAGAAGGTAGGTAGCACAAGCATTTTTGTCTTGGTTAAGTGACTTGGCCACAGTGTTCAGCTAATAAACATTGGATTGTGGCCTGAGACTTGGGTTTCTGCTACCCCACCCTTTTGTATTAGATCACGTTACTTCTGAGGAACACTCCAGTCATACATGAGGACATTCTCCTAATTATGTATTAGCAATCCCTGACCACTCTCACCTCTCAGCCTGGCTGAGAACCAGGAAGTAAGCTCAAGAATTCTGAAATAGACATCATAAAGTCCATTGATTCCTTCGTCCAGCATTCACTGAGAGCTTTCTAGAGCTGCCCATGTGTCTCACCTCTGTCCCAGATTAGCCCAAACCACAGCACTCAGCTTTCTTTGTAGACATGGGTATTACCTCAAAGGCAGACATTAGAACAGCAGTAACTGACTGTCCTACCCAACAACCCTGGGAGGGAGGGGAGGTACTGCATAAATCATTACCTCCCATTTCACAGATCAGGAAATAGGCTTATGTAGTGGCCCACAATCACATATTGAGTTAAGAAGAAGAGATAGGGGGGCGGCTAGGTGGCGCAGTGAATAGAGCACCGGCCCTGGAGTCAGGAGTACCTGAGTTCAAATCCGGCCTCAGACACCTAACACAAAAAACTAGCCGTGTGACCTTGGGCAAGTCACTTAACCCCAACTGCCCTCCAAAAAAAAAAAAAAGAAGAGATAGACTAGAAAACTTGGAACTCCTAACTCTAGGGGCAGTTAATTGGATAGAGAGCCAGAAAGACTCCATCTTCCCTGAGTTCAAATCTGTTCTCAGACACTTACTAGCTGTGTGACCCTGAGCAAATCACTTAACCCTGCTTGCCTCAGTTTCCTCACCTGTAAGATAAGCTAGAGAAGGGAATGGCAAATCACTCCAGTATCTTTGCCAAGAAAACCCCAAATAGGGTTATAGAGAGTCAGACACACTAAAAATGTCTAAATGACTTCCTGCTCCAAGGCCAGAAGCCTCTAGTGGTTTCGGTGGGGGAGGGGAGGGAAATCATTAGGCCTAACTGCTGACAAAGTCTGCATTCCTCATACAATTAGACATAGAGTCTGGGGAATCTGGGTTCAAATCTGGTCTTAGAGATTTACTGGTAATTTGGCCCCTGGTGAGTCACTTAGCCTCCCTGGATTTCTTCATCTGTAAAATGAGGGGTCTGAGACTCTAAATTTCCCTCTACCTCTTCTACTGTGATCCTCAGAACTAGTTACCAGAAGGTGTCACAAGCACAGGCAGATTTATCCCCCAGCCCAACCTGAGCGGTTCTTGCACAGGGACCAGCTTAACCTGCCCTGGTTTCCCCCAAGCAGACAAATGAGACAAGGGGGGAGGGGAGCACCAGACCCATGGGAAAGAGCTCATTTTGGCTGACCCATTCCCCTTTGAATCTTAAAGAGCACTGAGCTCCCATCCAGAAAGCTTTGACCATTTCCCAAAGCTGTGTCTGGCAAAGACACTAATACAAGGGACAGAGTCATGGACCACATCCAGGTGGGAGATGACTGGAGGTCCCTGGGTAGGAGAGGGCCCAATGAAGGAGGCTGAAAGGCATCAGAGGGAGAAGAAGGTAGTTGACAATGTCACATTTGACAAGAGGTCAAAAGAACAAGGACTGAGAAAGACCTGTTGGGTTTGGCAAATAGGAAGCTGTTGGTGACCTCAGAACTGTTAGTGAATTAATTGGTGGGGACAGAAGCCTGATTTAGAGGATTTAGATGAGATGAACTCTGAGCTCCTCCCAAATTTTATGACCCGAGTAGAGAGGAAATAGAGAAGTTTCCCTTGTCCCTCTCACCTCCCATCCCCCAAGGCAGTGGTATTGTTATGGAATGAATACAGGAGTCACAACTTAATGTGTGACCTTGGCAAGTCCTTCTTCTCTTGGTTTCCTCCTCCATCTAATAGAGATCAGATAAGATGGACAAATTGTCTTTGGGATAGCAGGAAGGGTCCCAGCTGGGGCCTGAAATCCTCTAATGCACATTTCTGGCTCAGCCCTTGAGGAGCCCCCACCTTAGAGGGCCCCCTTCATACACCTTCTTCCTGGTCCTTGTCCCTCAGGGACCCTCAGTCTGATTCTAAAGCAAAAATCTTCCAAGTACCAGTTTCTCTGGAGGCCCTGGGACAAGAAACCCAGTATCTGCCTATCTCCCTTTCCTACTCCACTCAGCTCCCCAGATCAGCTCAAGAGAAGGGTCAAATGCCCCAAAATAGAAATGGCCTTGGTCTGAGTACATTCTGGTATCCACTTGATTATGATTTTCTGGGTGCCCTTCCTAAGGGGGTTAGAGTAGAGATGGTTATCTTCAGGTATTTGAAGGGCCTTCAAGGAGGAAGGGATGTGTCTTGCTTTTCCTTGGTTCCCCCAGAGCTGAACAAAGGAAAGAAGTGTAGAAGTTACAAAAAGGAGAATTTAGTCAAATTCCTAAAAATTAGAGCCATACAATGCAGAATGAACTGCTTCCAGGGGGAAGTGGGGGGGGGGGTAGTTTTCAGGTTAAAGCTGGATGATTTGATTTGTCAGATACCTTGGGGTGAAAGGAACCCTGATTTTTGCTCAGATTTCATGTATGCTGGACCAAATGGCACCGAAAGGCCCTTTCAATTCTAGACTCTGTGATTCTGATAACAAGACTCAAGTTTAGTTATCTGTGAAACTGGAATAACTCCAAACACTCTCACTTAGCCAGTAGCTTCATCTATCCGAAGTGAAGCCAAGAATCTGGAAGGATTGCTTTCCTTTAGTTGCTTTGATATGGTTGAATAAGCTTTAATTCTGGGGTCCAGGGAGCTGGGTCCCCTTCTTCCCTAGAACACTCACTACTGCCTTTAGTGGTCTCAGGCCAATCTCTTAGTCTCCCCCGGGCTTATTTTCCTCACCTGTAAAATGAAGGGGCTTAAAGTATGTAGTCTCTGAGACCCCTTCAACTCTAGATCTAGTATTCTAAGTCTCAGAGTAGCTCCTTCCCATAGCTATCCCTTAAAACTCTTAGGACAGTGCCTTTGAACTCAGTCTCTCTTAGTGAGACATGAGTCAGCTAGACTTGTTTACCTAACTTTCAAGGCCATGGTGGATTAAGAAAAAACAGATTTAGAATCTCTAAATCTAAGCCAGTGAGACAGAGTTAGTATTAGAGAAACAGGAAGGAAAACATGAGAGCAAGGTACAACAGCTGAGATGTAGAGAAGAGAGAAATTGCAAGGAGATGTAAAATTCCCAAAGCACTATGGGGCTATTTAGTATAGGGGCAAAAAGTAAAAAGTGTCTCAGGAACAGATGCATATACACTCCCCATCCCATTCTCTGAAAAAGAAATGGTTATGCTTATGACTCAAGTTTTAATTTGCATCGTTAAAATATTTCTCCATCTCTTTCTACAAACTCAGATTTGTAATTTGCCTATTTCCCTAACAATAATAGGCTACAGAGGCAGGTTTAAGCTGACTCCAGCATACCTGCATCCCTATCCAAACCTCTCCAGGCCCAGGGGAGTAACTCACTGGCTATTAATGAGCTTGAGTCTTTGAGAAATAGAAGATAACCTTCTGTCTGGAACCTTAGAGATACATTTCAGTAAAGATTTCAACCTAAACAGTTAAAGTCCTGCTATTTAACAGACTAAACTGCTCTCTGGAAATCTTAAGAAGAGGCATCATTGGGCTAGGCCTGCTTCACTGGTCCATCATTGGTGCAGGGTAAAGGAAGAGAGCAAGCCAAGAGAGCTGGGAGCAATGGGTATCTTACCAACCAGCTCTAGACTCCGGGATTCTGATTTTGAGCCTCTTAGCCTGAGATTGGAATAACTTCTGCCAGTAGCTTTCCCTATCCAAAGTGAAGCCAAGAACCTGGAAGGATTGGTACTGGTAAAAAAAAATTTCTCAATGTAAAGGAAAATGATACATGCCATAGGATGGGCTGCCGTGCGTGGTAGGTAGTGAGTTCCCTGGCACTGGATAACAATCAGATCATACTTTGTTAGGGATGGATGTTTTTAGAAGAGATGCCTTCTGTGACTTTGAGTAGGTTGTTTATGTTGTCTTCTACTCACTTGTGTTATCTGTGAATGAGAGGTTTGGATTAGATGATCTCTGGCCCTTTGCAGTCCTACATCTTTGACTTGATGGACTAGAGGTCACTACTAGGTCTGCAAATCTGGAATTCAAAGGAGGTAGCAGCTGAGTTGGGCACCAAAGGAAGGTCCATGGGTGGTCATACTAACTGGTAGTAGTAGTAGTAGCAGAACTAGTCATAATAATTAGCTAACATTTTTATATAGGGCTTTAAGGTTTACAAAACACTTTCAGGTTCATTTGATTCTAACAACAACCCTGGAAGTACGTACGGTTATTATCCCCATTTTACAGAGGGGAAGCTAAAGGCAGGCAGTTTTAAGATATTTGCGCACGGTGACACAGCTAGTAGGTATCTGAGTTTGGATTTCAACTTGGATTCCTGACTCCAGCATTCTCTCCATGACATCCAGCTGCCTCAGCTAGCCCCACAGGAAGGACATTTCAAGCATAAGGGCCTTGGGAATATTGAATTGGCCACTTTGCTTGGGCTTGATACATACATTTGTGGTACATAGTGGGTGATTCGGAAGGCTTGACCCTAGGTAGGAATGAGCATTTATATACAGCCAGCACTGGAATTGACCTATACAGTTGACCTATACAGATTTCCACTCTACTAGTCCCCAGTTCAGCCCTTTCGACCCAAGGGGATAGAAATGCATGGATGTTTTCCTTCTTCCATGGATTCCTCTCTATCCTGCATAGGACCAATGCCCTGGGAACCTCAAGCCTTATTTTCAAAGTAGACCTTCTGCCTCTCTCCCTCACCTTTCCCTTCCCACCCCACACCAGTCCTCCTTACAAACTTCACGGATGTTGTAGAAGTGTTCAGAAGTGTTTATGCTCCAATTATAGGTTGGCCCTAGTTGCCCTGAGATTTCATGTTTCTGTAAATGGCTTTTGGGGAAGTGTATCAGTTATTCTTGGTATTTAGAGTCTGAAGAAATGACTGGCTGTAGATACGGGTGCTGTGGATGGGAATGTTTCCTTGCTTCTTTGTGCACAAGAGGGGCCTATCCTTGGCCACTGAATTCTCCTAGCATCCTCCCCACCCCCATTCTAGAGTGACCAGGCTTAACAAGTCCAATAAAGCCAAAGAGGTTGAATTATGAGCTCCTTTGGGGAGAAATGCCCCCAGGACTTTCCTACTAGAATATTAGACATGTCAGATCTTGAAGGGATTTAGAGATCACTTGAGTCTACCCCTTCTTTGGACAGACAAAGAAACAAGGTGGAATAAGAGGTCACTTGGTGCATTGGAAGTGGTCTTCAATGCCCCCTTGTCCAAACCCAACACTGCTCCCTTTTGTCCCCATCCAGTCCCAAGACCATCAAAGAGAAGTGGCTGGTGTATGTATAGGAGAGGAGAGGAACTGGTGAGCCACCTCCCAATGGCAGTCCTGGGAAGGGGTGGGAACCAGGCTATGGTTTCCACTTCTAACCAGACCTAGGTGATGTCATAGGGAAGAGGCTGGGCTAGGCCAGGAGCCAAGATATGTGGCTTAGGGCTTCCTTGTGTCTTAGTTAACTTAGAGCCTCCCTCAGTCAGTCAACCGGATCACCTACTATATGCCAGACATAATTGCTGCCCTCAAGGAGTTTATAGTCTGTCTTTCCTCCTCCTTGTGCCTCAGCTCCCCCACCTGTGTCCACGTGGGTACAACTCAGCCATAACTTGAGCCCCTCAGCCCTCTAATCCATTAGACTCCACCTCCCCAAAGCCTAGGCTAGGGAGGGGAGTATGAGGTAGGACAACTGGGGGTTTTCCCACATAGCCCTAGAAGCAAAGGGAAAAAGGTGTCCATTTTTAAAGGCTGTGGCTGGACTCCCTCCTCTACCTTTCCTGACCCCAAGTCCCCTCTCTGATGCCCAGTATGTATGAATGTCTTTGTGTCCCTACAGGAAGGGTTTTCCAGTCACTCTCTTAAAAAGCAGGTCCTTTGTGTACAATTGTCTGTCATAGCTTCCTGCATTCAGGGCAGAACCAGGCACCACCTCCTACATAGCACACTCTGCTCCTGCCAAACTCAGGTCCTAGCCTGGCCTCTCCTCACCTGGCTTGGTGGGGTGGCTGGGCCAGGGAGGGGCGTTACTTACTATCTTGGAGGCTCAGCCCTGGGCTCAGGTGTTTGCATTTCCTGGAATCCTTCTTCTTCCTTGTTCTACACCCACTCCCTCGTTCCCCTCCCCCACTCGGTGCACCTTCTCCATCCCCCTACTCCAAGCCAGGGTTCACTTGCCTCCCTTTTCCTGTTCTTTGGGGAAAACTATACTTGGGGGGCGGGGGGCAGGGAGAGTGAGCTGGCAGAGTGGAGAGAGGAAGGATTTGGAACCCCGGCTCTTGGGTTTCACTCCCATGTTGCAGGATCTGAAAACACACACTCACAACACATACACACACACCTCCCCCCCCCACACACACACATACACACACACCCCACACACACCCTCCTTTTCCTCCCACCCCCCTGCTCCTGGCCTTGGGGAGCCATCCGGATGGAAGAACCTGTCTTTCTGCATTACCTCTCAGCTGGGCTGGCAAAGCTGCTGTCATTGCCAAAGCCCAGGTGGTGGGTGGGGTTATGAGCTCTGCCTGCTAAGTGCTTTACCTATAAGACCTACACAGAGACAATTCATGGGGGCTTTAGAAGAAAGACTCCCTAGGGACCAAGCTCTCACTCCAGGCCACTTGTGGTCTGTGTCCCATCATATAATACTTTCTTCCCATCAGTCACAAAAGGGCTGTTTCTCCTAAGGTCTTCCTCAAGACTTAACCTGCTATCTGACATTCTACCATTAGTCACTTAGCATCAGCAACCTGAATCTGTGACCTGCTGTGCAACAGGAAAACCTCACTAAGTGAAATACTGTGGCGGGGGATGTCATTGCTAAAAGGGACCAATACTCTTACTTGATAGAAGACAAAGGAAACTTAGGGTTCTGGAAAGGAGGGGGTTCACTTATCTATTGCAGTTCTTAGCCAAAGCTTCCCCTTCCAAGCAGTGGAATGTTTTCTTCACAGGTGATAGAGGAGTTTTACAATAATACCTGGGTGAGTCGATACAATGAACCCATATCATCTACCACCCTGACCACTTTGTGGTCCCTCTCTGTCGCCATCTTCTCCGTTGGTGGTATGATCGGCTCCTTCTCCGTGGGTCTCTTTGTCAATCGTTTTGGCCGGTAAGAAAAAAATACCCACTTAAGACACCCTAATGCTGTCTCCCAGCCCTGTCTGCCTCATGCTTTTTTTAAAAACCTTTTATTGATGCTCCCCAATCTCTTCTCCCTCTCTGTAGAATCTTCCTTTGTAACAAGTAATAGCAGAGAAAAACAAATTGGCCATGACTGATAATGTACGCCTCGTTCCCCACCCTATTCTACCATCTCTGTGAGAACCGTTCTCTGTAATGGTCTCTGTCCCAGACTTTGTCCTTTTATACCCCACTCCACCCCCACCCTCCTAACCTCAGACCCCTGATCTCTTGTCTCGCAGGCGGAACTCCATGCTAATGATGAACAGTCTGGCCTTTATTGCTGCTGTGCTCATGGGCTTCTCCAAGATGGCCAAGTCCTTTGAGATGCTGATCTTGGGGCGCTTCATTATTGGCTTATACTGCGGCCTCACCACAGGCTTTGTGCCCATGTATGTGGGAGAAGTGTCACCCACAGCCCTACGAGGAGCCTTGGGCACCCTTCACCAACTAGGCATTGTCATTGGCATCCTCATCGCCCAGGTAAATCCTTCTGGTGGTATTACCTCTTCCCTATCCATCCCTCTGCCTCCCAGCCTTCCCTAGAAGCACAATTCTATTTCACCAAACCCCTAGAGCCAGGTAACTCTTGGTAAAATCTCATCAGAATCCTTCCAGTTCCATTTCAACCCTCTTGTCCTTTAAGGACTTTGAGAGTATTCCTCTAAGAGCAGTCTAAACCCAAGGGCTGGGACTAGTCAGTGAGAGCTTCCTGAATGTGGGTTTGGGGCTGAGCCTTCAAGGGAAGTAGGATTTGGATATATCAGAGAAAGGGATAAGGCCTTTTCTCAAGACAGCAGAGCTTGGAAGTTAGAATGTGTTCCTAGAAGGTAGGATGAAATGTCCTGGTCAAAGCAGAGGAAGCCGTTAACAAAGGCCTTTCCTCTCCTCCCAGCTCTTTCCAAGTGCTGTTACTTGGGAGTGGAGGGCAAGGTTTGCCCAGCAAGGCCATTTGACTTGCTATATGATCCCAGGGAAGTGATTTCTCTGGATTCATTTCCTTGCCTGTAAAATGAAAGGATGGGACCAGATGGTCTCTGGTCTTCCAGCTGATCCTACATCTCAGGTCTGGATTCTCGGTTCCCCTAGGTATTTGGTCTGGATTCCATCATGGGTAATGAAGAGCTGTGGCCCCTTCTCTTGGGTTTCATCTTCATTCCGTCCGTGCTCCAGTGTGCCCTGCTTCCCTTTTGTCCTGAGAGCCCCCGCTTCCTGCTCATCAACCGCAATGAAGAGAATAAGGCCAAGAGTGGTCAGTAGCCACCAGCTGCTTTGCATCTCTCCTTTGCCTGCCCCTCTGCCTTGCTTGTATACTCATGGCTCTATTTCCTTGCCCTAGTCCTGAAGAAGCTTCGGGGAACCACTGATGTGAGTAGCGACCTTCAGGAGATGAAGGAGGAAAGCCGGCAGATGATGCGTGAGAAGAAAGTGACCATCCTGGAGCTGTTCCGCTCACCCATGTACCGACAGCCAGTCCTCATTGCCGTGGTGCTCCAGCTGTCCCAGCAGCTGTCTGGGATCAATGCTGTGAGTGGTCCCCCATCCTGAACACAGAAGCCAGCCTCACAGACCTCTCCCAGGCTCCTTTTCAAGGCCTTGAATAGTACCATGAGCCCAGCACCAGAACAGTACACATGGGTTTGCTGAACCCCAAACCCAACCACACTGATCCAATCTGGCCAGAAAGGATTCTAGTGAAGCTTAAGCCTGACCCCTTTCTTGGCAGCCTTTTATCATTGTGTGTGAGTCCCACACCATGCTCAGTAGATGCAGGGGATTGGTGTGGGATGACCTGATTTCTCCCCCCCTGCCTTAACATGGCTCTTCTGTTTTTCAGGTCTTCTATTACTCAACCAGCATCTTCGAGAAATCTGGAGTGCAACAGCCAGTCTATGCCACCATTGGTTCTGGGGTGGTCAATACTGCATTCACTGTTGTGTCGGTGAGTATCCAGGCCACCCCAGGTTGGTCCCACAGGACCTTTTCCCCATTGAATATTTCTACTGGGGGCTTTGCTTATTGCAAAAAGAAGGGATCCTACTTTCCCATACCCCTCCTCCATCTTTCTTGCAATAGTCCAGAACCTCAACATTCTCCCCTATCCCCAACCCTGGATAATGGTGTGACAGCAATAGGAAGCTGTCTCCCTTCACTATCTGGGGATGCTGGATTTGGGATTAGTGGCCCTATTAGACTGGGGGGGGGTGGTCAAGGGCTGTGGCTGATATGGAACCACAGAAATGGGATGGGATATAAGGAGGTGTGGGACAACATTCTGATGCCTCTACTCTGCTTATAGCTGTTTGTGGTGGAGCGAGCTGGACGCCGTACTTTGCACCTCATTGGCCTAGCGGGCATGGCAGGCTGTGCTGTGCTCATGACAATTGCCTTGGCCCTGCTGGTGAGTCAGACTCTGCTACCCTTGAGGAGGGATGGGGATCAAAGCCACCAATGTGCAAATCCCAGATTTCCTGAGTCCCAGGTTAGGGCCCTGTTATAAGATTTAGATTAGGCAGGGACCTCATTTTGCAGAGGCCTAGAGAAATTGACTTGCCCAAGATTTCATGGATGTCAAGTGATAGTTCTCTGGATTAAAGCCAAGCTCTTAGCCAGTCCTGTGACGGCACAGCTCTGGACACAGAGCCAGACCTGCACTGCTGGTTGGCAGGGATTCCTCACCCCACAGACAGCAGGAGTCCTTCCCAATAATAGCCTCAGGAAGGTCCTTCCTCATCTCTAAGGGATGGAGAGCCAGAAAGGCTGAGCCCCTGGGGCTGGGAAAATGTGTTGACTGGACCATATCCTCAGCTAGTCCTTGGGGTAGGGTTTGAAAAGATGCAGTTAAGCTTACCAGGCAACCACTCTCCAACCTCCCACATGGATGGTGATCAGAGAAAGGGGAGCTATATGGAAGGTATCCCTAAACTACCCAACCATTGGGCTCGTACTGTCAGGTGTCCTCTCTGTATAGCCATATTGGGAAGTCTGGGAACATGATTGGTGGGAAAGGCGAGATAAAATGAAACTTGGTAACCCTGCTTGGGACTGGGAGGTCAGTCTCTGGAGTCTACCAGCCCCAAAGGATTCTTCTGTGTGGTGAATTGGAGGCAAGGTTCACTAGAGCAGCCCCTTTTCCCTCTTCCTGAACAGGACCAGCTCCCCTGGATGTCCTACATAAGCATCGTGGCTATCTTTGGCTTTGTGGCTTTCTTTGAGATCGGTCCTGGCCCCATCCCATGGTTCATCGTTGCTGAGCTCTTCAGCCAGGGCCCTCGCCCAGCTGCCTTTGCTGTGGCTGGCTTGTCTAATTGGTCTTCCAACTTTATTGTGGGAATGTGTTTCCAATATGTAGAGGTGAGTCTTCTATGCCCTGTCACTTCCCCACCTCCTGCCATCACCCCATGCCCTCTCAGATATGGAGGTCAGACTTTTGTTCTTGGTTCTCTTCAAATCTGTGGCTGCATTCAGTCTTTCTATAACCTACAAGTCAGGCAGGTGAGGCCAAGAGAGGGCCCTTGGCTTGCTCAAGGTGACCCACCGAGCCAGAACAAGTATCTGGCCTGTCTGACCTCCTGGGCAGCACTAGTTACGGCTATCCCTCTCCCCAGGATGCTCTCCTCCTAGCTTATGGCCAAGCTCAGGCCTCACACAGAATCTCTTTGTGCTTTTCAGCAACTGTGTGGCCCCTACGTCTTCATCATCTTCACTGTGCTGCTCGTCCTCTTCTTCATCTTCACCTACTTCAAAGTCCCTGAGACAAGGGGCCGGACCTTTGATGAAATTGCCTCTGGCTTTCGGCAAGGCGGAGTCAGCCAGAGTGACAAGACACCAGATGAGTTCCACAGCCTGGGAGCCGACTCCCAAGTGTGAGGAGCGGGACAGCGGTGGATCGTCTCTTGGCCAAGGGCTTGCCTGCTGGACCTCCTGAGCCCCAGGATTCTCTCTCTTCCCCATCCTTCTCCAGTCCTCCCCAGCTTCACCATCCTTGACAAGAACAGATTACTGGGGATCCTTTTCCTCTGCCCCCCCCTGCTCTGGGATCTCCAGGCAGAAACATCCAGCCAGAGGCACTGACCAAGGACAAGCTGGGGCTGGAGCTTTCTTCTTCAAGATTGTGCACAGGAGGAAAAGTCTGAGCTGAATCTTTAGCAAACTTTTTTTAAAAACTTTTAATTTTTTAAAACATTAAATCAGCCTGAGTCCCCCACCCTAGCTGGGCATCTCTGGGACATGTGAACCAGAGTGTCTGTGGAAGTGGGGGTGGAGGAGACATTCTCAGACCTATTCCTTTCTTATCCACTACACTAATCATAGGGCTGGATCTACAACCAAGGACAGACACACTAACCCAGCATGAGTTCCCCCCTTCCCTGATACAGCCTTCCAATCAGGCTCTCTTCTCCCCACTCCCCAACTCCAGAAGAATCTCTGTCCAGGGGCTGGCTGGACACACTCTGGGGATCAGGGAAAGGTTGGGAAGAGGGACACAGGCTCCGAGGCTGCCATCTTGCCACCAACTACCCCAAGCCAGGAGCTGGTTGCCAAATGGAACATTGGAGGGAGGGGTAAAATACAGAACTAGCTGCCCAAGGGTGCTGAAAGTGTCAAGAGACATGGATATGTCTGGCCCGTTGTGTATAGTTCAGAAGATATTTATATATATTATATATATATTTTGTTTGTTGTTAATAGCAGTAAGTTATAGCATATCTGATGGACAGGACAATGTGTAAATAACCCTGCACATCCATTCCCAGTATCTAAAGCTGAAAGGTGCACTTATAAAGCCTGATTTCTACATTGGCTGTCTGTCTGTCCATCCGTCCATCAGTCTGGCAACACGCATGAAACTTTGTTTTCCACAAGCAAAGCTGTCCTTCAACCTTCCACTTGGGTCCCTTGCTTTAGTTGTCTCTAGAAGTCCAGAAGGTCTGGGTTCTAATCCCCATACTTCATTCAGCCTGCTACTGGGCTTCTCTGGCCCTCAATGTTTTCATTATAAAGATGAGGTTGAATCACAGTCCCAAGGTCCCTTGTTCCCATCATCATCCATCTCAGTATTATCTGAGATCCTTCACATACCTACAGGGGAGGACAGAAGGGTCAGTTACAGAATGTATAGAGATAACTGGAAAGGACCTCAGAAGTCCTTGGAATCCAAGGTTCCATGGTGCCTCATTCTCTATTAAACTGACTGGGATTGGGAGCCAAGATGAAGCTGGGAGAAGAAAGAGAAGGGGGAAGGCAGTTGTTTAAATCCATGGACAAGTCCAGTCTAAGGGCTGGTCTCAAAGTATACTGGAAAAAGTACTGGTCTGAAGCTTCTAGGTGAGGCAGTGAATGGAATCAGAAGGACCTGAGTTCAAAGCCAGCCCCTTACACTTAAGGTTTACTAGCTGTGTGCCTGTGGGCAAGTCACTTAACCCCAATTGCCCTACCTTTCCCCTCTAAAAAGCAAAAAGTGCCTGTAAGAAAGGGACCTGGGCCCCTTTCAGTTTGAAAGGCATGTGATTCTCTGAACCTCTTCATATCTTAAATCATTTAGTTTATGGATGAGATTTAAAGGCTCAGGAAGAGGAAAAGATGTGCCCAAGATCACAGAACAATGGCAGGCAGAATTTGATTCCCAGGTCTTCTGACTCCAAACCCAGCTCCTTTTCCACTGCTCTTTGCCCACCTTTTAACCTCTTCCCATTCTCTCCACTGAGATCATCTGGTTGAGACATGGCCTTGAGCATCTGGGCAGAGTCTGTCCATGCCCTCTTCAATCCAACCTGAACAGTCCTGTGTCTTCCAGTGCTCATTCTGGCCTTGTCCTCAAGACACAGGATAAGTGTCTGAAGGGTGGCAGGACCACAGGGAAATGAAATGGGTGGGTATGAGCAAGAAACGCAAACACTGTTACCTGGGCATGTGTATCACTCGGCAGGATGGAAACAGGATCGCTATACGCATAGGTGATCTCATTCCTGTTTTTATGATGTGCAAAAGTGCTTTCCTTGAAAGCCTGTGATACTCAAAGAGCCGATTTCCCCAGCTGCAAAGCACCCCAAGGACCTGCATCCTCATAGGGAGTAGGAATTAAAGGAGTGAAAAGGTCCTTTTGCATTATTTTCAGATGAAGCTGAGGTCACAAGAGATGGAACACGATCCGTTTCCTCCAACAATCAGAAAGTTTAGGGTTCCCCTTTTTTATCAAGGTCCTGTAGATACCATGTGCGAAAAGCGTGGCACGGAGGAACTTGGAGGCGCTGTGCCGAGAGCACTGGGGCTTGGACTCTGAAGACGAGTTCAAATGTCTAGTCAAGGGCCTCAGACCCTTACTATTTCCCTGACCTTAGGCAAGTCGCTTAATTCTATGCCTCTTTGGATAATGGGAATAATCACAGCATGTAGCGAAGAAGTGCTTTGCAAACCTTAAAATTGCTATAGAAATGTCAGCTGCTGTACCCATGAAAGAAGAGACGGGATTGGAACCCCACGGCCTCTCGGCCATCCTGCACTAGGAGTTATGTGATGCTTTCCAGTGGGTGACTGAAGCAGATCCACTTCCCACGTGGAGCCGGAAATGGGTGGCCCTCCCAGTCTGGCCCTCCCCAAACACCTACACAATGAAAAGTATCCAGCACTACGCAAGCGCGGCGAAAGGCTGGGGACTTTGTTTCCCAAGAGGCATATCGTCACCCTTCTCCTTGACATGTAAGAAGTACCCAACCAGTTACTTCTCGGAACAGAAACTTGCTAAGTATTTCTTCTCTACCTAGCCGCCCCCATACACATCCCCCACGCATGTGCAGACAGCACGTGGCGCGATCCCTCCACCAATCTCGTTGTTCACCAGATCGTACTCATGCGCATATGGAGCCAGGACCCGGGAAGCTAGATCTCTCCAATTCCGTTGCCCACCAGCTCTCACGCATGTGCAGACAGAGCTAGAAACAAACGCATCTCTCCACCAATCCCTACCCAATGCTTCGTGATCACGTGACGAGCCCCGGCGGTTCCCGCCGCTATTAGCGCCTTCAGCCTTCAGCCTTCTGGGAGTTGTAGTTCGTGTGGAATGGAGCCTAAGGGTTGTTGGCCCCCGTAGTACGGCCGAGCTAGGATCCTTTTAGGGGTGACGTCAAGGGATCTAGTGGGAAGCTGCCAACGCCGACTCAATGAACTTGACCTCTGTCGTTCGGAAGTTTCCATGAGCGACTCCTTCACGAAGATAACACAGAGTCCTTATAGCAGCTCGCATTTCCATGATGCTTAAAGCTTTAGGAAACAATCTCCTCCCAATAACCCTGAATGGGAAGTGGTGTAAAGTGGAAAATGAGTCTCCGAGGTTGTGACTTGCTACGTGGTGAAGCTGAGAAGAGTTGGGTTTGGAATTAGAAGCCCCGCGCTTAAAGCCCACTTCTCCTAGTCCCTGTGGGAATGGGAAGCCGCTTATAGACGTCTCTGGGCTTTGGTTTCCTTCAAAGATAAATGACAGGAATCAGACGCTAAGGTCCCTGCCAGAGCTAAACCAATGAACCTATGGAAAAGACTTTTTTGGGGGGGGGGTAAATTGTGCCCCATGTGCCTGGCACGCTGGCCTCAGTGTCTTCTCTTCCCTTTACCTGGAGCACTTTGGCTCTTTCTTTTGCCTACTCCACATCCAGCACCCACCACTCCCTTCTTTGTATTTATTTCTTGTATCTATGTTATGTATCCTGGTAAAATAGGAAATTCTTAAGAACGGAGTCACTTTTGATGCTTTGCCTTTGTATCAATGCTTTGCATATAGTGAGTGTTTAATAAATGCTTGTTGAATTAAATTCAATGGTGTGGAGGGAAGTCTGCCAAATTGGGAATTAGAAGAGATATAATTCCAATTCAGGCACTGCCACTTAGTTCACCTCCCTAGGCCACTGTTTCTCCCTCTGTAAAATGAAGTGGTTGAAATAAAAAGTGTCCTTCCAGCTCTACATACTGTAACACATGTAAAATGACTTAGAAGAAAATGAATACCCACAGGCTCTAGAGAGTAGAATCACTGGCATTAAAATAAGTGCATTTTCAAAGATGGTTTTGTTTTTGGACTTTAACTTGGACCCATATTAATGGAAAACATCCTGAGATTGAAGAAAAACAAATAGGCAGCCTTAGTGCTCCCACTGATATCCACAAAATATTTAAAACCACCACCAGCAGACAAACCTTTCTGAAGGATTTATAAGAAAGATGGATGAAAAATCATAGAAGGTATAACTGGGTCTTGACCTGCAAATGGGAAGGGAGGTCTCCCATGAGTGGATCAGCTGAAATGTAGAAAATATTGAAAAGCTTCCCTCATCATGCATAAGAATGCCTCTCCATAAGTGGTTGCCTACCTTGTCTACCATTGTCAGGCAATGTCACTATCCCATAAGAAGCCAGTTAAGGGTCAGCATTTCAAGGTTCCAACCTGGTAAATTGTTAACAACAGCTTGGGTGGGGTGGGGGGGATTGATGAAAAGCAAGATAGACTTATAAATTTAATCTGCATTATTTATATTTTCTTAGTTCCAGACAATCAACAAAACAACAAATCAAGACTTGATTTGTAGTTTGCCAATTTCCCAGGTGTCAATGATCACACTAAAATTTAACAACTGGCTTTAAACTGCCTCTAGCACATCCTGGTTCCAATCCAGGATTTCTGATACACAACACACACACACACACACACACACACACACACACACACACACACACACATACACACACATACACATATGCACGTGCTACTTGAGGTTTCTAACAAGTGTACCACTCCTCAGGTCTGTTTCCTTATCTGTAAGATGAGGGAGTTGGACAAGCCAGTCTTTAAGGTTCCTTGCAGCTCTGTATCTATGAATGATGCTATAATTCAATGAACCCAGTGGAGGACTCAGTAACATCCCAATGAAATCATATTGGGGACATGCTCTTGAAAGAACAGGCCCCCCAAACCCTGTTCCCACTGCAGAGCCAAAGCTATTATGTCCCTGGCAATGCTGGGGTTGGTTGATTTTCTTAGCTTCTGCCTCCTCTAGTCTCTCCCTGCCCTGTGGCTAAGTCCCCTTAACTCCCTGATGTATTCCAGGGCACTCTTGCCTCAGTATCTTCAGAACCTGCCACACACCCTTCTACCCTATCATTTACCAACCTCCTGCTTCCCTGAATCTTGACACTGACCATCTAAATACATGTTCATTCCACTTGCCACTTCTTCATTTCCTTACCCCTGTCTATCTCAACTCCATCTCATCTGTATCCCCCACTACCCTCTCCAACACAGCCCTATTGTTTAGCAAGTCCCTTCAGCCAGTCCCTCGATCCTCCTGCTCCCTTAATCTAAACAATTGACACTCCAGATATAAACACCTTCCCACTCTTACCTCCCCCCAAGATTCTCATCCTTTTCAAGTTCAGAATTCCCTCCCCACCAGTCATTGGACTTAGACCTGGAAGGAAGGAATCAATAGTAAGAAAGTCTCCATATACTCAAATGTTTGTAGCAGCACTTTTTGTGATAGCTAAAAACTGGAAACAAAGTAGATGCCCCTCAGTTTGGGGAATGGTCAAATAAATTGTGGCACATTCATGAATGTAACGGAATATTCTGCTCTGTAAGAAATGATGTGTAAGGAATACAGAGAAGCATGGAAAGAGCTATATGAACTGATGCTGAGTGAAGTAAGCAAAGCTAAGAAAATATACACAGTAATTGCAACAATGTAAATAGAAAGGACAATGACAGCAAAAAAAAAATCAAATGTAAATGTAACAAAATTATAAAGATCAAATAGGACTCACATGAAGAGATATGAGGAGATATCTCCAATCTAACCTTTCGTGGAGGTGAGAGGTCCACAGGTGTTACATACTGCAGATATTTTCTTACTTTTCAAAGTATCAGTCAATATGCTGATTTTTTTTCTTCTCTAAAAATTTCTGTTTGTCATGTGGGCTGTCTCTTTGGGAAGGGGAAAATGAGGGATACTTGGGACATTTATGAGGATGTAAGAAACAGAATATAACAATAAAAATAATTTTTTTTAAGTAAAAAGAAAAAAAATTTTACATGCAACTCGGATATAAGATATACAGGGGTATAGAAATCCATCTTGCCCTACTAGAAAGTTAGAAGGGGTGATGGGGAAGGATATAAGAGAGAACAGATTGGAGGAAGGGGTATTCAGTAGGCTTGCTATTTTGGGGTGGGGGTAGGAGAAAGATAGGAAGAAAAAACTAACAATCTTGTGGAAATGTTGAAAACTAAAAATAAATAATTTTTTTAAAAGTAAAAAGGCATTTTCTCTGGCTGTCTCTCATACCTGAAATATTCTTCTTCTTCCTCTCTGTCTCCTGGCTCCCTGGGCTTCTTTCAGATTTCAGCTAGAGTCCTACCCTCTCCAAGGTCTTTCTCAGTCCTTCTTAATCTCAGAAGCTTCCCTCTGAAACTACCCCAGTTACTCTTGTGTTGTCTTCCCCATTAGACAGTGAGTTAGTTGGGAGGAGGGATTATTTTTGTGTTTGCTTGTTTTTTTAGCCTTTTATTTCTAATAAATGCTTGTTGAGTGACTGACAACTTGTCCATTGATGCCTGTGTAACATTTCCTTATATGTCCCCTGGAAATTTGCTGGAGGGGATCCGTCAAACATACCGGAAGTCTTCTTTGGTTCTTTCTGATAGAGAAAGTACTAGTGGAATATTTTGGCTATCTATCTCTTGAACTCTGTATATGACCATCTCATCTTCTCTTCCTTTCTTACATTTCCTCAATTACATCTTTTATTCTTGTTCTTTGAAGTTCATCTTCTGTTATCTGTTGAAGTCTATTCACATCCACCGGGCACCCATCTTTCCATTGCCCTCAGGATTCCATGTCTGGTTGCCATTCATAAAGTGTATTTATTACAAAATACTTACAGAGCAGAAATGGGATGTGGCTCCAAGCCCAATTAGCAAAGGCTGTTTTTCTTCCCTGCCCTCCTCCAGAAAGTTAATTCACATTCCAATGTTATAATTGTGATCCCTTGGCCCCTTTCCTGGTGCCCTTGAGTCATGAGGCTACAGAAATGCCTTCCTGAAGGCCACAAGAAAATAGCCTGTCATTATGGTAATTATCCAATAAAGGCAGGCAAGATGTGTGTAGTATACCAGGTGGTACTTTAGTTAAAGTAAGAACCAGGGGGCAGCTAAGTGGCTCAGTGAATAGAGCACTGGCCCTGGAGACAGGAGGACCTGAGTTCAAATCTGTCTTCAGACACAACACAAAAACTAGCCATGTGACCTTGGGCAAGTCACTTAACTGCAATTACCCTACCTTCCCCCTTCAAAAAGAAAAAAAAAGTAAGAGCCAGGTGTCTCTCTAGTTTCTGGCTGGCACAACCAAAGAGGCTGCGGTAACCCTAAATAGCTCAGCCCACAAATATATAGACTGCTTCCCCACATAGCCAAGCCCATACTTCAATACCAGTGGTTAGCTACTTAGATGACCACCCACTAGTCAGATTCAAAAACTAATTGACTCTTTGAGTCCAACCATCCAACGAGTTCTGATACCATCTGATTATATTATTTCTAGTCCACACCTCCAAAGGTTAAGATACATTATCAACAGCTTTGCTAAAACCCATCCTAATTATATCCACAGCCTTTCCCTCATCCACATATTTAGTCATCCTTTCAAAAATGGGATTGAGTTTAATCTGGCAAGACCTATTTTGATGAAGTCTTGCCAGCTCTTTGTAATCACTGGCTTTCCTTTCTAGATATTAATCGATCATCTCTTTAGTGATCTTTTTAAGAATTTCAGTATGAAATCTATTGCTTGTACTTAGCTCAAGAATCCCCATTCTGTCTAGGCTTCCTTTTTTCTTTTTTCTTTTTTTTTCCACGTTAAATTTATTTACTTTTAGTTTACAACATTCGGTTCCACAATTCCTTGAGTAACAAAATTTCTCCCCCTCCCTCTCCTCTCCTCTTGCTCCTCCCTCCCCAAGGCGGCACACAGTCCAATATAGGCACTACAAACACCTTCACATGATATTAGTTGTAAAGAAGAATTATAATCAATGGAATGAACAATGAGAAAGAAAGAACAAAACAAAACAACATTTTTTAAAAAGAGAGAGCAAATGGTTTCCTTCTATCTGCATTCAGACTCTGTAGTTCTTTCTCTGTATGTGCATAGTCCTTTCCTTCATAAGTCTTTTGGAGATGTCTCATAACTTTGCATTTCTGAGAGGAGCCCAGTCTATCAAAGTCAGTCATCACAGATACAATGCATTTGTAATCATGTACAAAGTTCTCCTGGTTCTGCTCTCCTCACTCAGCATCAGTTTATATAAGTTTTTCCAAGTTACTATGAAGTCTGTCTGTTCCTCATTTCTTACAGCACAATGGCATTCCATTACATTCACATACCACAACTTGGTCAGCCATTCCCCAATTGATGGTGCTCTATTTACTGTGCCACCTAGTCACCCTTTTATTTAATGTTAATACCATATCCAAGCTATTTCTCGTATAAAGAGAAAAATGTCCAAACTAACAGTCTTCCCTCTTTCCAAACACAATTTAGGTAACATTTATCAGAATCCTTCAAGAAGACAATCACAACATGTAAAAATATGGTTTGGGGTTAACATTCCAGAATAGGTTAGTAATTCAAGTCACCTGCTCATTCCTTCCAGGACACTTTCTTCCTACTCCACATCTCTTAATCTCTACCCAGAGATACCCGTGGAGAATTCTTTTAAATAATAGAAGGTCCCCCCCACTTTGAAAGGAATTCCAGTGGGTATTTCATAGACCAACCCCTTGTGGCATGAAGTAGGAGCCTACCTTTAGATAAGTTAATAAGTCGATCACTTCTGGGGTCCAGAAAGTTAGAATCTTATTTGCCCAGACATCTTGTTATTATGGGGCAGTTAGATGGTGCAGTGGATAGAGTATGGGATTTGAAATAGGAAAAATCATCTTCCTGAGTTCAAATCTAGCCTCAGATGCTCACTAGCTGGGTGACCCTGGGCAAGTCACTTTACCCTGCTTGTTTTAGTTTCCTTACCTATAAAATGAGCTGGAAAAGGAAACGACAAACCATTCCATTATCTCTACCAAGAAAAATCCAAATGGGGCCACAAAGAGTCAGACACACTGAACAACAACTTGTTATCACCCTTAATACATTTCCCTAAGAAAGGCTTTATCTTTTCTTCTGCCCACTTTTCTAAAAAAAGAAAGGTTTTAAGGTGGAAAATATATTCTTTGTTAATATTTTCAGCTTTATTTAAAAAGAAGTTTTAAATATGCTTCTACAGAGATGAAATGCTAAATGGCTGATTAGTAGAACTGCTAACTGTTTTATGTTTTGATGAGATTTTATAGCAAAAGTAACTGTGGATTAAGCTGCTGAATATTTTCATAGAACTTAAAAAATTTTAATAAATTTATTTGCTTTTACATTCATATATATGCAGTGCAGAAAGTGGATCACAAGTGTATACTCTATATAAACATTTTGATGTAGAAGTAATTTAAATTTTTTGGTTATGTCTTTCCCTCCCATTGCTCCCCAATAGAACAATTTTTTTAAATCTTCACAATAAATACATATAATCCAGTAAAACAAACTCCTAATTGTTCATGTCTCATTCAGGTTTTTCATCGATAGCCTCTCCAGCAGGAGCTTAAGTGGTATGATTCATTTTAGGTAGTCTGGATTTATTTTGGCATTTGGGCTCAAAAGTCTTTCAAGTTATCTTTTCCTGTAAGGTCCCTGTCATTGTACAAATTGTTCCCCCTAGTTCTGGCCATCTCCAGCTGTCCTGATCTATATCTGGTCACTGGACCCAGATGACTCTGGAGGAGAAAGTGAGGCTGGTGACTTTGCACCGCCCTGCCTCACTTATATCCAATTCATTTGCACCTTATGCAACCAGTTGCTTAATGTCATGGCTTTCTTTGAGAATGAAGGACAAACCACAACAAAGCCCCTATTTCTATTCCCTTCACTTTGCATCAGATAACAGAGGCATTCTCAGTTTTCTGTGAAACTGTCCACTTTGTCACTTCTTGTGACAAATAATATTCCATCATGTTCACATGCACGGTTTGTTTAGCCATTTCCCGATAGATAGAACCGTGTCTCGTCCCCCACACTTAGTTGCCAGTTTTTGACTACTACAAAAACAGCTCCTATAAATATTTTTGTATATAGAGGTGTCTTGCCACTTCCTCTAATCTCTTAGGTCATAGAGGCAGCTTGGTGACACAGTGGGTAGACACTAGATTTGGAGCTGGAAATCCAGCCTCAGACACTTAGTAGCTGTGTGACCTTAGGCAAGTCACTTTACCCATCTAGCTGCCTCAGTTTCTTCCAACTGTAAAATGAGAATAAGAGTATCTACCTCACAGGGTTGTTGTGAAAATCAAACAAGATACAATTTGTAAAGTATTAGTGCCTATTCATAGTAGGCACTGAATAAATGCTCATTTCCTTCCTTCATAGACCTAGTCACGATATAATTAGGTCAAAGAGTATACACAGTACAGTTACCTTTGGGCATAGTTCCAAATTATTTTCCGGAATGGCTAGACCAATTTACAGCTCTATCAACAATTTTAAACTACTGAATTTGTGTGCTAATTATTATATAATTCCCACTGTGACTCCATTATAGTTATAATTGCTTTCTATGTGGGAATAAATAACTTGTGCCATACCTAAATCATACTGTACATTAAATATCTCTTTGGCTTTTCCCTTTGGTGGGAGAAAGTCTAGACAAGAACTAAAAGTAAATGTGTCCCTCAGGTAGCTAGAGTAGGGGTGATGATCCCACAAATACAGGAAGAGGAAGCCCAGTCTCCTAAGGTGTTGTCAAGCTTTCCTTAATGTTGAACCCAGTACAGGACAAAATGGTTTGATAAATGACAGGGGCAGGCAGGTACCCTCGCCCCTATGAATCCCTAGTAGTGGCTTGTTCATTTTTTTTATTTAAATTTAATTTTCTACCCTTGAATCAAGTTGGTTAAAATTTTATTAATTTTAGTGTTATCTGTTCTACTCTTTTGGCTTCTCGATTTATTCGTAATAGTCAAAATGACTTAGTTGCTCAGAGTCATTCTTAAAACAGCATTACTATCACTGTATACAATGTTCTCTTGGTTCTGTTCAATTCATCATTTCATTCAAGTCTTTCCCTGCCTTTCTAGGATCAATGAACTCCTAGTTTCTTAAAGCACAATAGTATTCCATCACAGCTATATATAAGAACTTTTTCAGCCATTCCCCAGTTGATGGGGATCCTTACAATCTCCAGTTCTTTGGCACCTCACAGAGAGCTGCTATAAATATCCCATTCACTTTCAAAATTATAATGATTATTTGTGAATTTCCCTCTGATGTGGATACAGCATATGGTACCGTAGGAGTTGAGGAGAATATTAAGCGCTGCTTTTCTAACAACACAGGTGATACAACTGTTAACCAAATTACATAATATAACCAAATTATATGATATAAGAAAATTTAGAAACATAACCATACCATTAAACAAATTTTCATGTATTTAAAATTTGAAACAAAACCAATTAGTTACCAATTCAGGTGGACTTAATTTAGTAGGAAAAGCAAAGCAAATCTGGATTCCTAATCACTAATGGTAATATTTTAATTTCTAAGGTCCAATACTCGTAGCACTTTAAAAGAAAATATTATTATTCTGGCACAGCATACAGAGGAAAGGAAGAATTTTATGGTACAGGATAAGGAGGACAGAATAAGGAGAAATTTTATGGTGTTTCAATAAGGAGAAAAGGACTTTAAGATGCTCTCAAGTTATAGGGTAAGCCTCCTTTAAGAGGTGCCTCACAAAGTACTGGAAAAGCAACACTTAATGTTCTCCTTAACCCCTAAGGTGCTACATGCTGTATCCATATCACCTCCATCTTTTTTTACTCACTATTTTCCTTCTCAGCCTCTCTTTTTACCCTATCCCTCTTACCTTATCTTCTGCACCCTCCCATCCCTCACTTCACTCATCCCTTTAAGAGACCCTTCCATCCTATTCCCCTACCCCCCATCTCAATCCACTCACCCCCTCCAAAAGATCCCCTCTCATCTTTCCCCAATCCGCATACACCCACTAAAAATTTCTCCCCCACCCTGTCCCCCAGTTTTCTCAGCTCTCTCTACATGTTCAGAGGACTTCTATGCCCTTCCAGATGTACATGTTGTTTCCTCTTCAGCCCAGATGAGAGTAAGATCCCATCATTACCAACCCTCCACCTCCATTTGCTTCCTCTATTTGTTCTTCCTTTCACACCCCATTTTTATAATAAATTGCTGCCTTTTACCTTTTCTTTCACACTTTTGTTGTTTTAGAACCACTTTATTGTATACAATTCAACTCCAATGTTTCTTTCAAACTACCTTGGTAATGATGACAATTTTAAGAGTACTGATAACATTTTCATATATAATAAACAGTTTGACCTTAATAAGTGCCTTTTAGTTAGTCTTTAATATTTTCTTATATTTCTTCTGGATCTTTTATGTAAAACTTTTCCATTGAGTTCTGCTCTTTTTGTTACAAATACCCGAAAGTCTTTCAGTTTGTCAAATGTCCATTTTTTTTTCCATTCAGGACTATACTCATCTTTGCTGTGTAAGTTATTCTTGGACACATTTCCAGTTTTTTTGCTCCTTTAAATATAATGTTTCAAGACCTATGATCTTTTAGAGTAGAAGCTGCTAGGTTTTGTGAAATTCTGACTGTATTTCTGAAGTATTTAAATGTTTTTTTTCCTTTGTTGCTCTCAATATTTTCTCCTTAAGCTGGGAGTTTTGAAACTTAGCTATGACATTCCTATAAGTTTTACTCCTAGGATCTCTTTCAGGAGATGAATGATAGATTTTTTTTTCTATTTCTACTTTACCCTCTCGTTCTAGAACTTCAGGGCAATTTTCCTTAGTAATTTCCTGTGACATTGTATCCAAAATATTTTTTTAATCATAACTTTCAGATAGTCTGATAATTCTTATAGTCTCTCTTTAATCTGTTATCCAGATCAGTTGTTTCTCTAGTGAAGTTTCATATTCTCTTATACTTTTTCTAGTGTCTTATACCATCATTTGATTTCTCTTGCCCAATTCTAGTTTTCAAGAAGTTATTTTCTTCCTCAAGAATTTGGATCTCTTTTTCCAGTTAGTTAACTTTCTATTCATAATTTCCTTGGAATCCTTGTTTTTTTTCTATTTTCTTCCCTCAATCTCTCTTATTTGATTTTTGAATTCCATGACCATTTGATGTTACTCTTTGGGGTAGGAATAACTTTTTTTTTTTTTTTACCTCACCGGCTTCCTCTGAATGTGAATCAATCCTAATCTCATATGCTGTTCCTCACCTTAGCTCCCCCCTCCTCTTTCTATTTATCAACCCTTTCTCTAATTTCTGTCATGGAAGTGCCCTTCAAGGGAATCCCCTTCTCCCTTTGGGTTGAGATCTCCCTTCTCATTCCATTTTCAGTTTCTCCCTTCTGTTACTACTCCCATTCTCTTGCAAGCAATCCCTCTTTTTACTAAAAGACTACTGAAATTATCTTCCATTTGATATCTAACTATGGGTTTTATAAGGGTATATCACACATTCATTCCCTGCCATCCTTCACCCTCCTCTCCATTTATGTACCCACCAATTCTACAATTTTGTCCTGTAAAGTACATTGATTTGCCCATAGGTGGACTATGGGGTTTAATCCATGGGACTAAAGTTCTCTACTTTCACATCTACTATTTCTTTAAATTCTGCTTTCATCTTTATCCCCTTAGGTACTTTTTAAAATAATGTTTTTCCCCCAAATGCACCCCAAAATTCTTTCTTTATATTTTGAATTTCAAATTCTCTACCTCCCTCCTCTCCTTCCTCCCCAAGATGGTGCCATCTGATATATGTTCTACATGTAACACTTATTTCCATGTTAGTAATTTTGTGGAAGAAAACAAGGAAAGAAGGAAGGAAGGAAGGAAGGAAGGAAGGAAGGAAGGAAGGAAGGAAGGAAGGAAGGAAGGAAGGAAGGAAAAAGAGAGAGACAGAGAGAGAGAGAAAGTATAGAAAGTGTAGCTCCTGGGGACAATTGCCACCCAGATGTTTGGGAAAACATGGAACCAGAGATCATATGGTAAGTGGGAAAGAGAATAATTCTAGGAAAGGCAGGGGGCAGAATTTGACTTCAAGTTTTGGGATTCAGGGTAGTTTCCATCATGTAGCACCACCATTATCCATATTACTTTGCTTATGAATCAATAATTCTAAGAGTGATGTGCAACAGAGAAAATTAGCATGCTTGAGTCTGTATTCAGATGTCATTAGTTTTTCTCTGGAACTGGATAGCATTTTTCATCATGAGTCTTTTGGAATTATCTTCGATCATTGTATTGCTGAGAGTAGCTAAGTCATTCACAGTTGGTCATCATACAGTATTGCTGTTACTATGTACAACATTCTCCTGGTTCTGCTCACTTCACTTTACAGTTCATGTAAGTCTTTCCAGGTTTTTCTGAAATCATCCTGCTCATTCTTCTTATTGCACAATAATATTCTATTACAATCACATACCACAAGTTTTTCAGCCATTCCCCAATTGATGAACATCCTTTCAATTTCCAATTCTTAGCCACCACAAAAAAAGCTACTAAAAATACCCTTGTATAAATAGGTCCTTTCCCTTTAAAAATAAAAAAATCTCTTTGAGATACAGACCAAGTAGTGGTATTGTTGGATCAAAGGGTATAGACCAGTGGTTCTCAACCTTCCTAATGCCTCGACCCTTTAATAGTCGCATGTGGATGTGTCTGAATGTAGGTGGACCCCCCTGAAGACAGATAGAGGAGGTTCCTAAGACCATCAGAAATATGTTTTTCGAATGATCTTTCGATAACCCCTGCAACCCCTGTGAAAGGGTTGTTTGACCCAAAGGGGTCGCGACCCACAGGTTGAGAACTGCTGGTATAGACAGTTTGATTGCCCTTTGAGCATAGTTTCAAACTTCTCTCCAGAATGGTCAAATCCGTTCACAGCTCTACCAACATTGCATTAGTGCCACAATTTTCCCACACCCCCGCCAACATTTATCATTTTCCTTTCCTGTCATATTAGCCAATCTGATAGGTATTGGGTGGTAACTCAGAGTTGTTTTAATTTGCATATCTCTAATCAGTAGTGGCATAGAGCATTTTTTATATGAATATAGCTTTGGTTTCTTTGTCTGAAAACTGCCTGTTATCAATTGGAGAATGATTTGTATTCTTATAAATTTAACTGAGTTTTCTATATATTTGAGAAATGAGGACTTTATCAGAGATACTTGCTATAAAATGTTTTCCCGTTTTCTGCTATCCTTCTTATTTTGGCTGTATTTGTTTTGTTTGTGCAAACATTTATGTATTTTTTAAAAATCTCTTGCTACTCCTTTTGTTGTTGTCATTGCTGTTAACACATGGCACCATTTCTCTCTCTCTTTTTTTTTTAATAATCTCTAAAGATGGGGTGATTTATGTCATTATTTATTATTTCCTGGATAGTTATACTTTTTCACCTTTCTTTTTTTTGTTGTTGTTTGGTATGTTTGTACATCAAATACTCTGTTCGTGTCCGCCCCTTTTTTTTAACAGAAGGGTCTCAAATGCTATTTATTAAATCTTTTCATTAATGATAATTGGCAGCTAAGTGGCACAGCACATAAAGTGAGGAAGACCTAAATTTGAACCCTATCTCAGATCCTTACTGGATATGTGACAATTACCTGGACAATTCATTTAAACTTTCTCTGCCTCAGTTTTTTTCAGCTCTAAAATAGGGATAATAATAACACCTACTAGGAGGTGGAGTCAAGATGACAGAGTAGGAGGAAGAAGTATGGTGAACTCTCCCACCAAAAAACTCCTACAAAGATTAAGAAAACCCACCAGATGGAATTTCAATGGGGAAAGAAAAAGTCACAATGAGTCATTTGTCCAGCCCAGGTGAACAGAGACAGACAGAGAGCTCTATGGATACTGGGGACCAAGCCTGGCACTGAGCACACTGCATGGAACACTCCAGCATCTAGGGAGAGACTGTGCACCAGGGCAAGAGGAGGCTCCAGACCCATACTGGGGCACATATAAAAGGTGAGGGATCAACTGCCAACTCTCTGCTTCATCTCCCACCTCCCAATCCTGAGTCACAGACCTAGTATGGATTGAGAAGGAGCTCTTCACCTGGAGATGATGTTTTGTAGTAAGGAACAGCTTAGGCAAATTCAGAAGTAATTAGCAGCCATTGCATGTCTCAGACCCAGGAAACAGAGCAAGTTCTCAGGTTCAACTTCCAGCCCAGTCTGAAGTGTACAGAGGAATAACCAGGGTAGGAATCCTAGACCAAAAGGGAGCCTGCAGGTCTCACTCTGAATCAGCAGAGATTTCTAGCTGACTGAAAATGGATGAGTCCAGCAGCATCTTCTCTTCTCTGATCCAAATCCAGGTCAAGTACTTACAAAGGCAAGACCAGGGGATCAGCAATCAAACTTTGCCTTGGATCAGACCACTTTGGGAGCCCTGAAAGCTCCAAGGTCTCTAGCCCCACCATGAAATTCTGATGCAACACAACATTCAATACCACAAGGAAGTATCAACAGGACCAGCCCAGATCTTCCTTCCACCATTGTATAGAGCTCAGCCTTAACATCAAATCCAAAGTCAGGAAATGGGCTTGAAGAACCATATAGCTTACCAGCTGTCATGGTAATAGGGATGCTTAAGACCCAAACTCAGAAGAATGTTTCCAAAACACCTCAAAGTAAAGTCTAAGAGAAAAACACAGCTTGAGACCAAATTGAACTCAAATTCCTGGAAGAAATGAAACAAATATTATAAAAAGAAATTTTAAAATGTTTTATAAGTGAAATGAAAGTACTATTAGAAAAATGGAAAATAGTTAGAGAAGAAAGAATTGGAAAGAGCATTAACAGCTTGGAACAAGAGGTACAAAACCTCGCTGAAAGAACAAACTTTCTGAAAATTAAGATGGATCAAATAGAAGCCAATGACTCCATGAGACAAAAAGAAATGTTAAAACAAAATTAAAAGGCTGAAAAAAATAGAATAAAATGTAATTTATCTCATAGCAAAAGCAATTGACCTAGAAAACATCGAATGGGAAAAAATTAAGACTTGCAAAAGCCTGGACATCATATTTAAGGAAATATTAAAAGAAAATTGCCATGATCTCTTAGAACCAGAGGACGAAGTGAAATTAGACTTCACTAGTCACCTCCTGAAGAAAACCCCAACTGAAAACTCCCAGAAACATTACCAAAACCAGATCATTATAACCATCATAAATAAGCATTGTGACCAAAAACCCAAGCTTTCAAGTCAAAGAAAAAAATATTACAAACAGCCATAATAAAGAACATAAGTACTCTGGAACCATAGTCAGAATTACCCATGACTAAGCAGCCAACTTGTAATGTGATATTCCAGAAAGCAAAGGATAGAGGCTTATAGCCAAGAATAACACACCTGGAAAAACTGAGCATAATTCTAGAGGGTAAAAAAAATGGCTCTTTAATGAAATAGAGAATTTCTAAGCATTCTTTTTTTTTATATTTTTTTAAATCTTAATTTATTTTCTTGGTTATATCATTCATTTCCACAAGGTTTTGAGTTACAAATTTTCTCCCCTTTTTGTCCCTACCCCCCAGCCCAGAACATTGATCACACTGTAAGACCCCTGCCACAATCTGTTCCCTTTTATG
>CM053596.1:54092836-54132192 GCA_028646575.1 Pseudocheirus occidentalis
TGCCTCCTTGCCCTGGGAGCAGTTTGGCCGGACCCGCTCTTCTCCTCCCCAGTTAGCAAAATCCACTGACCTTCCTCTTAGCCTTTTTTTTCTTCTGGCCTGATAAATGTGGTAACTGTGCCTCCAGTGCAGCCGATCTGCTCTCCTGCAGCCGCGGTTCCCCGACCGATGCCCCAGGGCCTGAGCCGGCCGGCCGCGGCTCCCAGACTGCTGAGAAGAGCCCAGCCTGCTGCGCTGCCTGTAGTAACAGATGTGCTTTCTGTCTTGTGGAGAGTTTTGGAGCTTGAAAATCTGTTTAGTGTCCCATTTTATGAGTTTTTCAGCGTGTTTGTGTGGGAGTTGTGGTGCTTTGCTGCTTCTACGCTGCCATCTTGGCTCCGCCCCCAACACAGGCCATTTCTAAGCATTCTTGATGAAAAGACCAGAGCTGTGTAGAAAATTTTCAAGGTCAAATACAGGAATTAAGAAAAGGACAAAAAGGTAGAGATGAATGAACAATCATAAAGGACTGTCAAGAAACTGTACATGTGCAAACATGAGGAAATGATGCACAACCCTTCTGAATCCTGTCATCGTCAGGGGTCCAAAAGGGAATCTAATAAGACCAGGCCTCGGAGTGATTCTATAATGTCTTGATAATCTCAAGGAAAAAATCAAAAGAGAGAGGAAAAGGAGTAGACTGGAGGAAGGGATGGAGTGGGACAAGAAAGGAATATATATTTGAAAGGAACTACAGGGAATAGAAATGGGGTACACAAGTAGACATCTATACAAACAAGGAGTGGGTGTAGCAACTGACACTCAACCTTGTTCTCATCTGAACTAATCAAAGGGGGGAGATATGTACACACAAAGAACTGGGTACAGAAATACATTTTACTCAACAGAGAAATGGGGAAAGGAGAAAAGAGGGAAGGGAGAAATAGAGGGAGGGTACATCAATGGACGGATTCGTTCTAAGCAGAACAAACTCCGAGGATGTATAAAAATATTTATAGCTGTTTTGGGGGTGGCTCTTATGGTTTGCTCTGAGTGGTGTCCTTTTGATACTACAATTCATGGTCTCCCAGCAATAATTATCGGTGATCTCAATTGGGCAGACAATTCACTTTTAGAAAGTAGTATTTATTAAGGGTACAAAATATACCTGCAAAAGCCTGTGAAACACTCTCAATAAGTACTCATGGAGACCAGAGGAGAGTAATGGCACCAAAAAAAAAAATGGCACCAACCTGAAAACATACAAATGGGCACTTTATGTATTGCACGTCAGTATTTCTAATGCAATGACAACAAAGGATTATATGTAGATTGGGTCTAAACTTTCCAGTTGGGAGGTTTAGGTAAAAACACCCAGAATCCATGTAAAAAAAAGAAAGTATAAGAAACCATAGCTTATTAAAAGAAATTATATGTGCTTCTCCGGATTTTAATACTTTTAACTCAACATAAGCATAACTGTAAAGCTAGCCCGTCATTTTAAAATCTGCTAAAAACACCTATTTGATATGGAAAATACTGAATAACATTAAGGCACCTATTTAAAAAACAGAAGCTGATAAGATAAAAAGTAGAAAATGAGATAGTATTAATATCAGAAGGTAGTATTAAGCTAGGAGAGTACATGTGGCCAAGGGTTAATTCATAACTCCTAAAATTTCCTTCCTTAGAGTTCTCCGAATGGTCTCCATAGGTACAAAGGAGGTTTTCCACTAGGCTCTTCGCAGTGCCAGGAATCTGCTTCAGTCTTGTCTGTCTTTGACTGCTATGTAGACATTGTCTACATCAGCTGATAGAGAAATGCTGCTATGATGGGAAGTCCAAATAAGGTCCTCTGGACCTTTTAAAGCTCACAGGGTCCTCCTCTGCTCAGGTGGTAGAGGGAGGGCAGTGCCATAACCAACTCCATGGCATTCTTCCTACCCCCAAGTGATTCCTTCTCACGGGTTTGGCTAGAACACTGTCTCCTGGCTCACATCCTGCCTGAGGTCTTCCACCATTTATTCAAATCTCCCTGGACCAAACTGGTTTGATATTTTACAGATGATCCACAGGGTGTTACCAAATTTCCTCAACTAATCAAAACATGTTTCCTATGCAACATCACTGCAGTTAATGAAGGATTTTTCCCCCCCTGTACTTAGTCTAAAGGCAGTGATGATTAACCCAACACAGAAGTGTCCTATCAGGACTTTACATCTTGACACTTTAAATGAATTGGGGGTGATTTGGTTGATTTAAGGACCTCCTGACCCTTACATAGTCGTGTATACATGCATACCTTCTCCAGAAATCAATATCTAGGGGCAGCTAAGTGAGGCAATGAATAGAGCTCTGGAGTCAGGAGGACCTGAGTTCAAATCTGGCCTCTGAAACCTAACACAAAAACTAGCTGTGTGACCTTGGGAAAGTCACTTAACCCCAACTGCCCTACCTTTTCCCCTCCAAAAAGAAAAAAAGAAGAAAAAAGAAGGAAAAGAAAATAAATCAATATCTATTCATTTATTTCCACAGAGAAAAGTTGAGAATTGAAGTTACAAAAATCCTAAATAACCAACAATCAATCAACCTTAATTATGTGCCTATTATGTTCCAGGCACTATGTTAAGGGCTAGATATACAAAGGGAGGAGATAGACAGTTCCTGCCCTCAAAGAGCTCATAATCTAATCGGTGAGACAACAGGCAAACAAATATGTACACTTGAGTTACATACATGATAATAGATGGAAGACACTGGAATTCAGAAGGCTTGGAGCTTTCCATAAAAGCAGAAAATGTAGTTAACACTTTAAGGAAGCCAAAGAAGTCAGTAAACAGAGTTGAGGAGTTAACAAGGCTCCCTACAACTTTACATGCACCATTTATGGGAATATAGGGTAGTGTGGGATAATGTATGGAGAACTAGCCTTCAAAGCAGGAAGACATGGACTCAAATCCAGTGCCTGACACGTACTGGGTCTGACATATCATACCAATCACTTTACCTTCAGTCCTCTAGGCAACTCTAGAAATTGCAGAGAAAATGCTGACCTCAGAGTTTCTTCATCTCTAGAAGTTCACTTGACTGATGAAATCTCTGGTCTAGTCCTTATCTTACTGAACAATAGAGATCAGACATTATGGAAAGCATTATGGGAATTAAACATTTGTTGTCTCTCCTACAGTTCACTCCTTTGGAATCTGATATAATGTCAAATTTGGTGATCATTGAATGGAGAGACAAGGTATAAACTAGGGTCACCCTTGGATACTATGAGAGAGTACCAGTGTCATTATGGGAAGGAAGGGACATGGATGCTGATGAATTAGTTGGGGTCCTCTGAATTAATTCAGAGACCAAAGCTCACCACTATTTTCTTTGCTTATACTCTATACTAAAAGTGTCAAACACCAAATGCAACCCACAACATTTCAGAGTGGATCTGAACCAGATTAAAATGTAACTGGGAAATATTTAATAAAATACAATGAAATTTTAATTATTTAATTTAATAGTCATTTAATAATTTATTGCATGGTTCAATTATTTAATAATTAAGAAACTTATTTAACAATAAATTATTAAAAACCAATAATTTAATAATTAATTATTAATTTAATAATTCACAAGCTTAATTATTTTATAATTATTCCTTGAACTTAATGATTTAATAATTAGTTATTGTACATCATTGTTTAATAATTAATTGTTGAATTTAATAATTTAATAAAGATATAATGACACATAGATAATATTACTAATTAAAACTAAAACAGTATGTGGTCCATAGGGTTTCTTATTCCTGGTTTAGTGGCTTCATTTCTATTTGAATTTGACACCACTGCTCTGCACCACAATAGTAACAAAGAGAATCAATGAAGCATTTACACATATATCGATCAGTAACTGGCTCTTATAGAAAGGATATCTCCATGCCTTTACCCCCATCATTCTCCATCCACAGATGGATGCACAGGGTCACTGGGGTTCATTAAGAGGCATTAGGTATATTTCCTGCATTGGAAACATTTACTGGGAGGCATTTCTCTGGGAAGAAGGACATTGTGGTAATAACATTAAATCTCTTCTATCAGGTCTGGGTCTGAAAATTATCAACTTGCTTTTTTATGCTAAAACAAAACCCTCCTCAGTTCTGTTTGATCTTGGGTAAAGAACAAGATTTTTTTTGGAATAACTAATTTTTTACATTGAAAACTTGATAATATTCAGCCATAGTCCAACAGGTGAGAGGAGGGGGCAGAGAAGACAAAAGCAATAGCTAAAGAGGTCAGAGAGCATCATTGCCTTTATAGGAGAGCCCCCCCGCCACCACCACCACCAACTTTCCCCAGCCGTCCAATACATAAAGACACAAGTAGTTTGCAATGTTCTCGGCACAGAGCCTGCTAACTCTTTCCCATGATGAGTCGCTGATTCATCAGTCAAGTGCCCAAACTGGAGAGGAAGAGGAAAGAAGAGGTATGGAGCAGTATCAGAGGCCTGAACTGGAACTAGGATCAGGCCAGAGCAGCTGTTAGGGCTGTACAACAACTGGTGAGAGGGGAGTCCAGTCAGAAGCTCCATTCCCTCCTCCAAACCTCCCACCCCTTCCTCATTCTTCCACAACACAATACTGGGGGGATTTTCACTCCAAAATGAAAATTCAGGCCTTTTCCTCAGTAACCTCCTCCTTAGATCAGATGGAAGGGTGATGGAGGAGGAGAGAAAAGTACCTATGGACCCCATTATAGCCTTTTATATTTTGTTTCCATGATTAGCTATGTTTTGTATTACTAGATATAATTAATAAATTAGATCGCCTTTAGCAGTGATTCTGTCTAAGCCTCCAAGTTCACAATTCAGGACTGAGAAGGGGCAAGCTAACCCATGGGAAAAGATATTTTCCTTGCATCCCTCAGAGTGGGGCTAAGCCAAGTACAGAGTTTCTTCAATTTGTTAATTTATTATTTGACAGAATAGGAGTTCTTAGCTTTTTGTGTGTCATGAGCCCCTCTGGGAATCTGGTGAAACTTATGAACCCCTTCTTAGAATCATATATTAAGAGTTATTCCCCAATTGATAAATGATCAAAGGACATGAATAGGCAGTTTTTCAATGAAGAAATCAAAATTATGTATAGTCACATGAAAAAATGCTCTAAAATCAGTCTTGCTAAGAGAAATGCAATTAAAACAACTTCAGAATATCATCTAAAAACTATCAGATTAGTTGAAGTGTTAGGCACCCTTCAATTGGGACTGGCTAAACAAGTCATGGTATATGATTGTGATGGAATGCCACTGTGATATAAGGAATGAGGTGGTTGATTTTAGAAAAAACACTTATGAAAGAAATTGCTACCCATCTCCAGAGAAATAATTGACAAAAAGAAATATGTATAGTATTGTTTTACATATATGTATAAGAGTGTGTAAATGTATATAGAGACATGTGTATGTTCATATATGTTCATATTTATATATACATGTTCATGTACACATTCACACACATGTTTATGTTTAACTGTGGCCTTCTCTAGTGTGGGGTAGGGAGGAATGGGGAAAAAAACAAAATAAAATGTGCACAGAGAGAATAAAAGAAAACTTAGAAGGAAGCATAGAAAAGCTGGGTAGCTTTGAAAACAATGTTTAGTATTTATTAAATAGATTTTCAAAAAAAGTAAACAGTTTGAAATGAAATTTATTGTTTTATATTTAATCCTTCTTTATGTTCTGCTGTATACATGGAAATGTTCTTTTTTTTCTTTTTGTATTTTGTACTCAAGTTTAAAAGGAATAAACAATTTTTTTTAAGAATGAAAAAAAAGAATCATGCCTTTAAATAATTGAAGGAAATGCTAAGTTTCAATTAGGGGTTAGTGAAAATAAAATTGTAATTTTCCCCCCCTCCCCTAGTTCATGGACATTGTAAAATCTATTTATAAACCCCCTTGGGGTCTAAGGACCTCAAATTAAGTACTATTTTTTTAGAGCATATCCACTAGGTTGGTTTCAAATCCAGAGAGAGAATAAATAAGATGAAATAAATAAGAGAAGTTCTCAACTTTTCTAATGCTGCAATCCTTTAATACTCGGTATGTGAGTGTATCTGCACATGGGCGGACCCTCCTGGAGAGCGAAAGAGGAGCAGTGTCTCGGTTCCTAAGACCATCGGAAACAAGTTGAGAACCACTGCAAATAGCAGATAAGGAGTGGTGATTGGTATAGCTGTCCCAGTGGACCAGAGAGGCATCTTGCATACCCATCCTCCATACCCATACCCCACTGTCTCTACACTGTAAAGAGTTGTGGGTTGGTTGGTTGTTGTCCTTTGTTCTAGAAGAGGACTGAAATGGCATCACTCTGTTAGGGTCAAGGTACAGTGTGTCCAACTATGGCTAATCAGATTACTAGGAGTTTGGAAGGTTCTATCACAGGTCAGGTATATGGTTATGCTTCAACATTGCTACCTTGAAGGACTATGCAAAGTTCCCTTTGCAATGGAAACTTGGTTCCTGTTCAAGTTGCTGTAATCCTATATTACATGTTCTCAGAATATTGTAATTGCATATAACTCTGCATTATCCTCATTTGTCTTTCAGCATTGTGCTCCCTCATTTATGTTCCAACTATGTGAATCTCTTATCTATGTATCTTATCAATCCATTGTGAAAAATTACTGGAAGATCTCTCTCTCTTACACACACACACACACACACACACACACACACACACACACACAATTTAGTGGAAAATTTGCTGATAGCACCCATCCTTGTCTTTGGTTGGACTCTTCCCTTTCATCTGTAAGAAACAAGAGAACATCATGACCATTCCTCAAGCAATGATTCACAGTATTGGGTCCATTCTACAATTCTGGTCCTACTTCTTGAATTGTCGCTCTCTCCAAACCTGGTGAGTCTGGTTTTCCATCTCTGAAAACCCAATCTCCACCCCTATGCTCCCCTAAGAGCATTTTTGAAAAATTTAAGTAGGAGCTCACGGAAGATTAGACTCCTACCTAGACTTCCTGTGTCAGAAGACACACAATAGACTAAACATGAAAATTAGACTTGGTGAATGCATTCTTCTGGAGGTTGAATGGGTATTAATGTTGTTTGTCTTGGTTAAGGCACTCAGGGTCAGTTGGCTTTGGTTCTGACAGTTGTCCTAGGTGGAAATCTGATCCTTCCTGGTTTAGGTGGTTTTTTTTTCCCCCAGGTTGATATTGGCTGAGTTAAATCAGTTTCTACCATCCATCAGCACCTTGTATGTATGTGACTGTATGTCTCTGATAGTCTATTACCCAAGTATAGAGAAGCTTCTAGAACTGTAGATGCAAGGAGCCTTAAGGACCCTTCTTAAGGAAATTGGCACCCAGTTTTAACAAAGCCCCCTACTCAAAGACTAAGAAGTAGACGAAGTGGGTTTGGCTTGAAGGGGTCTTTAAACTTGTTTGTATGCATTCATGTGTGTTCCCATGAGCATCTGTCTCTCTTATATGATGTGAAAATTTGGACCTTCCAGATGTGAAAGTACCTTAGAACTTTCTATTTGCCCACTTGGTGAAAGCAGACTCTGATTGTAATGACTGAAAGTAAGGGACTTTCCTGGTTAAACCAGCAATCTGGTAGGAATCATGGCTATAGTCAACTATGGTCATCTGACAGTTCTTTTGTAGTTTGCTTGTTCTGGTTGCTAGGTATGGATGCCTGACATTTTTACTACTCCTGTGTGTGAGTTATTGTCTGTTGTGTTTTTTGCTAGTCCTCCCTGGTTAGAAGAGGATTGTAGGAGACCCATCATGAGTTCTGAATGTTCTTAGACTTTAGAGAAGTCCAGAGTGAGGGCATGGCTGCCTGAGTTGGGCAGCATCTTCCAGACCTCCACCTGGCATCTCCCTCCACACCCTTTAAATAAATGAGAAGTGGAGACTTTGTCTGGGGCTAGCAGTTGTGCAAATACTGAGACTGATCATTTCAGACCCTTCATGGACCAGGCAGCATCTATTTGTGATGTGTTCTGCAGTCTAGCTCTGGTTTTATCTGTTGAGTTTTTTCTAAAGGTCTGAGAACTTCAGAGGTAAAACAGTTTATTTTATTCATACCCATTAGAGTCCTAAGACCTGTCTGTTGTTTAGAGAAAAGTCAAATGTTATTACCCAAATGACTCAAGAAGATATCAAATCTACATAAAATAGTGCCTTAAAAAAAGAAACAGAGAAGCAAAGACATTGAAGGAGGAAAATATGAATTAATTTTGTATCAATCCCAGAGGAAAGCTAACTATCATGCTCTCTTTGTGTTCATGTGGCTAAAGTAAGGCCAACATTTGTTTGTTTTTTAATGTACATATGTATTTAACCCTTAAGTTAAAAGAGATAAGAACTGAGTCCATTTAGAAAAGTTTAAATTTTAGTTTCTAATTTAGAAAGAAAATAAGGGCATATAACAGACGAAATAGAAGAAAAGCAGCTAAAAAATGATTGAAGGCCTCTTATGGCTTCTATAGTTGACTGGCTAGCTATGAGTTTGAATCATAGGGAACAGAGAACTGACATGCCTTCCCACTTAGAAAAACAAAAACACATCCCAGTTATAAGTCAAGCAAATCATCAAGTGGGGCCAGAGTAGAGACTCAGAAAAGAGCAAGTCAGCAGAGACAGCAGTTGGCAGTGTAGAAGATAAACCAGCACAGGACCAAAACAGGCAAATAGCACAGAATGGAAAGGAAGAGAGTAGAGTGGTGGCTCTCATAGTGTGATCTAGGGACTTCTGGGGATCTGGGGACTCTATGACCCTTTCCAGAGGTCCAAGAAGTCAAAGCTATTTTTAAAGATATTCTAATTGCTAATGCAGGAAATAGCAATAGACATAACCTAGATAAGCAAAAGCTCTTTGTAAGGGGTCCTCAATAATTTCTAAATGCATAAAGGGATCTTGAGACCAAAAGGCATGAGAACTGCTGAAGTGGAATGGAATGATATAGATAGGTAGGCAGGCATATTAGTGGGTAGATAGATAGATAGATAGAGATAGAAGGATAAATGGAGAGAGATGGACAGGCAGGCAGGCAGGGAGATGGATGGATAAAGAGATAAACAGATAGGTAGACAGATAAATATGGATGGATGGATGGAAGGATGGATGGACAGACAGGCAGACAGAGAAAAATTGGTTGATAGAAATGGATTAAAGGAAGGATAGATGGACAGAGAGAGATGGACATACAGACAGATGGGCAAGACAGATGGACAGACAGGGAGATTGGGAGAGAGAGACACACACAGAGAAGAGAGAGAGGCAGATAGAGATGGATGGATGGAAGGATGAATGGATGGAAGGAAGGAAAGAAAGAGACAAAGTATTTACTAAGCTCTTACTATGTGTCAGGTACTGTACTAAGCACTGAGGGTACAGATGCAAGAAAGGTTCTTTCTCTCAAAGAGCTTCCAATCAAAACATAAAGGGGGAAGGTAGTTAGGAGGTGGAGTCTACAGGTAGAGTGAACTGAGTTGGGAGTGAAGTGAACATCCTGACTGGGGACACCTCCAGAGATGGTGACCCTGGCCAGGGTCTCACCAATCAGGAGAGCAAGCCTCAGGGAAGAATTGTCCAGAGGTGGACAAGGCAGCTGGTGGGGAAGTGGAGAAGTCTGGAGAATGAGCACTGGGACCAAAAGGCATAGAAAAGAGTAGAATGGGAATGAGAAGGAATTAGAGAAAGATTTTGTAGAACGGAGTGTAATAGAGTGAAAAAGCACAGAGTAGAATTGTGGGGAGGGGAGTAGCACCTTATTGGTCTGGCGCATTGTAAAACGCTAAGACTTTTGTCTTCATCTTTACCCCTTCTAGCTTCAAAGGAGTCAGTAGATCTGAGGCTCTGACAGAACCAGAGAAGGACAGGAAGAACAGGGACCCAGACTTAGATCCATCATCCTGCCTGGTGGAATGCTTTCTGATTTTCCCTGGCAGATATATAATCTGGGGGGGAGGGGAGGAGCATTTTTCTACCTAAACTCAGTCTTGGTCACCAAATTTCTGTCCGCCTCAGTTTCCTCAACTATAAAATTAAGACAATAATAGCACCTACCTCCCGGGATTATTGGGAGCATAAAATGGAATCATATTTCTAAAGCACTTAGTACAATGTCCAGCACATAGTAGGCACTACAGAAGTGCCCAGGGTCACACAGCTAGAGTCCAAGGTGGGATATGAACTCAAAATTTAAACTAATGATTTAAGATCATTAAAGAGAAGCAATAATAGGAGGCAATACTCAACAAGAGTAACAGTAATGAAGCTTGTGGCTTCAAATAACTGTTCAGAAATATGCATTGTCTTTATCAAAGATTTTTGGATGGATGGCCTTAACCAATTAAAATTATGGGCAGCTGAGTGGTGCAGTTCTTTCTTTCTTTCTTTCTTTCTTTCTTTCTTTCTTTCTTTCTTTCTTTCTTTCTTTCTTTCTTTCTTTCTTTCTTTCTTTCTTTTTCTTTCTTCCTTCCTTCCTTCCTTCCTTTCTGGGCATGGGGCCTGAAGTCAAGAAGATCTCAGTTCAAATCCGGTCTGAAATCAGATTACCAGCTGGGTGACCCTGGGCAAGTCACTTCACCCTGTTTGCCTCCGTTTCCTCATCTGTAAAATGAGCTGAAGAAGGAAATGGCCAACCAACAACTCCAGAATCTTTGCTGAGAAAACCCCATCTGGGATCACAAAGAGCAGGACGTAAGTGAAACGAACTATCAACAACAAATAGCCATTTAAAATTACTCTGAGCCGTGTCCATGGGTAAAACCCCACCTGGAAGAAGGTATGAGAAAGAGGGACAAAAAGAGAGAAGAAAAAAACACAATACTAATGGTTTGTTAACGGCATTTGATAGCCCTTTAAGGCTTACAATTAGCTGAACACAATATTCCATGGAGGGGAGGAGACTCAGAAAGGGTCGAGGACTTGGGGAGGGGACCCCGGAGGACACCGAGATGGAAGCCTACTTGCAGACAAAACAAAGAAATCCCGTTTAACAAGTCTGCAATTTCCAGGCTATACGTTGGCCTTCCACAGTCTTCCAGCAGGTGGCAGTGTTTACTCGATGTCTTTTCAAACCTTCCAAAATGGCCCCAAACTCTTGAGAGTAAAGAATTTGGCCGATAGAGGGCAGGACAGAAATTCTTTTTGCCCAAGGTGATTCTTCAGACCTTTAGAACCAGAAGGGCCCTTCAGATCATTTAAGCCAATGCCTTTTTTTTTTTAAACCAAGGGAGAAATTGAGCCCAGGGTTATGCTACTTAACTTGCCCAAGATCACAGGGCTAGTGAGGCAACCCAAAACTCAAATCTTAATCAGTTTGCCAAACATTAACCAAATGCTTAATATGAGCCAGGAGCTGAGGACACGAAACTCGAAATTGACCCTGCCCACTGAAATTACATTCCATGGGTATTCCAGGACTTTTTACTCCAAGTGTTCACATCAATACATTGCTACCTGTTTGCTGTGAAGTTTCCTAATGGGTCAGAGAAGGCAGGAAGGAAAATATAGGGAGAAAAAGGAAAAGTCATAGACTGTGGGAGAGATAGGCACATAGATACAGACAAAACCATGCTTAAATTACTTACAAATCTATCTCAAGTTCCCAAGGCAGCCACGGAGGGGCAGCAGAGGGCTGCTAAAAGTCACACTTCATCCCTGTCCCGTCTGTCCTAGCAGGATACCCAAGAACCCTAGACCAGGCTAGACCAGGCCTCCCCAACTTTTGCCTGGAATATTGAAGACAGGCCTTCCCATCTCCACTCTCTTCATTGTGTACTAGAATGAAGAATCCAACCACCACCTCGAACATCCCTTCCCTACCCACCACCCCCAAGACACAAGGACCTTGGTCCCTCCCACTAGGATTCTACCTTCAAAGTGGAATTAACCTCCTTAACATTTCTTCCACTCCCTCCTTTCCCTCTTTCTGCAATTACCACTCATATATACATTAAAAAAAAAAGTTTATATTCTAAACTCGAACACCATCTCCATTTCATGTCACTTGTTTTTAAAGTATTAAAAACATTCCACACCTTACATTTAAGACAATCCTACTCATCTGTGCTTCCTTCTAAACTTGCTTCTTCTCTTTTCTCTGCATTTTAAAAAATGTTTCAATGGCTCTTTTTGACGGTGCTCCCCCGCCAATGGTCTACCCATTTAAAAAGAAAAAAGAAAATTTAAAACCCTGTAATAAATAAGTATAATCAAACAAAACGAATCTATACATTTATGTCTCCATCTATATCTCTGAGTCAATCACCTCTGTCAGGAAGTGCTTCATCATAGGTCCCCCAGAGGCATTGTTGGTCATTGTACTTATCAGTGTTCTGATATCTTTTCTTTCTTTCTTTCTTTCTTTCTTTCTTTCTTTCTTTCTTTCTTTCTTTCTTTCTTTCTTTCTTTCTTTCTTTCTTTCTTTCTTTCTTTCTTTCTTTTTCTTTCTTTCTTTCTTTCTTTTCCTTTCTTTTTCTTTCTTTCTTTTTTTCTTTCTTTTTAGGCAATGGGGGTTAAGTGACTTGCCACTCTGGTCCTATTGACTCCAGGGTCAGTGCTCTATCCACTGCATCACCTAGATGCCCTCGTTCTAGTGTCTTTTTAAGGTTGTCTTTGCAATATTGTTGTCCTTGTAAGAATTGTTCCCCTGGTTCTGCTCACTTCACTCTGTATTGCTTCATACTATTCAGGATTCTCTAAAATCTTCTCATCACTCATCACAACATTTATTTAATTATATTCAGATGCCATATTTTCTAGCCACTCACTGATTGATGGACACCCCTATATATTCTAGTGCCTTTTAAAATCCCCTCTTCAAGATCAAGAAGTTTGTTTACCTGGCCCTCTTCACATTGTCCTTCCCCTATTAACCCCAACCCCCATTTTATTTCTTCCCACTCTCTGGACTTTCTCAATCATACCACAGAAGCCTTCTCACCCTGGAAGTCTACTCTAGTATTGGCCTTTTCATAGTCATTGTGTCTTTGGGGTGGTGGGTAGGGAAGAAATATTTGAGGTGGTGGTTGAATCCTTCATTCTAGCACACAATGAAGAGAGTGGAGATGGGAAGAACTGTCTCTAATACTCTATCTTTCTGTCTCTGTCTCTGTCTCACCTTACATGCAAGGACAAGATCCTTAATGAGTTATTAAGGAAAACTGGGGAATTTGAGGTCTATTCCCAAACTTAAGAGATTGACTTAAAAGGAGCACAAGCCAAGCTTCTCTGCAACACTTACATCAGAGCCCTGATAAGATACAAAATAGGGGTAGTCCCTAAGAACCTCAAGTGGCTGTGATAGAATGGAAAGAGCTCGCTGGCTTTGGAGTCAGAGAAGTGGGTACATACATATCTCATCTCTGATGTTTACTACCCATGTGCACACAGACAAAGCATTTGACCTCACATTCATCCTATGTAAAAGGAGAGAATTGGGCTAGAGACAATCCCTGGACATAGCTTACAACACTGGATCTGTTGCACACGCACATCTCCTCAAAAGTCTATAGCCAGATTTATCTCCCCTTCTAATTAAACATACTTTTCTTTGACCACTAGTGTTCAATTATAAAAAAATAAAATGAAAAGAACAAAAACCCCTCTCATTCAATTTCATTTTTCTCTTGTTTTTTTTTGTTATTTTTTTCTATTACAAATGTAGCTTAATACTTCAAGAAATATTTTTAAAAGACTTCTTTTTAAATAGGATTCAGAGCTAGAATAGACCTTAGAGATCTAATCCCCTTCCTTTATTTTACAGGAGAAGAACCTAAGGCAGGAGCCTAGTCCTAGGTACTTGTCCAGACTCACACAGCTACATAGAGCCAGAGACAGGCCTAAAACCCAAGACTCTTGACAACCAGACCAGAAATCTTTCTACTACATCCAGTCAACTGCCCAAGAAGTCTTGATTTTCATTGGATGAATTAACATAAACAGGGCAACACTAACAAGGTTGCCAGAAAAATCCAGGTTTAGGGGAGAGAGAGGCTTTTGTTGTTTCACAAATAATCTCATAAAATTTAAATGATTTGACACAGCATCCTTAGGATAAGATTCAGAAATAGAATCCTATCTTTGTTTATTTTTGTTGCTGTTATTCAAAGGATCATCAGTTTGGACCAGTATTGGAGAAGCTTTACCAAATCAGGAAAGAATGTGGGGAAAGTGAGTATGTGAGTATGTGGGTGAGAGAGAAACACCTTAGCGAATTATAGTTCACAGCCTTATGTGAATCTGACACTGAGAACGAAATAAATCTGACACTGAGAATACAGAAATAAAACAGTTCCATGCACATTGAATCTTGTCTGGAAGGCATGTCAGGCTTTGAGAAAACACATTCGATGATGTATCTCTCCCTCCCCCTTTCCCCCTAACAGTTCAGTCTTCCCCAGCTGACTTTCCAGTCTAAAAAGAGAAAGGCAATAAAAAGCGAGATACCAAACAATATCAAACTTTAATTTTCAGAAATTACAAAGAGAATTGGCTTCGACACTGACATGGTCATCTGCCAACTTGTGGTAGGAATCAAGGGCTTGTGGAACTCTTCTAATTTGCAGACAGATGGTGGAACAGGCCTGTACCACACTTTCAATGGGACTATAAAGTGATAGGTCCAATCTCCATAAGCCACACGAAGTCAGTCTTGCTCCAGACTTGTCCTTCATATTTAAAAGTGATCCCACTGACCGTTGTTAGGGTATTTGATATTTTCAGTTATTGATACGTAGGCTTTGCTAAAAAGTCTGTTGCCTGACCAGTGATCTTGTCCACTCTCACACCCTCCACAAACTACTCCTTGATCAATAAATTAATCCTGTCCGCAGTTTGAAAGGGAGTAATAACTCTTGACTTTCTCTCTTGGGATTCTTGCTGACCCCAGGCTTTTACTCAGGGATGGCTCTATATTCAAGTACACGCACACATATCTGCCAGCATTTTCCTCAGCTAGCCACATCTGGGACCCACTGTTCGCTTAATCCCATTGTTTAAAGGTCTTCTTCACAAGGCAGTGAAAGCTATAGGGGAGCTGGGACCTGCCAGGCTGAGGGGAGGCTCCACAGAGACCAGCCTGGGTCTTTGAGGTATTGATGGATATAGGGAGTACACAGTGTAAAGATACAGACGCTGCCAAGCTTGGATGCTGAGGCTGGACTGAGGCGAGGGTAGAAGAGCGGTGATGAGACACACAACACAGCTCACTAAAATGACGGGGCCTTGAGCCCCTGAAGGGCTGGGGCGGCATCAGAGGGCCAGGAGGAGACAATGTCCTGGAGGGGGTAAAGATCTGGTGCCCGGCCTGCCTTCGTGGGTATGCGCCCATTACCCATGCCTGAAGCGGGTTTGTCTTCTTTTGAATTCTCAGGAGATAGCTTAGAGTAAATGAATTCCTCAGAGCTCTGTGATCCTGAACAGATGATTAAAGGAGCCACATTTTTCCCTTCGTCTTTTAGACAAGGCTCAAAGAAAGGGCGCAGAGGACCAGAGAAAGCATGGATGAATGTATAGATGTGAGATTTGTTGGTCACATTGTAAAAGGAGACAAATCCAGCGTCGTAATCCAGGAAAATCCCCACGCGGCGGGGACTCTCTTTGAGGCGGAAGGAAATCTGTGGGGATGTTAGAGCTTCATATTCATGCATCCGACTCTGACGCAGCAGCCAGTGTCCATTTGAAGGGGAGGCTGTGATCTTCCCCTTCCTGCTCACTGACTCACTGCACACCCCAAGAATCCACTTGGTTTTGTCTCCTACGCACACCTCCCAGTAATGGCAGCCAGATGTGAAGCTGGGAGACCCCAGGACACTGACAACAAAGTCAAATCTCTTGGGGTTGTCAGGAACATCTTGCCGTTTGTCCCCAAGCCTCACACTTCTCAGATCCTCAGAGAGGAGGAGTTTGGGATGAGCTGTATCTGGATCCAAAGTCACCTCCACTGCAGAGAGAGCAAGATGAGAACACAGCCTGGGACAAACCCCTCCCAGGGCTCAGGAGACCTTGGGGAAGCCTTACAAAATATCTCCAGGCCCCTCTCATGTGACTGGTCCCAGCAAAGGGAATGCTACTTTTAACTCTGCCGTGACTATTGCTAAGACACTAGAAAGGGAAGAAATATTCTGAGTGATCTATCTGTAAGGCTGCTCTACTCTTCAAGGAAATGCTACCTTTATCTCTGGCTGAGGGAATGAGGCGAGACTGGGGGCTTTAGAGGCTGGAGGAAAATGAGCAGCTGAACATTTCTACAGATCAGTGTCACTTACCTGGGTGGAGTCTGGCTCTTCTCCAGCCTGCAAGGGGATACAAGCAAGACAGTGGTTAGCCTTTCAGGGAAGGACTATAGAATGCCAGGAAACTCCCAGAGGAGATGAGAGTGAGAGAGAGAGAGAGAGAGAGAGAGAGAGAGAGAGAGAGAGAGAGAGAGAGAGAGAGAGAGAGAGACATCAGAAATGGCATCTCACCTGCGTCTGCGGCGCTTCTTTTCAGTTCTGTAACAGATCAAATAGGGAAATCAGGAAATAATACCTGGAAATATAGGCTTCATAGGGGACAAGTTGGAATTGACAGTATTAAGGAAAAACAGAACTTACTGAGCTCAGCCCGATGTTTCTCTAAAACATAAAAAAAGTATGAGAAATCAGTATATGCTCCAGAGAATCCAGCTCGACTAAATTTCATTCCCATTCTAAATTCTCCTAAGTACTAAGTACTGCCAGGTAAGTAGCGTACTTTGCCAAAGGTAGGATCCACCCTTAGATCTTGTCTAAGGTGACTCTTATCTAAGGATCAATAGGACCTTCTTAAGCAATGATTTTATTGAGGAGGGGATTTGTTGAATAAACCCAGTGTATAGACCCAACTTAGCTAATGATCACTAAATTTCCCATTTATGAGGGGGAAAAAAGTGGGTTTTTCTAGATCAGGCATTCTTAACCTATAGTTATGGACCCTCCCAGATATAATTCAAGGAATTTGTGAATTTGGGTGGGAAAGGCTACATTTTAATTTCAGTATAATTGATTTCCTTTGTAATCTTATGCATTTTTTTTTTTGCATTTAGAAACATGATTCTGAGAAGAGGTTCATAGGCTTCCACAGACTAGGATAGAGAAAAGGTTGAGAATCCCTAGAACTCTAGAGAATCTCTGAGGTCTTTCTGAAAGTCTAAGATTCTGTAATAGTTGTAGAGGAAAAAAATGAATTTTGAAACCCTGGAAATCTTCATGCCCACAGACATAATTCCACCCTTCTGCCCTCAGGGAACTAAAACCTAGACTTGCGAACTTTCTGAGAAATCTTGTCAGCAGAAAATAATGTGTAGGGCTACACAGGGGAGGGGCAAAACTTACTGAGTCCTTTATGAAGTCTCCCTAGGGGGAAAAAACAAACAGGCGAAGATTGGTGAGGAACATCACTTTTTCTCTCAGATAAATGTCTGTGCTCCCAGACACAAGAAGCCCATCCCAGAATGGCCATTAGGTAACGAGCCCCATTTCCCCAAAGAATCCTGGGATATTGTATCCTAACCTCTTTGTACCAAGTGGATGGGGGAGTTTCTTGTTAATGCTTTATTAAGCAGCATCTCCCAAAGACGGGAATTTTGGAATTACATTATTCTATAGCCATTTCACTGATGGCCTTTTCTATGAGGCCTTCCTAATTCCTTCTAATCTTTACATTTTAAAAATTCTGTTTCACTTTAGTGTATGCGTATATGCATGTGTATATGTGTATATGCATGTGTGTGCATGTATGTGGATGTACACAAAAGTGTCAATGTGCCTACGTGTGAGTTACACCAGCATCGTGAGAGAGAAATGTGACTTGGGTGATAGTCTATTAAGCTAAATTAAGAACTACTTAAATAACCAGACCCCAAAGTCATGATTAATGGATTGTTGTCAATTGGTAAACAGTCTCTGGTGTAGTGTCATGTGGTTCTGTGCTTGGCCCTGTACTGTTTGACCTTTTTAGCAATGCTCTGAATAAAAGTGTAGATGGCAAGGTTATCATATTTCTGATTAATGAACCTGGGGGGAGTGAATAACTAATGCACCATTACAGAAGAAAAATTCTAAAACATCCCAGCAGGCTGAATCTCATAATATTTAATTGAGATAAATATAAAGTCCTATATTGGGGATCCTCCCTCCCCCAAATCAAAATTAATTGTACAAGTACAAGACAATTTTGAAAAAAAAAAAGATGTGGAGAAGCTTTCATTTACCACAAGTCAATGAGAATAAACCAGTTGGAGTTGAAATTTATCTCAGAGATCTCCTATTTCATCCCCTTCATTTTTTATTAATGAGGAAACTCAGGCTCAGAGATGTCAAATGACTTATCTGTGGTCACATATGCAACAAGGGGATCAAAAGGGAGGGGAGGGAAGGGATGGAAAGGAGAAGAGAGGAGAGGAGCCTTCCTAACTCAAAGCTTAGCACTCTATTAGACCATGCTAAACAAATAAGAATTTTGTAGATCAGGAAGAGCATTCGTTTTAGAAACTAATGTGGACACTAGTAGAGGTGGGTAGTTGGTAACCAAAAACCAGGTTCTGATCATGGTTATCCCTTTATTCTCTAGTGCTAATTCCATAATCTCACAGTTTCTTTAGCACTAAAGATTTCATTCAATTAGTATTCTTGGAGCATCTATACTCATTGCAACCAAATGCACCTTTGTTTACAAGAAAAGTTAACCTATCCCTCCCCTGTCCCATATGTCCCAAATAATTACCTTTCTCTTTCCCATGGTCTGAGAGAAGAGCTTCTAGAAAGAAGAGAAAAGGAAATGAGATGTGGCCCTATCACTTTTTTTCTCTATGTAAACTACAGGGTTTATCTTGTTTTATGGAAACTACATCTTGATCAAATTAATTGTAAAGTGGATCTGATGTAAAGCAAATCTTCTTTTTCCTATTTCTACTACATATACTGTTAGTTCGAATATAGGTCGGACTTTTTCTCCTTCCTCTCCCCTTTGGCATGCATAAAATCTGAGTATCTGAATGGTTATCACCTGGAAAAATTAGATTTGTCATACTTAGCAGAGGCCAGAACCAAAAGCAATGTGAGGAAAAATTTACTAAGAGTAAGAGCTATTGAAATGGAATGGTCTGCCCTGGGAGTAGGAAAGTGAACTCTTATCTGAGATCTTCAAGCAGAGGTCAGATCACTATTTGTTGGGGGTGTTGCTGAGGGAAATTCTGTCTAGGTATGGATTGAACTGTATCATCCTTGAGATTCCTTCTAACTCCGAGATTCTGCGGTTCTGTGATAGCACATATGACCACATATGAGCAGAGACATTGTTTTTGCCTAAGGATTCCTCAGTTCTACTCTCGTATCACTCAAGAGGATTACAGAATCAGAGGATTTGGACTTAGAAGAGACCTTAGAGAGCCCTCACTTTACATGGAAGGGAACCGATGTCCACAGAGGTAAAATGACTTGAACAAAACCACGAAAATGTTAAATAGAGTCAAAATTTGATCTTGGGTCTTCTGATTCCAGACCCAACATTCTTTTTCTTCTGGTCCCTTTCCAATCTAAACTCCTATGATTCTAGGAAGTAGATGCCATCAGTTAATAACCTAATGAATTTGAGATGTCAGGGTATATAAAATGAATTTGCTGCCTGCTTTATCAACCCTCTGAATTAAAAATTCCAATAACTAGTTTACTTAGAACAAAAGATACCTTCAGGTTTCCAAAACTAAAAATAATGGCACATAATCTGACAAAGGATAGTACCTTCACAAAGCCTCATTAAAAGCATATTTTCTTTTCTATTTACTTCATAGAACTATTATAAGCAAATTTCTTTTGCTTTATATAAACCTTAAAGAATGATATAAATGAGTACTATCATTACATTTATTATCTTTCCCTTTTTGATTGGGTTTAGATAGAATTGGTCCCAGAACAAGTTAATCTCTCACTATTCTTCTTCTTTTTTAACTTAATATTCTATGAACTATTATATATGTAGATATAAAGTGACCAGTTTTTGTAATCAGATAAAAGTATCAAGACGTAAGCTAATCCCCTGAAGGATCACTGAAATCATCCTCTTTCTAATTCCTATAGCTGAGTGGACAATAGGGACTTTATCCTGTTCCTACATGATTTTATTTCCTCTGCCAGTTTTCCACATTTTAGCAGTTTTTTGTTCCATGTAGTTTGAAATTTATGAATATTAGGTAAAATAAAATCTATTTAAAATTATGTTCTTTAGTTTTTATAGATCAATGTTACAACCAGGTGATTGTGGGAAACGTTTTGGTCTGTAATGACAGTCTATTTCCAACATAATTTATTGATTGAATTATCCTGGATAGTTTAAGGCCTGTCTTTGTTGCATGGAGATTTGTTGTTTCTTGTTTTATGAAAAATAATGAGTTTCTGGTGTATAATTCTAGTAAACAGATCATGTCATGCTAGGTATTTGGTAGTTTTTAAATTTTTATAGCCTGAAATGCTATCTTGCACAGTTTCTACTGTATGTCTAGGTTCTTTAAAAATTTCTGGTGGCAATGAGCTGGTCCAGAATTGCAGTCATAAACCCCTCCATTTCTACAAACAAATTCATGTGACTCAGATATTTGTTTGACACTTCTTTGTCAACATATTATTGCCTGAATTCAAGAGGATGTCAACCATGATCTTTTTATTCCATTCTTGGATCGTAGCTATTTGATAAATTCCACATAGAGGTAAATCACTTTGGGCTGTATACAACAAATCCAAAGATATGCGCCTATGTGGTGAAGTGCTATCTTTTTGTTCCATAAATATTTCATCTGATTGTTCTACGCTCTAAGAAAATCTATCGATCTTCTTCCTCCTTTTTTGACAAAGAAGTGTCAACCTTTCTATAGATGCCTTACAGTGATTGGTCCTATATTCCACTAATATTTTGCAGAGTTTTTCTAAGATAATTTTCCAAATATGCTGTTATCGTTTTATCATACAAAAGTCCTAATCCATTTCCTTGATTTGGGTATCAAGACCATATTTGTATCATAGAAAGAGATTGGGATAATGCCTTCATTTCTTGTTATTACAAATAGTTTACATAATATTGAAAATAATTTTTATGAAAACATCATCGAGGGGCGGCTAGGTGGTGCAGTGAGTAGAGCACTGGCCCTGGAGTCAGGAGGACCTGAGTTCAAATCCAGCCTCAGACACTTGACACACTAACTAGCCATGTGACTTTGGGCAAGTCACTTAACCCCAACTGCCCTCCAAAGAGCAAAAAGAAAAAAAAAGAAAATATCATAGAATTCACTTGCAAACATGTATAGTTCTGGATTTTTTTTATCTGTTTGGGGGTTCATGTATGTATTGTCCAATTTATTTATGTGATATCAAATTATTTAGTCTATTTCTTCTTTTATTAAACAGGGTACTTTATATTTTTGTAAGTATTCATCCATTTAATTAGCAGTTTTGTTAATGAAATAGTTTATGACAAGTTCTTTTAGTTACTTTTAAATTTTGTGAATTCTTCTTTTTCACATTTGATATGAACAACTTCGTTTTCCCCTCCTAAAAATCATACTTCTTTATTCATAAAAAACCCAGTTCTGCTGTTTATTTATTGGTTCAGTAGTTTTTGGCTTTTAATTTTATTAATCTCTTCTTAATTTTTGGAATTTCTACTTTGTTGCTTAGTTGGAGTTTTTTATTTATTGTTGTTAAAGTATTTTTGAGTTGTACTAATAATTATCTTATTGGTTTTTTGTCTTTTAGTCAATGAAAGCGTTTAGAGTTATAAAATTTCCCCTCAGAACTGCTTTAGCTTAATCCTCAAATCTTTGCTATGTTATGTCATTATTGCAATTTTTAAAATCAGATTTTTTATTCTTACAATATTTTGTTCTTTGACCAAACAGCAAAATATGGTTAGTTTCTAATTACTTTTTAATTCTTTCAAGGGTCCTTCAATAAAAATAATTTTTATTGCATTGTAATCAGTAGATGTTATGTTTAGAATTTCTGCTTTTCTAGATTTTTATGAGGTACGTGGTCAATTTTTGTAAAGGTGATATATAAAGCTGAGATGTATGTAAATTGTTTCCTATTCTTATTCAGAACTCACCATAGATCGATCACCTCGAATTTCTCCAAAGTTCTCATTGAGTACTTTATTTCTTTCTTGACTGTCTTTTGGTTAGATTTGTCTGGGTCCTCTGCTATTATAATTTCACTATTTTCTCTCTCCAATTTGATTAACTTTTTCTTTAAGTATTTAGGTGCTAAGTCATTTGATGTGCATATTAAGTACTGATACTGATTAATTATCAAGGGTGCCTTTATGCATAATTTAATTTATCTACTTATCTCTTTTTTATCATGTCTATATTTATTGCAGCCTTATCTGAAATCTTATTTGTTATTACTGATTTTTTTCTTTTAGTCATTGAAACAATAAATTTTTCTCTGGTCCCTTATTTTCACTCCTTATATGAATCCTTAAGTTTCAAATATGTTTTTTGTATGTTTTCTAATTCATTCAGCTATTCTCTCCCATTTTATGGATGAACTTATCAAAAATCCTACTCCAGCACCTTATCATGTCATAGAGATGACCCTGGGCTCCCAAAGGCTAAAATAACAGAACAGTACAAACATTGGCAGGTCCTACCAAACTGAAGAAGTTCTAAGCATGGTCTTAGTGATGAACTAAAAATCTCTTCTATGAGGACCAGTCCAACTGTAAGTTCACTGAGATTCATCATCAGGTTGGCTGGAGGCTGATTCTTTTTTTGTTTTGTTTTGTTTTGTTTTGTTTCTGTAGCAATTCTTGAAGATCATCTATCAGATCATGTGATTTGGGTCAGAGAATAATTACAGACAATAATTCCAGTTCTTTGAAGTATCAGCATAAATATTATCACCAGTCATTATTTCTTGAAATAAGAACAGTTCCAGAAATTCTGTTATAAGAAGCAGAATCCAAGAACAAAAGAGAGATTTGAGCATGTATATGTATAAAGTCAAAGAACACTCCTAAAAAACAGAAATAAGTGAGATTAATTTGCTAGAGTTCTTTCTGCTACAGATCTGTTTCTTATCCAAATTAATTAAGAATTACATTCACCCTGAATCATTAATTACAAGAGCCAAACACAGAGGAATAAGAAATTCAGGAAGGTTTAGAGTTTGGCTTTATTAGAATCCAGACAAGGGTAATGAAAAGAATTTACCCAACAACTAGCCATCTTGTTTTCATCACTCATCTTAGGGGAATCAGCAGTGACTGGTCACCACGTACTACCCCTGAGCCATGATACTTACCTATCTCTACCACTTGTTGGTAAAGAAGCTTCTCTAGAGGAAGGAAAGAAGAGACAAATTAGATTGATATTTGACATTTGACATTGAAATATGACATTTCTTTGTCTAATTGATAGGACTGGACACCTATTTCTGTTAGGAGATTTAAAAATCAGGGGAAGAAGAGAATAACATTCCTTACAAATGCAGAGAATAAGCTTCTACAGTTGACCTCAAGGATCATTTCAGTTTCATATTCCTATTACCATAGCCCAATGGTTCTCAACCTTCCTAATGCCTCGACCCTTTAATACAGTTTCTCATGTTGTGGTGACCCTCAACCATAAAATTATTTTCGTTGCTACTTCATAACTGTAATTTTGCTACTGTTATGAATCTATCTGATGTGCAGGATGTATTTTCATTGTTACAAATTGAACATAACTCACAGGTTGAGAACCTCTGCCATAGCCCAAGGGCTTGACTCCAGGCCTCATGTCAATTTCTACCTTAGCCTTCCATTTTTCCCACAAAATCCCCATCCCTCTGACTACTAGTGTCCCTTAGGACTCTCACTCCATAACCCACCAATTAGCCCTCCCACTCCCACATTTTGTCATATTACCTCTAGATCTGCGTTGCTTCCATATGACAAAAACACCCAATGCAATGAGGAGCCCCAGGAAAGGCAGGATCACAGCCAGACCCACTGTTGAGGGGATGACATACAAGGGAGGAAAAGCTGAAACAGAAACCCCCAGTGTCATAAGGAAAGAGTAGGGAAATAATACTGAAGACAGTAATAATTCTAATGGTTATTCATAAGAACATTGGGATTTAATGTTTACAAAGACACTGACAAACTGTTTAGACACCATATCTATCCACAGATATGACATAGTTTTCTCTTGTTCTGTCTCAGTTCCTTCTGGAGAGTGAACTCTGCCTAACTGCTAAAAGGGTCTGTTGATTCTCAGGATCCAAAATGTTGAACGGCCCGACATTTAGTGAAATTTCTTTCACTAAAGTAGAGGTTTTTTACTATAAGGTTCCTGATTTTTTCTTTACTATTTCAAAAATCATATTTCAATATCCTTTGTAATCTTTTATATTTTACTTTATGCATTCAGAAACATTACTCTGAGGAGTCCCTAGTCTTCACCAGACTGCCACAGGGATCTATGACACACAAAAGGCTTAAAACCCCTTCCCTAAAGTATTTTAGAAACAGGATAGAGTCTTATCTGTCTGAGATGGCTTCAGTACTCCTACCTTCTGTCAGCAAGATGCACTAAATGACTTCTCAAAGGTCCTTCTTGCCCTACAGTTCTATAGACCTAAGGACCTTCTGAAAAATGGGAGAGAGCTCCTCAGTCATCAAAGAATCAATATCTTCTAATGAGAACTATATTGTCTTCCTCCCCACAAAATCATCTCCAATGAGCTCTTTCTCTTCCAGTGTGGGTCCCCTACTCTTTAGTCCTGAGGACCATAAATGGGATTAAGTAGCATCTATCTGTGCCACTGGCCAAAGATTTAGGCAAGGGAAGAATGGAAGAGAAAGGAAAAGAGGAAACTAGAACACAGGAGAAAGGGAAACAGAAATGAAAGTGAAGATAATGAAAACTTGGACCTGGCCAGGGTGGGCAGGTACCTTTTAACCTTTCAGTGCTTCCAAATTGCACTCAAATCATGGATCAGGCCCATATTCCCATCCATATACTAGAGTCCTGGGTTTTCTTTAAAGACACACGTCCCATTAAGCACCCCTTCTGAGTCAAGCAAATTCTCAGGGACCCTATTTGATAAGAATATGTAACGACAATCTTCATAGCTGATATTTACAAAGTACTTTAAGGTTTGCAAAGTGCTTCACAAAAACTGTTTCATATGAGTGAAAGTTTACCTGCTATGAATAGAGTTGTTCCCTTCTCTTGGCCAAGAGCAGCATTCCAAATAGAACAGGTCATGTTCCCTGGAGATCCACCTCTCACAGTAATAGAAGCTTCCATTTGGAATAACCCCTCCTTATCCAGGTATTGGGTTTCTGATGGAAGTATCTCCCCATGAGTATCTCTCCATTGAATCTGAGGCTTTGGGAACCATCCCAGTGATCTGCACACCAGCTGAATCTGTCCAGCTTCGAAGCTTTTCATATGAATATAAGGATCCAAGCCCAGTGCTGGCAAAGAAAGATCTGCTTGAACCAGCAATGCATCTTCCTCCATTTTCCTCCTTACCCCAAACACAGCCTTCCTGCCCCTTCTATCACCATTACCATATGTGCATTTCTTTTACAGCCAGCAGGAACTGGGACACTCCTTTTTACAGTCTCCCCTGTAGTCTACAGTAACATCTGGGCTCATAAGACCCTGCCCATGTTGGGTAACATACCAGGTCAACCTTTGTTTTCATTGAGGATTCTGGGCCATTGATCCAAGAGTTAAGAGTGTCCAATTAAGGGGATGATTCAAAATGACCCAGAGATGGTTGCATTCCTACCTTAGTCAGAATCCTGAAAGGCAGAGATCTACAGCCAGGCTGTATGGCAAAATGGCATTTTGGGGAGAAAGGGGGAAAGCAAAGCAATTGGAGTTAAGTGACTTGCTCAAGGTCACACAGCTAGTATGTCAAGTGTCTAAAGTCAGATTTGAAATCAGGTCCCCCTAACTCCAGGGCCAGTGCTCTATCCACTGTGCCACCTAGCTGCCCTGAAAATGATATTTTAAAAAGATTCCTCTGCACTTACTGTAGTGCTGACCACTGCCCAAAAGGACTTCTGTAAAAGGCCAGTGATCATAAGAGAGGCAAAACAGTATATTGGATAGTGCTAGATTTGGAATTAGGAAGACTAGATTCAAAATCCCATTTATGACACTATGTGACCATTGAGGAATCCATGAGAATCATAGATTTATAGCTGGAAGGAACCTCAGAGGTCAGTCTAGTCCACCCCCCCTCCTCATTTTACCAATGAGAAATCTGAAGATCAGAGTGGTACAGTGACTTGCCCAAGGTCACAGAGCTAGTGTCTGAGCAAAGATTTGAACTCAGATCTTCCTAACTTCAAGTCCAATGTGCATCCACTCTAATTCTCTACTTCTGCCACTACTCTGGGAAAGTCATTTAAACTCTGAGTCTCCAGTAAGTCTTTAAAATGTAACAGCAACAGCAAAATATACTCTCCCCTTATCCCCGCCCCTACTCACACCCAGAAAGGCTTTCTACTTCCATTCAAGTATTCGGTGGAATTTCAATAAACCTTTACCATAAACAAGACAGGTGATCACTTGAAAAGATTTTTGAAGATGAAAGGAAATTAATTATAATGACACATCTCAGTATGTACCACTCTACATTCCCTCATATCCCATTCTAACCTGCAACCTCCAGTTTCACAGTAGCGTTTTTGCTCAGAGAGCCAGCCTGGATCTGACAAGAATACTGTCCTTGGTCTTCAAGTCGGACATTATAAATCTCCAGAATGAAACTGTCTTCCTGAATGTCTTTCACCAAGGCTGTTCTCCCTTTGAATTGTGGCATTTGCTCTCCATATAAATCTTGCCCATTCTGATATGCATGAACAACCAGAGGAGCCTGGGATTTCTGGGTCCTTAGCCATTTCACCTCTACAGACTCAGGGACCATCCAGATGGATAGAGGACAGTGCAGCTCAGCCTTTGTCCCCAGCATGACCAAGTTCCTTTTTCCAACTTTTTCTGTGTCACGACCCAAGGAAATAGTGTACATGAGAATAAAAAAACACAAATTAGCAGAGGGACAAGAATGATACAGACTGGGGATGGGATAAAGAAGGAGGTAAACTGGGGGAGGGTATGGAGAAAGAAAGTGCCCAGAAAAAGGAAAGGGAAGGATGGACCCTTAATCCTTAGAACCCTAGATGCCCTGGGCAGTAGAAGATAAGCAGAAACACTTACCTGATCCCTCTGTGAGCATCTGGAGGGAGAGAAGGGCAAGGATGCAGCTAGAGAGAGGGATAGTGGTACAACTTGCCATCTCCACCAGAGCTAGGAAAGGTACAAACAAATGCAGAGTTAGTGAACGTGATGTACAAGAGAACATGTAGGATCAGAGATACAGATGAAAAGAAGAGATGACATAAGGACGAGCCTGGAAGAATGGAAACTAAAACCACAAAAATAAAATAAAATAAAAGGTAGTAATACTGGCTTTACTTCAAGTGTGAGTGTTCCGAGCCAGTCTTTGAAAATACGCACATTTATGCAAAGTAAAAAAAAACCCAACCAAACAATATACAAATTGGCTATTAATATGTAAGAAAAAATACAAACAGTAGCAATGAAGGTCAGAAAAAGACATTTTAAGAAGAGTTCAGAAGGGGAAATAGAAGCAAAAAGGATATTTTTGCTACTTTTAAAGGAAATGACCTCGTGATAAAAAATACCAACAAAACAGTCTCACAAGAATCTCAATTCGGTGATTGCTGGAGGGGCTGCAGAAAGACCAAAGGTTCATTGGATCACACGTGGTAGTTATAACCAAGATAACTCAGTTGTGTACACAACCCTTCACTCTGTCAAATATGTTGCAGGAACAGGCTAGCTCTCTCATGCTTCTATGACCTGCACAATAACTTAAACATTTTATGGTGTAAGCAATTGATATCAATTTATTCGCCAATCGATATATGGCTCAAAAGTGAGTGGGTCAATGTATATTTTGAGCCCCACTCAACTTTAGTGCAAAGAACCTGTGTGACATTAAATATCACTTTCAAGTACACGAGCAAGCAACTTTATCCTATTTACCTATTCCCTTTGTCTCAGTTAGCAACTACGCAGTCCTAGTTCTCTATACTGTAAACTCAAGATCCAATTTGTTGTAAAAGTACTCCTAGTCCTATCCTTCCACTAAAATTCATCAGGGTCCAAGGTCCAAATTACAAAATCTTAAGATTTAGAAGTGATCTTCTCTCAAAAAAAAAGAAAAGAAAAAGAAAGAAATGAGATCAGTCTGGCACGACCTATCCTCTCTGATATCGTTCTGATTCTGTGTGATCACTGCTTCCATTTCTAAAATTTCACTAAGCAACCCTTTAACACGTTTTAGAATCTTGCCAGGAAACAACACTAAATTCACTAGCATACAGTCTGCAGATTCCGTTATCTCCCCCTCTGCCTTTTTTTTTAAACAGAATGACATTCGTACAAGTGTTAATAATAATAGATAACATTCATAAAGCACTTACTATGCACCAGGCAATATGCCAAATGCTTTACAATTATTAATCTCGTCTGAACCTCACAACCCTGTGAGGTAGGTGCTATTATTACATAGAGGTCAAATGACATGCCTAGGGACACAGCTAATAAGTATCTGAAACCAGTGAACTCAGATCTTTCTGACTCTGGGCACGGTACTTTATCCACAGTGCTACCTCAATGCCTGGGTAATCAAAAAGTGATTTCAGCTGCCTAAGCCTTTAGTTTTCTGAGCTGGCCTAAGTCTTAAGCCTGATCCCAATATCTTTAAAGGAAAAAGTAGGCCAATGTGTATATAACAGCAGTTAGGACGTTGCTTCTGCCACAGCCTTACAGCTTTAAGGTTCCTGAGAACTCTGAGTCTATTATCTATGAGTCTGAACCTTCATCTCCCCATCTGCAAAACAGGAATAACAATACCTATTGCACATGTCTCAGGATTGTTGAGAAGAATGGAGAGCCCTGGGAATGCTAGAGCTGTATCTAAATGGATCGTCCTCCTTATCATTGTCTACTGCTCAATTTGGAAGCCAAATAAGGTGATGAAATGTTACAGGAAGAAAAGTGCAGTGCCCAGGACAAGGGCAGTGACAGTGGGGCTCTATTTGGCCCTCACAGGTGACCATTTTCAGTTCTGTATGCTATATTATAGAAAAGACCTTGACAAACTGTTGAGCATCCAAGGCAACTGGGATGGGGAAGAGCTTCAAAGTCATACCATGTAAAGATCATTGAAAGGATTTATGGGGCAGCTAGGTAGTACAGTGAGTAGAGCACCAGCCCTAGAGTCAGGAGGACCTGAGTTCAAATTCAGCCTCAGACACTTAACACTTACTAGCTGTGTGACCTTGGGCAAGTCCCTTAACCCCAATTGTCCTGCCTTACCCCCTCAAAAAAAAAAAGAATTTATGTGGGATGCTCTCCGGGAGATTGTTGGGGGAGAAAACAAGGGAAATTTAGGCAATATAAAAACAAAAGGTATAAATAAAGATGCATCTAAATATTTTTTTTTAAAAAGAACTGAGAATGTTTAGCCTTGGAAAGAGAAGATTCTTATGGGCTATGCTAGATATCTTCCAGTGTCTGAAGGGCTGGTTGTCTGTGGGAAGAAGAATTGGGCTATTCTACTTAACTCAGGCTAGAACTATAATGGTATGTGAATTACCTCGAACAAGCAATAATTTTTATATATAAAGTTTCATTTTGTGACAGCAATGTGTATGTGTGTTTGCTTCTACTAACATTAAGCTAACTCAGAGCATCTGACTAACTAATTGCAAGTGGATTGAGCTGATTCTCTACCTTTAATTAATTCTCTATCAATTGAATAATATATTTCATACTATACACAGGTATTTTATTGCACACTCTTTCGTTGTGTGTTTTATCCTGTGGTTTTTAAGAGTGGATATCACTCCAAGGAAACATATGAAAGTTGCCTCTCTTAAAGATCACACTTCAATAACTGTTAGAAATACTGTAGTGGCTCTTTGTTTTGAAGAAGTCAATCAAGTCAAGGTTCACATAACAAAATGACATCTGTTATACCAAAGCACAAAGTGTGGTTGAAAATAAAAACATAATGCCAAGAACTGACCAACTATATTTGCAAAAGAACCAAATAATCCTCAGAAAACAAATTTTTAGGGGGTAGCTAGGTAGCGCAGTGAATAGAGCACCAACCCTGGAGTCAGAAGGACCTGAGTTCAAATCCAGCCTCAGACACTTAATACTAGCTGTATGACCTTGGGCAAATCACTTAACCCCAATTGCCCTGCCCTCCCCCCTCCAAAAAGAAAAAGAAATGTCAAAGAGAAGGAATTAAATATGTCTTAATAACCAGAAAATTAACTTAATTTAAATCCCATTGAAAACCAGTGGGCTATAATAAAGACTAGAGCTAGAAAAATAGACTATTGGTCAAAAGTATACTTAATAACCAGTGTGGCAAAAATGTGGTTTCATGATGAATTAAAGAATATATGTCAAAATCTGAATTCAATACCAAATCATGTAAAATAAGTGACTGCACCAAGAGGACATAGTGCATTGTAAAAGGTGTTTTTTTAGTGTAAAAGTTATTAATTTTATTGTATAAATCAATATATTACATTTTACTTTGGCTCAATTACTTCATACACCTCTATAGGAAACAACAAATAGGAGTCATAGAGGGGGAGATTTTTTTTCCATGTAATTAAAAACTTCCCCAAAATTATAGTGATTCAAAAGCGTAATGGGAGGCCTCAGGAGGTGCTGAACTATCTCTTATTAGACATCTTTAAGCAGAGGCTCAAAGACTACTTACCAATTATGCTATAAAAGGGATTTCCACAAGGTATGGGTTAAATTAGATTACTTTTTAACTCTGAGATTATAACGTGTTCTAATCTGAACCTAAGAAGTAGTATTACTTAAGTAGTGTTGTTAAAGGACAACATATTCCATGAAAAAATGACCTTAAATTTCTCAAGGGACATCATGTCATGTAACGTAGCTTACAACTCTCTATTAACAGATAATAACAAATAACTTACTTTGTAAAAACTAGATTTATAAATAATATTTGGGGTGGGCATAAGCAACCTATTTAGTTGTGGGCACACACTCCCCCTTTCCCCCCAAAGGAGCTTGGCTGGACTTATTAGTGCATGTGATTGTCACTGAGAGGTTCAAGACATTCAGGGAAAAGGCAAATGAGGAAAGTGAAAGGGAATATCAGAAAAAAGGGAGGAGAAAATATAGGAAGGAGTCTATACAGTGGAGAGTAAATGCCCTTTAGCAATAAATGTTTTTCTCATCCCCCTCAATGGCTATTCCAAACCTTTTTCCTCTTCCAGTCCTTACTACCTCTTCCATTATATCATCCTCCAAGGAGACACTCTCACTTCCTACTTTTCTGAGAAAACAGAGGGTATTTAATGAATCCTCTTTCTCTATAATTCTATGCCTCCAAATCCATAGATATCTTCACTCATCCTCTCATTCTTCTTTTTCTTTTTAAATGTTTTTATTTAAAGTTTTGAGTTCCAAATTCTATTCCCCCTCCCTCTCCGAGACAGTAAACAATTGGATATAGGGGATACATGTGCCATTATGTAAAACATTTCCATATCAGTCGTTTTGTACAAGAAGTCTAATAAAAGAAAAAGGTGAAAGAAAGGAAGTGAAAAATGCCTGCTTCAGTCTGTATTCAGTCAATAGCAGTTCTTTCTATGGAGGTGGATAGTATGTTTCATCATTAGTCCTTTGGGATTGTCTTGGAATTTGCTGAGAATAGCTAAATCGTTCACAGTTCTTCATCGAATAGTGTTGTTACTGTGTACAATGTTCTCTTGGTTCTGTTCACTTTACTATGCATCAGGTCATGTAAGTCTTTCCAGGTTTCTCCATTGACCACTTAAAATGGGGAATGGCTTTACCAAAACACTTCTAATTCTTATATCCAGTGGCTTTTTTCATTCTTCATCCTCCCTGACCTGTGTAAATCTTTTGCTACTCTTGACCAACCCATCGTCTGGGATAGTCTCATCTCTTGTGTCTTTTGTGGCATTGTGCTTTCCAGATTATTTTCTTACCTATTAAACCATTCCTTCTCTATCTCTGCTGCTGGATAATCATGCATCTCTGCCCTCTTGGAGGAGGTGTCCCCCAGGACTGTCCTGAGTTCACTTTTCTCTTCACTTGTATTCTCTTAGAGATTGAATCAGCTACCATCAGTTCAGGAACCATCCCTATGGAGCTGACTCCTAAATCTATATATCCAAAAAACCCTAAATTCGCTCCTGAACTTCAGTCACAATCACCCACTGACTGCAGGCTACATTCTCTTGAAGGTTCTCATACTCAACACATTCAAATCAGAACTCATTGTCTTCTCCTACAAATGCTCCAGACATTACAGTTTCTTTAAGGGCTCTACCACTTTCTCAGTCTCACAGAACCTGTGAATACAGGTTCACGATTTTGGAATCATCCTTGACTCTTCTCCTTTACTAACCCCCAATATTCAGTCGAGTCTACATAACATCTCTGGAAGTTCTCTCCTCTCCAATGAACGACCACTCCAGTCTAAGCTCTCATCGCCTGAACTATTATTATACTAGTTTCCTAACAGATATCCCTGCTTCTAATATCTCCTCTTTTTAATCAGTCCCTTACCTAGTTGCCAAAATAACCATTCCATCCCCCCCAATCCTTCAAGGACTCCCTATTGCCTTTAGGATAAAATAAATATTTCTTAGTCTGACATGTAAGACCCTCTACAGTCTGGCTTCCACTTACCATTCAAGCATTATTTCAACCACTCCCCTACATAGACTCTAAGTGGGTCCCAGTCAAACTGGACCAATAGCTCTTCTTTTCAGTAAATCAGCATTCACATGAATTGTTCCCCTGTACCAGACCCTTTCTCACCTCAGCAGCTTGGATTCCTGGCTTTCTTTCTGGGCTGAGATCAGGGGATGTCTCTTTTGTTCAGCCCTCCTCCCCACCCCACCCAGCTGTCAGTCCTCTCTTCCCCCTCAATTCTCCGTGTAGTATGCTTATTTTTGTGCTTGTTGTATATGTGCCCTTCTCCCCACAGTAGACTGTAAGCTCCTTGAGGGCAAGAACTGTTTTATTTTTGTGTTTATATCACCAGCATAGTGCCTTTCACAGAGAAAGCACTTAGAAAATTTTTGTTGAATTTAATTGAAGTATGATAGATTTCCAGTTGGAAGAGGGATTATTTTTGCTCAACCCAAGAAGATAAAAATAGGAAAATTGGATAGCAGTTAAAAAGAGACATATATACATCAAACTGAAGGAAAAACATCCTAAGAATCAGAGATGTCAAAAATGGAATGAGCTGTCTCAGGGGCATTGAGCTCCCTCTAAGAAAAAGCCACCTGATCCTTTGTCATGATACCTTCAAGTAACTGCTACTCAATGAATAGTCTATATGACTGTCTCACTCTAAGATTCTATGATTTTAATATAGCAAATATGACATATTAATATGAGTGGTTTTTACTAATATACAAACCAGATGGGAATTTTCATTTCTATAAAAGTAGTGCCTAACTAAATTAAAGAAATTTAAGTCTTTTTCTCTCCCATTCACTCTTTGTCTCCAACCTCCAAATCCTTCAGTCTATAGGCCACTGGCTTTCTTTTAGTTCTGGGATTACCTAAAGTCCCCAGGCAGTTTGCTCCAAGATTCCTATTTGGCCTCTCAGGTAACTTATTTTTAAAAAATTCTAAACCAGAGGAAAAATTACAATAGACTATTCCTTTCAGGTAGTGAGGGATTAAAAGTGGTGATGGGGGAGTGGGTATAAATATATTCATGAATGAAGGTGATATAAAAACAAAAGATACTAATAAAAATTAAATTTCAAAAATTCCCTTTATAACTTTATAACCTCAATACCAAGAGTCACCCTGCAAGGCAAATCCAGACCATGAAAATTGCATTAAGAGTCTCTGGACACTTCATATTAGGCTATTCTCTCAGCTGCCCCCTTTTGTGCTACATGGGTACAAGTACTATATAACTCACATTTCCCAGATCCATCCTGATTTTAAGAAAACAATGATTGCTTTAAATGAGACTCAGTAAAAGGGATATCCACTGTCAGGCCATGTCAGATGACTGCTACATACAAAAGGTAGAGGCATTTTTTCTCCTCTTTGAAACTGGAGAGAAGAGTGATGATTCCTTTTTCAGGTCCAAAGATTCTGGGAATTGATTATCCCAGGTTGGAACCAAGTTGGAGAATAAAGAGAAAAGCCATCTCAGACTCATTGGGAAAGGGAAAAGAGGACACTCACCTTACTTTGAATCCAGGTGATTTTTCCACAGTAGTATAGCAGGGATCCCTAAGCTGAGAATTTTTTTCTCAGCCCATCCAGAGGTTAGAACTAAGGCTCTAGCATCAGAGAAACAGAAAGTGCATTCAGGAAATGTATAGTTTTTAATCCCAGGGCATAAGCCCCTAAACTGGGAGCTCTGTCTGCCCAGGAGATTCTCCATCTCAAACTGTCCCTATAAAATAAACAAACCACACCCTGTCTGCCTGTTGCTGATAAAGCAATGGGGCAAAGTAAAGAAGAAACTCCCTACACCTCAGGGGGACCACAGAGTAACTCTAAGGGAGGGAACTTTACCTCTTGGTTCAAATACTCCCACATTTTCAAATGTTAATCATCCATTCATTCCCCATTATATCATGCCCCTTCTGTAGCATCTATAATGGTTCCTAATTACTTTTCGAGACAATTTAAAATTAATTATTGGCTTCCATGGCATCCACCAATAGCCAAGTTTATTGGCTAAATGACCCTCATCTCCATCTACACCTTGGTTCCTGCTCTCTGCCAAGCAAACCTGCTTACTTATTCACATACCCGAGAAACACATTCCCACTCTCCCAAACTGTATTACGTGCTAGTCATTCTAGCTGCAATGGTCTCCCCTCTTTGTTCTGCCAAACATATCCTTCCTTTTCCTCTTTCCACATTGATTAAAGTCTTGCTGCTTGCTTCAGCTCCACTGAAGGCCTTTGGGAGCACAGAAGCATATAAGACATTATTCCTGCCCTTGAAAATTGGTTAATGTTGAAAATTTAAAATAAATTTTTAAAATAAAGAAGAAAGGAAACAAAAAAAAAAAGATATTTTCAGGGGAATTAGAAAGACCAGCTATACATAAAAAGGACAAAACAAATATCTACCAGTTCCGGGAATATTCACTACATGTCCTCTATGCCTCCTGGCATTTCTTGCTTCCTTCAAGTCCTAGTTACAATCTACAAGAACCCTTTCCCAGTCCATGTTAATGTCAGTGCATTCTCTCAGAGATTAACTTACCCTATCTATACCTTATTCATGTGTAGCCATTTGCATGTTGTCTCCCCCACTAGACTGTGAGCTCCTCAATAGCAAGGACTGGGTTTTTTGCCTTTGTTAGCCTAGCAGTCAGCATAGTACCTGGCACATAGTAGGTTCTTAAGAAATGCTTGCTGACTTGACATAAAATAAATAAAGAACAGTTACAAGTAACATATGAAGAATGCAAAAGCTATGCTGAAGGTACTGCTCAGCTCTACTTTGGATTTCATCAGTGTGAAGAATGGTAGTGTTGGCAAACAAGCCATTTCAGGCAAAATTTCATGTAGTATTGTACCTCGATAGGTTTACATGCAGTGGTTCTCAACCTTCCTAATGTCGCGACCCTTTAATACTCATATGTGGATGTATCTGCATGTGGGTGGACCTGCTTGGAGATGGATAGAGGAGTGGTGTCTCAGTTTGCAAGACCATGGGAAATATGTGTTTTCCAATGGTCTTAGGCAACCCCTGTGAAAGGGTCATTCGACCCCCAAAGGGGTTGAGACCCACAGGTTGAGAGCCACTGTTACAGGGTCATAGGATTTAGAACTGAAAGGAGACTTAGAGATCATTGAATCCAAACCTCTCAGTTTACAGATAAAGACCCTGAGAAGTTAAACACTTTCCTAAAGTCACAGAAGTAGAAGGTAAGAAACAATGACCAAGGTCATCTGACTCCATATCCAATGCTTTATCCATTATATCATGCTGCTTTTCATTCTGGTCTTCACTTAGTCAATCAACAAGCATTTATTAAGTACCTACTATGTGCTAGGCTATGTGCCAGGCTATGTTAGAAACACTGGGGATACAAAGAAAAGTAAAAGATAGTCCTTGCCCTCCAGGAGCTTCCAGTCTAAAGTTTGGGAACTTCAGGAGAATGAAGTCGAGGAGAATACAAACTCTTTGAATGTAGGGCCTTATTGTGGTTTTGTCTTTGTGATCCTAGCACTTAACACAACGCCTGTGACTAAGTCCCTAATCGATGCTGGCTAAATTGAACTGAACTGAATTTAGAAACTTCATTTTATCTGTTTGTGCAGGTATGATGTTTTCCCTATCCTATCCTTTTACTTTCCCAGTTTTTCTGTGTGCCAGACATAATGTATTTGTTGTCAGGCTATTTTGCTTTGTTTGAATGCCCAGTCTAGTTCTTCAGCCTGCATCTCTAGGCTTCCTGCATCATTATTCCCTTTCAATTTTTCTCTAAATTTTCCAAAGTTTGTTTCCATTTTCAGTTCTAAAATGGAATTTTCTTTCCTACTAATGGAATTGTACTGCAATTATCATTCCAGAATATTGACTCAGAACCCCTTCTGGCTAAATACTGAAATTCCTATTCTCTACCAAGACCAAGTCCAGGCTATTTTCTGTGTGGCTTCCCAAAATTCCCCATTCTAGAAAGCAGGCATTTTTCCAAACCAGAAAGTTTACCTTATCTCTATTTAATCTTAACTCAGTGCTTAGTACGGGGTACAAGATAGCCTTAGTAAATCCTTGAACCTAACGAGGCTTTCTGCCAGACTGTATTTGGATGGGGTTTCTACCTAATGGAATTCCCCAGTCTTATTCAAAATCAAGAGATACCTATTCCAATAGCTTTTCAGACTTGACTAATAGGACTCATATTGTCATAATGTCTTAAAACCACCATATTCTGAGCAATGAAAATAAGTCAGGAGCTTACTGTGTTCCTGGCTCTGATCAGTTGTTGTTCTTAATTCTCAAAGAGGACCAAAATGTCAAGTTTCATTGTGTTGGACTGTGGCTGATTGGAGCAATATAAGCTCAGAATGCTCTACCACAGGTCAGGCACAAAAAGTTCAGTTGTTCTCAACCTGTGGGTTGTGACCCCTTGGGGGTCGAACGAGGTCGCCTAAGACCATGAAAAAACACATATTTCTGATAGTCTTAGGAACAGAGACACCACTCCTCTATCAGTGTCCAGGCGGGTCTACCCACATGCAGATACACCTACATACAAGTATTAAAGGGTCACAGCATTAGGAAGGTTGAGAACCACAAGTGAACATTTGGGGTGGATACTCTAAATCTATACATCCTTTGTTTCCTTTAAGCTGTTTCTAGAGATACAAAGAAAAGTAAAAACAGTGCCTGCCCTACAGGAGCCTACAGTTTAAAGGGGGAAATAATATGCAAAAACTATGTATAAACAAGATATATAGACAGGATAAATTGGTGATGGTCTTGAGGGGAAGACACTAGGATGGAAATCAGGGGAAATTTCCTGTAGAAGATGGAATTTTAGCTGGGACTTGAAGGAAGTCAGAGAACCTGGGAGGAAGATATAAGGAAGGAAAGAAGGCTAGGCATGGTGGACAAGCCAATGGAAACGAGTGTTATCCAATTTCTATCTCTCAACTCCATGAAGCTTTCTACTTCAGCCTACATTGATCCTTCCCTTTTTGTCCATGGTGTAGAAATATCATTCCATTGAAAAGAAAACTGATGCCGTATTAGTAGAATGTGAGCTCTAGTGGTCCCTACTAACCTGACAAGGCTTCAAGTCTGACTCATCTCTGTGCTTGTCTTAGACACAAAGGACAGGCTTGCTGTGAAGTAGGCTCATTTCCCAAATGTTGCCCAATAAAGATTGCTCCTTTTTTTTCTCTTCATGTCATCTAATAAAATTATTTGCTGAGGTATATAATAGTTGTGGTCTGCATTGTTGGAATGAAGTGCCCACATCCATGAAATCACATTTTTAAAAATTATTGTTAACTAATGCCTTGTGCACACATTTGTTTTTTCCATTTGCTCCCCTGTTGTCCCTTTATAGAAAATGAGAATGATCTTGGTATCGATTTGGTCAATGGGTGTGCAGAGATAGAAGAAAGATAAGCAGTTTTTTTTAACCTGTCCAAATGAGGGGAAGGGCTCATTATTAAAAGCTAGGGCTAACTTGAGTTTCAGTGAGGGTCAAATAAAATAGAAGGTCTATTTTGGAAGCAGAAGGATGTAAGAGTGGGCTGGGTCAAATTTAGATTTGTAGGGACAGTAGGGAATAGTTTCTTGAATAGTGGAGGGACCCTTTCAAGGAAACTGAGCCAGACAGTGTGCAAAAGTTACATCAGTGTTACAAAAGCAGCAACAGAAGTATCACAAGAGATATATGGAAGAGGGAGGAAGCGAAGGTAGGGGAGAGTCAGAAAAAAAGCAGCTTTGGACTGGGACAAGGTATGCGGAATAGTAGCAAGAAGAAGAATGCTGCAGTTTTGAAGATCTGGGCTGAGGTTGTTTGGTGACCAGAATAGGAAGAAACCTGAAAGTTATAGGAGAACTGACCAAAGGAACAAGAGATGATTTAGTATTTAGCCTGGAGAAATTCAGTTATGTTAGCTGTCTTCGTGAGGCTGAAGGGCTTCCATTGGGAAGAGAGATGATCTGTTCCGCTGGTCCAATAGAATGTCAAGGTCCTCGAGGAGCAGGACCTTGTATTCCCAAACTATGGCATGTAGGAAGTGTTTTTAATGAATTGCTTTGGACCCAGAAAGCAGAAAAGGAAACAATGGATCAGTTTCAGAAGGGTAGATTTGGATTTCATTTAAGGAAAAATTTCATAATGATGAAGAGTTTTCCAAAAGTGGAAAGAAGGGGCTTCATAGACAGAAGTGCAAATTTTGAGCAGTACGGGATCATCCAAAACACCCCCACCCCCATTTTACAGATAAGGAAACTGAGGCTAAGGGTATGTGACAAGGCAAAAGTGACATGCCCAGGATTGCACTCCTAGTGTTTGGGTCAGTATTCAAACTCAGTTCTTCCTGAGTCCCAGGCTGCCTGTAAACGTAGTGAGTTTCCAATCATTAAATGTCTTCAAGCAAAGGCTGTGTAACCGCTTGTCAGGCACATAAAGAAGCCTGGAAGCCTGGACATCTATGGCTTGGGCTGGATGACCTGAAGAGCTTCTTCTGG
>CM053596.1:54132292-54192136 GCA_028646575.1 Pseudocheirus occidentalis
CCCGCCCCAACAATAGCTCAGTACGCATGCTTCGTTCTCTCCGCGGGAGCGCGCGCGCGCGCCTCCCAGTCCCTTCCCCCAGTCAGCTCGGGACTGCGCGTGCCAGCTTCTTCCCCTCCCCCACGTCCCTTGTTCGCTTCTTTCTTCTCCAGGCAGGGGAAAGGAATCGAATTCCGAATTCGCGATCGGATCGAGTGCCCCGCCCCTCTCCTCGACATTTTGCCCAGGGAGGGAGGTAGGAGTTGCCCCAGGGGCGGCACGGGGAGGGGAGAGCGGGGAGAGAGCGTGTGGCCCCGCATTGTAGTGGAGGGGGAGACTCCTGCGGCGAGGGCGGGAGCGGGGGGTGCGGGGGGAGCGTTGTCTTCGCCCCGCAGTGACCGACTGCATCCAAAAGCCGGCCTGACACGGACAAAGAGCCCGAGGACCGTTGTCCCTAGCCCTGTCTGGGAGGCATCGCTGGAGGCCGGGGGCATGGGCGGGGGAGGATACCCGCGGGGGGTAGAGGGGAGCTATGGAGAGAACGGCGGCGGGAGGGAAGAGAGAACAGCGAACAGCGCTGGAGAGAGGAAGGCAGGTGGAGAAGAGCCGAGGGGGGAAAGAAGAATGGAGAGAACAGCCGCGGGGGGAAGGGGGGCAAGGGAGGGATTGGTGGAAAGAACAGCTGGGGGGAGGGCGGGGCCAAGAGAACAGCCGCCGGCGGAGGGAGGGGTTGGGAGTAGTAGCACCGCGGGAGGTGGGGATAGAATTGGAAGAACTGCGGCCCTCGGAGTGAGGGATTGAATGGAGAAAACAGCTGGACGGGAGGGGAGGGCTGTGGGATAACTTTTGGGGGAACAGAAGAGGACAGCCGGGGAGGAGGTGATTGCAAACCCCAGTGGAGCTCCGGGGATGGGGTATGCTGGAGAAGGGGAAGGCAGGAGAGGGACCAAGGGGCACATGCTGGCTGGAGGGGCCTGAGCCTGCCACCAAGACGTAGGAGCAGGATGTGGAAGATGCTGGATTTGAGTCCAGACGATCCGACTAGCAAGTGCCGGACCTGCGCAAAATCTTAGAGACCCTGAGCGAGTCCCTCTCGAGACAGTTTTCCCCTCTGTAAAATGAGGGGCTTTGGACCAGCTGATGCCCGTAACGTCCTTTCTGATCCTCAGCCTTTGATCCTAGGAGAGTTTGCTCGGGTTTGGGGGAGTGGGGTCGTGGTTCTTCCAAAGAGGGTCGCGTTCAAAGTGTTTGTCTTTCCTTCCCCCCCTCCCCCCAAAAAAGTTCAGCACAAGACGGCTCTATTCTCATTTGGGTCAGAGCTCTGCTTGAATTACAGAGAAAGTAAGGCATGGAACCTTCTGGTCGTAAAGAAAAACCCAAGGTGAAGGAGCCTGTGACCCGAGTAGAGAAAGCCAGGCAGAGATCAGCTCAGCAGGAACTGAAGCAAAGACAAAGGGCAGAGGTGAGCCCGAACAGTTCTTGGGTGGTTGTCGTTCAGTCCTTTCAGGAATCCTGTTTGAGGTTTTCTTGGCAAAGACACTGGAGTGGCTTGCCATTTCCTTTTCCAGCTTTTTTTTTTACATGTGAAGAAACTGAGGCAAACAGGGTTAAGTGACTTGCTACGGGTCACCCAGCTAGTGTCTGAGGCTAGATTTGAACTCAGGTGTTCCTGATTCCAGGCCCATCCACTCTATCCACTGGGCCACCCAGCTGCCTATTCTTGGGTACCTGAAGGGAAAGTGATTCCTCACTGGTCTTCCACGCAGCCCTCTCCCCCCCCCCCCCTTCTCTCATCAGTGCACTTTCAACACAAGATCCAGGGCTTTTCCTGAAGAGCAGGTGTTACCATTTCACTCCCCTACCCAGTAAACTCCAGGGGCTCCCTGTTTGTTATCTCTAGGATCAAATATAAACCCTCTCTTTCTAGAGAAACACAATTCCTTTTCATGAATCCTAGGATCCTGGCAAACTCCTCCTACATCTTTCATTTCTGTGCATTTTAACTACTGTCTTCCATACCTAGAATGCTCTCTCCTTGCTCTGCCTCTTAAAATCCCTGGTTGCTTTCTCAGTTTCTCTTTTCCCCATCTGTTCCTTTTCATTCTGTCTACCATCCCCCTAGTCCTATCCAGAGGCATTGCTGCCCCATAGGAGCAACTTATGAAGTTGAGTGTCCCAGCCCTAGCTCTCTTAAGGTCCTGGCTGTGGAGGCCTCCTCCCTGGAGAGCCCACTGCCCACCTGCTCTCATCTGAGTTACTGTATGTGCACCATAGCCCTCCACTACCAACAAGCCTTCTGCCCTTCATTATTCTTCATCTTGGATGAGGGAAGGGCTCCTGTCCTGCCCCATACAGATACTGAGTCAGAGGCCTCCTTGCCTCCGTATCATCTGCCCTCTGACTTCACTTTGGCTCACCATTTCCTCCCACGAGCCCAGGCATGAAGGTCTGCCATTAGCAGGAACATGGGCTTCTGCCTTCACACCTCTTACTCCCTTCCCCATTTCTGGTCTAAGGAGTTGGCATTCACAGTTGGCACTGCCCTTCTCAAGGGTGGGACTTGGAAGTGAAGGCTGGCACACCACACCAACACTGTAGACCTTCCTTAGCACCAAACTGGAGTGGGAAGTTTCCTCTACTCTGAAACAGCCATGGGTGGGACTGGATCACTTACAGCCAGCATAGGGCCTTACAGTAAGGAGTTCACAAAGGTTTGTTAATACATTAATTAATTAATTAATTAATATTGAAATAATACATGGAGCCCTCATGCCCCTTGTGAATTTGCCACCTCTGTACGTCAGTGACCAGTGGACTGAGGCATGGATCAGACACCCGAGATCTTTAAAAGTTGTTTTCCTTTAGAATCACTTTATATATTGTTTTTGTTCATTCGTTAAGTTTGTTCACTTCATTAAGCATCAGTTCATACAGATCTAACTAGGTTTCTCTGAAATCAGCCCTTGGGTCATTTTGGGCACAAAATAATAATCCATAACATTTGTAAACTACGAATTCTTCACCCATTCCCAAATTGATGGCTTTTGAAAGTCAGTGAGTTCTGTTTGACACAAACATTTTGCCCTTTGGGAGTCATCTCTGGCCAGTGACCTTGTGATCTGTTGTTGCAGTTTCATGATGTGTTCTGCTGGAACTATATCAAAGAATTCAGAGTCAGACCACCTCCAGTCCAAGTATAGGCTTGCCCCATCAATGGTAGGTAGGCAGTCAGGAGGGTACCAAATTTAGATCATAGGAGAAAGACAAATATGGTTGATGTGTAACAGATTTTTGCTGTTATGGTACCTCAAACCATTTTTTAAAACGTCTCAAAAACAAATTTAAAGAATGGAACTGTAAACTGTTTGCTTCAAAGGAAAGGAGATATTTTAATGACATCATACACATAGCATTTTCTTTGTTCCGTTTCTCCATCTGTTTTTTGTCTGTACTGATCAGATTGTCTTGCCTTATTTTTATATAGTTGTGGTCACTGCAGGCCAGCTCTGCTTTCTTTTCCCTGTCTCGTACCACGTATGTCTATTTGTAATTTGTACGCTTCAGTGAGCATGTTATGTCAGAACCATTTATTCAGCCCTTCCCCAGTAGTCATATGTGTGTGTACATACATACATATATTTCCAGTTTTTGCTCTTGTTATTATAAACAATGCTGCTTTGAATGTGTTTGCAAAAATAAGTCTTTTTCCCTTTTAAATAACATCCTTAGTCCTGCAGTACCTAGGTCAGGTGATAGGATCAAGTTTTATAAATCTTTTTGTATATTGCCAGATCGTTCTCTTTCCAAATCTCCCATTGCTGCCTTTTGCCATAGTCCTCCTTTTCTCCCTCCATGTTCATTTTTGTTCTTTTTGATGACTGTGGCCAGTTTGGCGCTTTCTGCATGTTCCTGGAATAACTGTGGAGCCTCTCTTTATCTCCTTGCCTTTGATCCCTCCCTATAGAATCTTTGGGCTGTCCTGAACGATGCACTGAACCTCCTCATTCTGAGTCTCAGTGAGGTTCTTCATGTGTAACACGGGATTAATAACACCAGCAGCCCCTACCTCACAAGGGTCCAGAATGACTGGATTTCATCTTTTTTCCCCTTGTGTCAGCTGGAAAGCCCTGGCTTCCAGCCTGATTGGTAAACAGGCCCTTTGACAAAGTCCTCCCTGGTATTGCGCTGAGCACCTTCCTTCCTTCATCTCTGCCGTCTCTCTCTCTCTCTCTCTCTCTCTCTCTCCTTCAGATTTATGCTCTCAACAGGGTCATGACAGAACTGGAGCAGCAGCAGTTTGACGAGTTCTGTAAGCAGATGCAGCCTCCAAGAGAATGAGCTCTGCCCGGCATTGGGGCCAGGAGGGGCCCCTGAGGCTTCTTTCATGACCTTTGTAACCAGCTCTTCAGAGGTGGCTAGATTTGGGCCACACAGATGTAGAGACAGAGATTTATGTACTTCCTAAAACTGGATAAATCTGAATTTACTACTCTTTGTGCCTGCCTCTTCACCCATTCCTCTCTTCCTCAGGTCAGCATCATCTTTCTGAAGACTTTTTTCTAGAATTTTTTTTTCAATTTCAGTTATTTGAGCTGGGGGGTGGGGGGGAGAGGGAGCCGGAATGGAGAAGAAAATCATTGTTTCTAATGGGACTTTATCACTTCTCAAAGAAAACAAATAAACTACAAATTGAAGGCCTGTTTGTCCAAGCCTTAGCTTAGATGTCTGAGTCCCAGAGGTTGGAGTTTGGTGGGTAAAAAAAAGGGAGATGAGCAAAGAAAACCTGGAGTGCTCAGTATCCTGGAGAAAAGGGATACATGACATGTTGATGAACCTTTCCTCCTGCTTCCTGCCTTATCCATCCATTGCTCTTTGTCTGTAGCTCCTTCCAGCTGTTAGGTTTTTGGAGGCAATGAGAGGGAGAAAGGTGCTGGATGGTTGAAAAGATATGGGTCATTGGCCCAGATTTGTGGGAATCCCATAATCCCAACTAGAAACCTCAAAACCAGGTTTCTTCTGTTGCCCTCACAAATGGACACCGAACAGATTAACCACAAAAGGTGGGTGGGTTTTAGGGGCTATTCTCTTTCCTTTGGGAGCAATGGTAGCAGCTCTAGAAATTAAGCAGTGAGAGAGCTCTGACTTACCCCCTCCAGAGTCAGCCAGCCACCTATCCAGATATTGGGGGACCATCCCTTCAATTTCTCTTCCTCTCATTTGTTTCTAACAAGTGTCACAGAAGTGGTCATTTCTACCTAAACCTTATAGATGAGGCTGTGTCACCTCAGATTCAGCTATTTTCTGACATTGGGAAGAAGGAAACTTCTTTTTCAGGGAAAAGGAGTCTGTTATAGCAATGGTTTAGGAAATGATCTGTGAGAATGTAGATAAGAAAAAGATCACTCTGAGAGAAATAAGATGGGAATATGTGAGAGTGTCCTAGTGTCCTTCAAAGAGTCCAGATTAACAAGGCTCAGCTATGAATTCACTTTCATAGTGAGGTTACCAGGGCATATTCTGAGCTGCCCTGGAACTTCTCCTTTTTCTCCTTTCTTATTTCCTCTCTGCCCCTGCTAGAGCTTCCAGAGTCCCAGTCTTAGCATTGCAGCCCTGAGAGAGGGTAGCAGGGGGTGATGGGAGAGTCTCAGTTCTATTCCCCCTCTGCCAAGGTTGTGGTTCAGCAAGTTGGAACTTGGAATAAATTTACACATAAAGATAATGTCATAAAAGATAGCTTCTGTTATACTTTATAATTCAGCTAATTATAGATTGAACAGGACTTTGTAGGATCTCTTAGGAATGCAACATTACTTTTGTGAAGAATGTGCCAGGTTCCAAATAGCCAACTTGTAGAGGAAAACCCATTGGTAAATTGGGGAATGTCTTTGTTAGCTTCTTCCCCACAGCCTGGCTTGTAGCTGTGATGAGCTGGGAATTGGTGCATTCTTTTGGTATTAGAAGGTGCTATTCCAAAGGAGAGAGACTTAGGTCTCTGCATGTGAGACTGAGTCTCCTCTGCTCCTCCAAGGATTCCCTTCTTCATACTTTTTTTCTCTTGGCTGGGGTGCGGAGCAGTCAGCCATGTGGCAAAATTATTCGCACACTCCTGCTTGGGAACCTCCTGAGTCCAGGGTGTTGTGTTTTCAGTTTTTCATGGGCTCCAAGGAGGTCAGAGCTGCTGCTGCTGTGAATTTTAAAAGTTCAGCTAAAACGGGTCCATTTTAAATACAAGCCTTGGCTCTGCTGATGATCAGGCTGGGAAGCTAGTAAGATTACTTACAGAAGAAGCTTGCTTTTCTTGGGCTGGTGTGGGAGTGGACATGGGTTAATAAGAGGAGGATTCAGCTGGAAGAGAGAAGGCCTGTCTTTAGTTTCTAGTTCAGAAAGCCACTGACACACCTAATCAGTGTGTTTGATCAGTCCCCAAACTATTATAGTCAAATTTCTTCATCTGTGGAATGGGTATAGTGGCCCTAGCCTTCTCATTTTCTTTTGAGAGAGAACCCAAAGGAATCAGTTAGATTTTAGAAAACACCAGACCCTAAGAAACAATATCAGATAATGATTGCAACATACTTGAAATTGTGTCCAGCCTCAGTAGACTCAGCTGTAACAGGAGTTGGGGACAAGAGTGTGACTTGCTTAGGTTCATGAAGGCCACTTCATTTTTTAATTTTGAATGGCAGGTGCTCATTTCTAAATTTAGAGACAGCTGAATTTTCATTAAAATCATTCTTCAGTCAGTATTGGACAGTGTTAAACAGTAAGTGTTTTTAGCAGCCTGGAACTTATACATCCAAATGGGTGTTGTTACCTTCACAGTGGTTTGCTTGGAAAGCTGTATTTCATGTAGCCATTGCTCAAAACCCTTGTAGAATTTCTCTTAGAATTGTCTTCAAAATCTCAGCCATGTTTTCCCAGACCTCCTCAGTGGAAGCAAGCATATGTCCTTTGAGGGTAGATTTAGTTGATGATGTTGGCAACTTGGAGAAGTTATTTACTAAGTAGTAAATAAGGAGAACAGGCAGGCTGAAGAATCCCAGAATAGGCTGAAAAACAAGATGAGACCACTTTTAGTGGTTCATAAGGCAAGTCCCAAAGAAGAGCTGAGCTTGAGTTGTTCCTTTTTCTAGGGCTTTAAGGAGAAAAAAGATAATTACAAGTTGGAAGCACCCTGAGGCAACCTTCATGGTAAGGATTTCCTCTGGCAAAGGGCAGAGTTGGAATTCCAGCTAGGACGGCTATAGGTTCCTGCTTCCTGGTCAAAATGAAACCAGTGAAGCTTTCTAATTTGGTAGCTTCTGAGAATTTGGCAAATGACAGGTCTTCCCGTGGTGGGGGTGGTAAAGAGATGGTCAAAACCCACTTTCCATAGCTGTGACTCCATAGTTTTATCATGGGGGCAGAAGGCACTATGAAAATCATCATTAGGATAGCCAGGTTGTAAGAAGGAGCCTTTGGTTGGGAGGAGAGGCTGGAGTACCTGATTCATGCAACAACTAGGGGCTTAGACTACCTGGATTTCTGTGGTCCCAGCTCTGAGAACCAAAAATGTTTTCAGCAATGCTAGTATCAAAGTAGCTAGTAGGCTACTTTGGGGACCATTTATTTGGATAGATAAGTTCTGTCAAACCTGTTTCATTTATAATTACATTTCACATATATGTTCCTATAACTAAGACATTTCTAGGATGCCAAATTGATGTCAAATCTTGCAGTGACATTGAGAGTTAGGTATTTGGAAACATTTCCTGGATTTCTAGAGCTTAGGATGAAAACAGCATGTGTATGTGGCCCCAGAACCCATAGATAATGGACTCATGCTTTCATTTTGTCCATTCACTTTACAACTTTTAGAAAAGCCAGAGAGATCTTGGAACTGTGTTTTTTAAAAGGGGGAAAATTTTGAGTAGCAATATTCCAAACTTGTTCCATGTCCTTGAGATTTAGCATTTTTAAATAAGATGAACACATCCTTCTCAACACTAACATTAGTGGCAGGCTCATAAGTCACTTCTAGACTGACCATGTCCTTTTTGCCTCTCCTCTCAACATGGTAACAAGAAACACCAAGTGAGACCAGAACCAAAACTGTAATGGTTGTGTGGCGGGAGAGGGAACAGGGCTTTAAAACAACTGACTTTTCACACCTTTCCAAGTGGTTCTTACCAGTGTTCTTTTCCCAGTCTATCCCTCCCATGTCAATAAAAGAAATTCTTCTTAAAGTACAGACTATTGTTATTCCCTCAAAGTTTTCTGAAGTAGTAAGGGATGGAATGGAGAATCCTTATGGAAAGCAAAAATCTAGTCCATTACTCTGATTTGTAATCCCATGGTGCAAAAGAAAGGTTGAAAGGTTTATTAAGGATTAGGTGCTACATAATGGAACATACTGGCTGGTGCTCTGAGAGCAAAGGGAGTGTCTGGTGAATGAGTTGTTCCTGGTGCTTGGGGTTAAGCCAAGCTAAGCTACCTTGTTCCATATGGTAATTGGGAAGAAGATGTAGGAGGTGGCCCAGACCAAGTGGTAGAAAGGAGTCATAGAGAATGAACACCAGGATAATATCTGAAAGAGAAAACCCATGTCTAGAGGGACTGAGACCTATTTGGCTACCACTCCCAGAGCCCACTTACCCCCCAGCTTTTTTGTTTTAATTTCCTAAAAGGTTCAAGATTATCAGGGATCGAGTTATGATTATAGCTGCACTCTCTTTTCATGAAATCCCAACAAACCTGGAGGGAAAGAGAGGAGGCAGGAATGGCTGTGACAACCAGCACCAAGATCCATGAGTAGACGATGATCTCCTGTGGTTGGTGACCAAGTCTGCTCTACTGCTTAGGAGCCTAAAGAAGATTAAGGTCTTATGATGCTAAGCTTAGACCTTTAGTCACACTCGTACCTAGAGAAAGTTTGACATGCTTACTGTCTAGTCCATAATGAATGGGGAAGGCAAATGGGGCTATTGGCAGCACAGGCAGGAGGGAGATCCCAGTGGGGTTCTGGGGTAGGGGAAGGTGCTTCCTCATCCCTGGGCACCCAGAAGGAGCCATCAATAAGATAAATATGTGAATGCTGATGCCCATATATGAGTGGTGAAGCAATAAAGAGTGGAAAGGAAAGGATTGGAACAAGAGAAGAGCCATCGGGGGACAATGATAATACTGAGAAGGTAAATTGACCTGGTTCTACTGCCTAATTCAATGAGATCTTAGTGCCAGTCATTCCTGGCACAGAATGGATTATTCAAAGTCTCAAAGAACACTGCTTTCATTTTATTAAAACCCAGATTTCCACTTACCAAGGCCAAAAATCACCTTCTTCAAAAACTGGGACTCCAGGATTTTGTTTTGGGAGTAGAAGCATTGGTCCAGAATGAAGCCCAGCATCAGGATGGCCAGGCTTTGAAGAAGGAGCTTGTTGCCTTTGGTCAGAGGGAAGGTATAGGACAGCAAGGAGGAAGCATATGGGCAGGGTAGTCTCTGATACATGAAGGGGATCCCTATGAAGGATATGATTATTAGGATTACCTTGCTCTTAGTATTTGGATTCCTTTAAATGAGGGGGTCTACCCAAGAACATGCATTTCTCTCCCCTGAAACCATTGTCTCTCTCTAAGTCTAGGACATTAGCCCTTTGTGGGCTGGGTCTCAGGAGCTGTTAAACTTGCCTATTGGGTAGGAAGGAGGTTGCCTACACCATCAGAAGAGCATGTGCTTGGAATGGTGTTTGTAGCAGTGGGGATGGGCTTACTCTAAGCCATCCTCTTATTGGTTGGCCAGGGTTAGGGGGCCTGCTAGAAAAGCAGAACTGATGATCACCCCAGCCTGGGAATTAATAGCTCTACGTCCTCACAAATCAGGGCAGTGGGCTAGTCACTGAAGTTGGGCAGCACTGTAGACCCTGGGGAAACTCAGAGATGGAGTTATATGCAAGAGTTAACATGTGCAGCTAGCTAGTTTCCTTGGTCAGTCACCATTAGGGCCCTTTGCCTTCTCCACAGAACTCTACAGCAGACAAATGATAACCCCAACTCCAGACGTGTCCCTCAGTGAAGGCCCAGGGAAAAATCATTAGGTAGCTAGCTACTTGTCCCTGTAAAGACTGAAGGGTGCTGGGGAACCCTGCCTGCTTCCAAATCTCCTGTCTGCTTTTTGTGGACACCTGAAGTTTTGACATGTGTTTTAAGTGTCCCTATGCAAATGTCCCAGGAAGCATAACACATTATTGTTAGCAGCTGTTAGCATCAGTAGTAACATGAATGATTTGTCTAGAGCCTGTGGAATCCTCTGTCTAGACCAGTGGTTCTCAACCTTCCTAATGCTGTGACCCTTTAATACTTGTTTGTGGGCATATCTGCATGTGGGTGCACCTGCCTGGAGATGAATAGAGGAGCGGTGTCTCGGTTACTAAGACCATGGGAAATATGTGTTTTTCAATGGTCTTTGATGACCCCATTCAACCCCCAAAGGGGTCATGACCCACAGGTTGAGAACCACGGTCTAGACCCAGGGTTCTTCACTTTTTCTGTGTCATGGACCCCCTAGGTCACCATCTGGTGAAGTCAAGGACGCCTTCTGGAATAAGGTAAAGTACATAGGATTACAAAGGAAATCAATTACATTGAAATACAGTAATCAAAATATTTTTAAAACAAGTTCACAGACCCCACTTTAAGAACCTGATCTAGGGATACCCTCAGTCTCTAGGAAGTCATATCACAATAAGGTCTAGATCTCTCCAGCCTGGGAGGTGTTTATAATGTCTGTATATGAGTATAGCTAGGTGGTAGAGTGGCTAGAGTACAGGGCCTAGAGTCAAGAAGACATCTTCCTGGTGCAAATCTGACCTTACTGGGTACCTTCAGCAAGTCACTTAACCCTGTCTGCCTCAGTTTCCTCATCTGTAAAATAATCTGGAGAAAGAAATGGTGAACCACTCCAGTATCTTTGCCAAGAAAATGGTGGTTTCACAAAGAGACAGACACAATCAGAACAAATGAACACAACATATAAGTATCTGAAATCTGTCCATAAATCAACATTATGCCATTGGTCTTGACCTCCGAGCAATATGAAGCTCCATATTCTGCCTGCATCTCAGTTTCTACCATGTGAACCTTACTCTGTCAAACAGTTGTGGTTCCAAATCCTACTCCTGTCCCTTTTTTCCTGTCAACCAGCACACAAATGGGGTGGGGGTTAGTTCTTGTTAGGTGCAGGTCTTTATAGCATTTCACCAGTCAGGAAAAGGCCATAGCAGGTGTGAGAAGATTCAGAGAACTGTTTGGTCCCAGCTCTGGAGTGGTTGCTGGACCAGACCAGACCAGTCCTATAGCTCCTAGAGAGACTAAGGTCAAAAAGGGGCCTCAGGGTTCATTCTAGCATGGCTGTCTGTGGGACAATAAGGGGCCAACAACTCCAAGAATCTTAGTTTGTGAATGTGAGTCTGGAAGTTTTTATTTTCACTGGTGAAATTTTTCTAAGAGACAGTGCTCTCTGGTGGTGGAAGTATGGGTTCTGTTCTCAAGCTCAAAGGCCCTTCTAGGGAATGGGGAGCCCTTTGCAAGACCTTAAGAGCTGGAAGGGACCATATAAGTAATTTAGCCCTTCCTGCCACCATTTTACAGATGGGAAAATTGGGGTCAAGAGAGGGAAAGAGCCAGAATTTGAAGCCAGGTTGCATGGTTTTCAACCCATTCTATATCATAATGAAAGTGTAAGGTCAGTAGATACTCCTATTTATCTCTTCCTTGCCCTTTCCCCCATGGAGGAGTGTAAAACACTTATTTTGGCCTTATATACGCACGTGTGCATGTCTCTCCAACCTTTGCAAACCAGTTCGCTCCACCCTGAGATGACTGTGCCTAGGCTTCAGTATTTTCCACGATAGAAATAATATGACAAAGCAATTCATATGATGGTGATGTTTTACTATCAGATAACATTCTAAAAAATAGGGGCCTAGCTGTCCATTATGGGATTGGGTCAATGCTTTGCCATCTTTCCTTGTCCATCCTAATCCTTTCTGCATTCAATCCTAACATCTCTATTCCCTAATCTAGACTGGGTCTGCCTGGCTCCCTTCTGAAAAGGTTGGGTCCCAGGGATAATCCAGCTATCCCTTAGGAGACTGACCTGAGAATGGTACTTGATATTTCTTATGAAAGGTGAGTCAGGAAACCAAGTTGGCCCTCCTCCCTCCCTGTTCTTCCAGCCACATACACATGACTATTTCCCCTACTGCCTGTCACAATACTTTAAATTCCACCATTAGAGATGCTTTTTTTCTGAGTCCTCAATATTTGCTTCTTGGAAGGCAAACAAGTCTTGGAGAGACAGCACATTAATTGTCACTAATATTCATATAATGGTCAAAAGGACTAGGTCCTGTGCAACTCATTTTTACACAGGATAGGTGATGGGAATGGGGAAAAGGGGTCCTTAGAGAAGAATGTCAAAGACAAACTTCTGGAGACTTGTTTTACTTGGGAAGGCCCCGTTAGGCAAGTTCTACTGAGTAATTTCCACCATTGAGCAGACCCCAGGCTTTCCCATCTCCAGAGACCTGTAAGGCCTTCTGATTCTTGGGGATTCCAGTTCAATATGAGGAAGAATCCTCTTTACAGCCCTCTTAGTAAGTCACATAGCAATCCCAGCTCTGACCAAAGACCTCTAGGGTTGGGGCACTTTAAACCTCAAGAAGCAGCCCACTCAAAACTTTATCTTCAAATTTATTTTTTGGAGGGGGGAAGGCAGGGCATTTGGGGTTAAGTGACATGCCCAAGGTCACACAGCTAATAAACGGTAAATGGGGTTGGATTTGAACTCGGGGCCTCCTAACTCCAGGGCTGGTGCTCTATTCTCTGTGCCACCTAGCTGCCTCCCTCTTCAAATTTTTGAAGAGGTAGGAGGTAGGATCATGAACATGGGATGTTGAAGGGGTACTGGGCTTGGAGTTAGAGATCTGGGATTAAATCCCAGCTACTACACTTACTAGCTGTAGGACCGTGTGTGTGTGTGTGTGTGTGTGTGTGTGTGTGTGTGTATGCACACACGCATGCGTGCATGTGGTCCATTGTGAACTCAGGATTTGGATTTGAGAGGACCTGGGCAGCCATCTGAGTGCCATGTCACTAGCTCTGTGACTTTGGCCAGATCACTTCCCTACTCTGGAACTGTTACCTCCTCTACCAAATCTGATGATCCCTGGGATCTAGCTCTAAAATCTTCTTCTATAACTTATGACAACTATTCTCAGTTCTGCTCTTTGGGGCCAGTAAAAGAAAAGTCAAGGCAGCTAGGTGAAGTTGGGCCTGGAGTCAGGAGGATTGGAATTCAAATATGGTCTCAGATATCAGCCATATGACCCTGGGCAAGTCACTTAACCTTGTGTGCCTCAGTTTCCTCATCTGTAAAGCGAGCTGGAGAAGGAAATGATAACCCATTCCAGTGTCTTTGCCGAGAAAACCCCAAATGAGGTCACAGAGAGTTGGACATGACTGAAAAAATGACGAACAACACAACAAAGAAAAATTTAATCCCTCTTCCCAGTGACAGCACTTGAAATATTTGAAGATACCAGTCATGGTTCCCTTAAATCTTCTCTTTTCCAGGCCAAACATCCTCAGTTCCTTCCACTGAATATTGTTGGGCATGTTTTTGAGTCCCTTCACCCATCCTGTTCAGCCTTCTCTGCACCCTCTACAGCTTAGAGGTTCTTTCCCTAAAATGTCCTGCCCAAAATTAAGCACAATACTCCAGATGTGACGTAGCGAGGGCAGAGGCCAGGAGGACTGCCACTTCTTCTTTTGGACACTATGCTTATCAATGCAGCCTCAGTTTGTGTTCTCTCTAACATTCCCATCATGCTGTTGAGTTCCTGAGCTCATCCTTTTCCATGCACTGTTGTCTAGCTTTATTTCCCCCATCCTGAGTATGCAGTTAATTTTTTTAACTCAATTGTGAGACTTGACATATTTTTCTACCAATGCACACTGTTGGATCTGGACCATCCTAGCCTCTTGACATGTGCTCAGGCTCTAATCTAGGGGACTTGAAGCACCAAGACTCCTTGATCTCTTGCTTAGTTCTCTGGCTGCCCTTGACCACATTCACCTGTTGAATAGAAACACAGAGGAAGACAGCCAGTACATCAAAGATGGTGAGCACTCCACTCGGGCCCATCCATCATCAGAAGCAGGGCAGTGTTGAGGACAGAGGAGGTAAAGTCAGCAAAGTGATCTAGTTTGACCCGTGCTCAGCAGGATGATCCGGCATATTGGGGGAAAACCAATGGAGAGGGAAGTGTATAGCAACAGCTGACACCAATGATGTGTGGGAGACCGGGGAGAAGAAGCAAATGAAGCCTTGAGTGACTTCAAACATTTTCCCAGTTGTCCCTACAGTATAGATAGGATCCTCATTTCCCAGGCTTGTGGGACCACTAGCCATTACACCCACCTCTGAAGAGACACAAGTGAACTGCTTTTGGCTGCACACAACTCCTCCAGACACCAGGCACCATGGATTCAGGGTGATGTTCCTCTGGAGGAGTCGCTCAAGCTTTCTGAAATGTCTCCTTATCCATAAAATAGGGATCACAGTAATTGCACTACCTTATAGGGCTAAAGGGAACAGAAGATATAATATATAGAGAATAGACAAAACAATTATAAACTAAGAAGTGCAATTCAAATGTCCCCTGTTATTGGTTTTCTATAGATAGACACATTAGTTTTACCTAGATACCTTAGACATATATTCCTGTCTAATGGCAGCCATTTCTAGAGCAGGTGGAGGAAGGAAGCTGGGGAGGGGACTGGAGTGGGGAAAGAAAGTTACATGCTAACTTTATTATACATTTAAGAGGAAAAGAAAGTTGTACACAATAGATCTGCAGTCTCATGTGCAATCTTTTTTTTTATTCTGTTTTGTTCAGAATGTTTCAGAAGTCCTCTTTTTTAATGCACTTATTATTCTACTGACCTGTAAAGCTTAGTCATGGAATCTTACTCATTTCTCTATCCCTAATAGTGAACGCTGCAGCACAAGACCCTGTACACAACAGGAATTCAGCATGCTTGTTGAGTGAATGAATGAATTTAGAGGTGGTGTGGGATTATAGAGAAGTAACTTTGACACTAGAAAGTTCTTATTTCAAGTTCTACTGCTGACCTTATCTGAGGCAACTGGTTAGTGCAGTGGATGATGGCATGCCGGACTTAGAGTCAGGAAGACCCAAGTTCAGACTGCTTCTGTGTTACCCTGGGCCAATCACTGTAGAATGAGTGGGCTGGACTTGCTGGTCTCAAGGGCTGCCTCTGGAACCTTCTGGGTATAATCTATGACGCTGTGACTTGGGGAATGGGGATATATCCACGATGGCTATGGGAAGTGTGGTGGACCATAAGTGTTAGAGAGGGCAGGGAGATGAGATAGGGTCTGAAACCCTCACCCAGAGTAGAACAAATGTTCAGTTGTCTGGCCACAGCCTCATCTGCTAGATTGAGCAAAAACTGATGAGGAGGAGCCCCGAGACACAGTGTGATTATCTGGAAGAAAAAAGAAGTAAAAGTGGAATTTTAGAGCTAGAAGAGACCATAGAGATAATTAGCTCCAACCCATCTTACAATTATCAAAACTGAGAGAAGTGCTTTACCCAAGGTCACATATGAAGTATGTGGCAAGACCAGGCATAGAATGCAGGTCTTCTGACTCTGAACCACATGCCCTGGCATATGTTGGACCAGGAAATGTGCCCACCCTTGGCCCCTGACCTCAGCTCCATAGTCACCTTAGCCCCTGGACCATGCCAACCTGTTGAAACTGCAAAAGATGGAAGACAACTCCATGACTGTGTTGCCCAGGGACAGGATGTTAACAGCATTCTTCCAGGCAAACCTGGCCAACAGATTTCTGTTCTTTGCTCAGTCCTTGAAGAGCTTGATGTAATCAAAGAAACCTAGGATGAACATGAAAAGTGCCCCAGGACCTTGAACCACTGGACCTTCAGTGGACCTTTCCACTAGCCTGGGGACTTGTTTTCCTAGAAAGAGGAGTCCTTAGAGTAGTAGGTAGCTTCTCTGCAGGATCTTCATTTTAAGCCCTGTCTCTGCTCATCAGATAGGTGGTGGGTGGGAGAATAATGGCAGGTATATAGATAGCAGGTGGAGGCAGTTATGGTGATAGAGGATGGGACCAAGTGTGGGGATAAATCAAGGGAGTACTTGTAGGATGGAGAATGAAGTCAGGTGTGAAAATGGAGTCTAGAGGCTGGTATACAGGAGATTAGAGGACCAAAGTAGAAGGCTGGGCAGAGGATGGAGTAATAAGGAGACCAAAATTTGCATTTGGTGCAGTGTCTCTGGGGCACACTAGTTCAGAAACCTGCAGGAATCAGAATCTGGAGTTTTTATTCAAACCATCACTGAGCCCCTCTAGGGGTCCTCCCCCATCCTTTGTACTCCTTCCTCCCATGCATATTCATTCCTCAGTGAGAATGAGAGGACATCATCATAATTTTTTTTTAAGCTTCATTTATAAGGCAAAGTTAGGAAATGTTTTCCTCCTAATAATCCTGTTAGGAAGGCAGTGCATCATAGCCATGTTACAAATGAATAAAATTAGTCTCAAATAAGTTGATTGCCTTGTTAAGAGTCACACAGTAAATGTAAGAGCTAGGATTTAACCCAATCTCTAAACATTCTTCGTTTGCATGACATCACACTGAGTAGGGGGCAGTTCCAAGCTTAACCCTGGCCCTAAACATAATGTTCTCATTCCACCAGGAAAAGGAATGCCCATTATAATGATCCCAGAATTGAGCCAGAACAAGGTGGAAGAGAGATTGTATCCCCAGCCAGGCTGAAGCCTCCAGGAACAGTGGGAAGAAATCAGATAGAATGATGATGACAAAGTAGACCTTTCCATTTAAAGAGAGAGGTTAAAAAACTTCTTCGAAGTTACACTGAAGCAGGTAGACAATGGCATTGGGGGAAGATCTCTTCCAGATCTTCTAGCCCTGAATCCACCCTTGTTGTCCTTTCTTTGCCCCAAACTCACCAAGAGGCACCACCAGCATCTTTAACTACTTAGCATTCTGGGGGTTCTTGGAATCTTCCCCTACTAGGATCTCCAAACCCAAGAAAGACACAGGATCATCAACAGCTCCAGAAAGACTGAAAAGCAGTAGGTTGGTCAAAGTCTGCCTGACTGTGACGTCAAACAGGTGGGTGCCCTTCTGGTGAGCAGGACATCCCTACAGAGGGGCATTGGAATTCTTACCTATGTGGGGGTGCCTGGGCCGGAGATGGATGTCTTATATTCTCCAGTTATTCAGGAGGTGACTTCTGGGCAAGTTCCTTTCTTGGCCTCAGTTCTCTAATCTATAAAGGGAGTGAAGTGAGTAGGAGATCTCCCTAGCAGCTTATAAGGGAGACCCTCGGCTTCAGGGGACTGCCCAGAGCCTTCTTTCTCTGAATAATGTACTTGGTTGGTGGAGAATGATATACAACCAGTATCCTGTCACATCCCCAGGTTCCCTAGCACTTGCTGGCTGAGCACCAAGCTATTCATTGGATATGGATGTATGCATGTGTGCATGGGTTGGGTGATACATTGAGAAATGGGACATACTCAAAGGCAGCCAATAGGGAAAGGGGAGGGGGAACTGGAAATTGCCATTTGAGGACTGGATAAAGGAACTAGAGATGTTTGCAATTTCTACTGCAGGTGGATTGGGAATCAGAAGACAATATGATGGAAGGAACCTTAGGGGCTATCTAGCATTCTTCACTCTACAGAAAAGAAACAGGCCAAGAGAGATTCAGTGACTTGCCCAAGGACACATGGATAGTAAGAAGCCTCATAGGATCACAGATACAAAGCAGGAAGGGACCTACCTTAGAGTCTGTCTAGTAAAACACCCACATTTTCAGATTGGGAACTGAGACCCAGAAAGGTGAGGTAACTTGCCCAAGGTCACAAATGTGGCAAATGACAAAGCCAGAGTCAGGGTTCAAGCCTTGCTGCTTACTAACTTTCTGGGGAAGTAATTTAGTTTTCCAAACCTCCAATGTCTCTTCTCTATAATGAGGGGGTTCCCTATGTACAAAAATACGTATAGCTGTTCTTTTTGTGGTGGCAAAGTAGAAATTAAGGGGGTGCCCATCCATTGGGTCATATCTGAACAAATTATGACATATGAATGTAATAGGATCCTATTGTGTTGTCAAGACCAATGGATACAGTTTCTGGGATGACTGGTACACTGCCTTGGTACAGAATGAAGTAAGCAGAACCAGGAGAACAATGTATACAATAATAACAACATTGTAGACACAAAGCTACTTTGAAAGACTGAAGAACTATGATCAATGCAGTGATGAGCTATGACTCCCAAGGACTCATGATGAAGCATGCTGCTTACCTCCTGACAGGAAGGGAGGTCATAGACTCAAGGTAGACTGAGGTTGATATGTTTTGGACAAGGCCAATGCAGGAATTTATTTTATTGTGTTTTGTTTTTCAGCAGGAATAAGAGAAGGCAAGAGGGAGGGGTTAATCTTTGTTTTGAAAAAAAATCCTTTAAAAAAGGGGGAGGGTTATGCTAAATGATCTCTAAGACCTCTTCCAACTCTAAATACTAACAACGTATGGATTTATCATGGACAAGAGTACTTAAGAAGGACAAGACTTCAGCATTCGAGTATTTGAAGAGCTCTCACATAAAAGGGAGAATGGTCAGGAGGACTTTAAACCCAGGATGGACAACCACGTTGGCCAAGACATTTAGACTTGTTGTGGTTGGCCCTAGGGAATAGAACTGGGAGCCACAAGTGAAAGCTGCAAAGAGGCAGATTTTGACTGGTTATAAGCCAAACAATCAGAGCTACCCAACAACAAGAGCTACCCTCAGAGGTAGTAGACCAGTTCCACCTCAGTGGAAATCTTTAAGTAGAATCAGACAGTGTCTTGTTGGGGAATGTAATGGTAATAGGAATTTGAAGATCTTCCCTACCCCTTAATAGGCTTAGGTGAATTTGAGGACCTTTCCTGATTTGAAAATAAGCTCTGCCCCCTCATAAGCTGAATGTGGTCACATGGAGCCTGTGGTGGGAGGCTTGTTTTTCAGGAAGGCACAACTTTTGTTACTTTATGTAGTCAAGTGGGTCACTGAGGGTTGTGATGTCCTCTGACCCTGAAGAAGGTTATGTACACCTCTGAGGTGAGGTTTTGCTTTGGCGCTTGCTTATGGGAAAAGTTGTGTGATTTGGCCAGATGAGACTCTGGGCAGCTGTTGAGCCGCTGTTGAGCCCTCCAGCTTTGAAAACCCAGATGCTGGTGCTTCTCTCTCTGGTAACTAACTAGGTATGGATGTAATGGTCAGACAGCTAGAGGTCCTGTCTACGTTGGTCTGCTGGATCGTTATTTTCTCTGTATTTTTTTTTATCTGCTTGTCACTTCTGTTTGTATTTTCTCTGAAATTCAGGGTGTTGACTTTTTCCCTGAACCAGGTAAATGATATGGATATTGGATTAAAGTAAGACTGTTAACCCTTTTTGAGTTGCTTTCCTTTAGAAAAGCAGATCAAAGATCCTGTGCTAGCAGCCATTCTGAGTATGCTAGGGTGATTGCTGCTACAGGGTACCATTGAATGACAGAATCTCAGAGCCAGAAGGGGTATCAGAGGCCATTTTGTCCAATCTGCACCTGAACTGGAATGTCTTCTTCATGATGTCCTGACCATTCTCACTTTGACACTTATCTCCACTTATGACAAGGAGCCATCTTGGCTCAGCTCATCGGGGTGGCTAGGTGGCGCAGTGAATAGAGCACCGGCCTTGGAGTCAGGAGTACCTGAGTTCAAATCTGGCCTCAGACACTTAACATGCACACACACAAAAACTAGCCATGTGACCTTGGGCAAGTCACTTAACCCCAACTGCCCTCCAAAAACAAAACAAAAACATCTTGGCTCTGCTCAATGACCTCCACTGAAGGGAAACCTATCACTATGAGGCGATCTATTCCACTCTAAGAAATTCTCTCCTAATCAGTCCTAAATATCAACTCTTTGCTTCCTCTCATAGTCCTAGATTTGACCCTATCACCAGTAAGAACATATCTAATCAACTTCCACAAGACAGCCCCTCAAGTTCTTGAAATCAGTGGGCCTATTAATGCATGGGAAAGATCTTCCCATTAAGCAAAAATACATAAACAATACAACTGTCTGTTGACTAAGGATCAGCCAGTCTAAGTGAGGAGATACTCATCATGACACAGTTGGCTGCCAAGTGATTTTTGTATTGTGGCTGTAGAAACTCACATAAACTAGTAGGCAGCAAAGGGGCTAAGAAATGTTTTGTTGGAAGAAGCCCTCTTCCTAGTGAAGTCATTGATCTTGTCAGAATTAAAGCACTTGCTGTGTGCAGAGCCCTCTGCCAGGCCCTGAGGGAAAAGGAGAGATAAAGTTTATTTTTTTCTTTGGAGGGCAGTTGGGGTTAAGTAACTTGCCCAAAGTCACATGGCTAAGTGTTAAGTGTCTGAGGCTGGATTTGAATTCAGGTCCTCCTGACTCCAGGGCCAGTGCTCTATTCACTACACCACCTAGCCACCCTGAGAGATAAAGTTTAAAGAAAACATGTTCTTTGTCCTTGTGGGAAGGCCCTAGTGGGGGAAGGCTTGGGGATGGTGGTCCCATCTGCATCATTATTGTATATGGATTTCTTTGTTGCTATGATGGATTTGGCTTTCTGGTGTTTGAATAAACGTTTTGGTTTTGTCTTCCCTGTGGAGCGTCTGTTATATTTTGTGATTCAGAATTATGTGTGCATATTCATAGCCACCACAGGAGCTATAAATATCATGTTGGTGCTACATTTGGTGATGAGGATGGGATCGTGAAATATCAGACCTCTGTTTGGAGGCAGAAAGGCTTTAGAGAAATGGATCTCCTAGGATGGGAGGGTTTACTTTATTCCTCCATAGCAAGAGACTGGGCTAAAAGCACAGGGTTCTCTGAAAACTGGGAATCGAGGCTGCAGAAGGGAGACCTAGCGATTTGGAAAGATGTTTGCAAAGAATACCAATAGAACCAGGGAAAGAACTGGCAGGAGTGTGTAGGAGAGGTTGGGTCTTGCTAACAAGTTATCACCTTATGTATAAAAGCAGAGACAAGTTGCTAGAAGAGAATGCTCAGATGGAGAGAGTTGACTGATTTTCATGAGAAGCTTTCTGTGTTACAGTGTGTGAGCCTTCCTTTAGAAGAGCAAGCTGGAAAGTCTCATGTGGCAGAAGAGAAGGCTACTGTGTGTTTAGCTCTCAAAAAGAAGCAAAAAAGTAATAAGAAGCAGGTATATGTAGCCCTTGCACAGGCTGAGCCTAGTTGCCCCAACAATTGCCAGGAGAATGCATGGGAGGAAAATGAAACAAAGATAGATGAGGAGGCTTCTAAGACTGTGGCCTCTAGTACTAAAAAGAAAGCAGGAGAACCAGGGAGGCCATACAGTGTTTAGTGAAATAATTGAAGATTTTACTCAGCAGGAGGTAACTGATATATTAAGTCCATTCACCCAAATTATGAGAGAATCATTAGTATCTTGGATGGTAAGAATCAGTTATGAAGGGGACAGAGGAGGGGAAGATAATATAGATTGCTTAAAATTTATAAGTATTCATCAGAATCCTTTTGTACAGCAAGCTTTTAGGGATTACCATATGCAAGGAGGTCACAATGGAACTAATCTGTTACCTTGAGCTGCCGAGGGATGCAATAAAATGTACCCCCTGATTCTATGTGGTCTTGTGGAGATATACCCTGGTACTCAGGGACTGCATGAGAAAGTTAAAGGAGGAGGTAATGAAAACAGTAATAATGATGGGAGGTGCAAATGTGTATCATAATACCTCCTTAGCAGTTCCTCATAGAAATATCATAGTGAAGGGGTGGCTAGGTGTCACAGTGAATAGAGCACCGACCCTGGAGTCAGGAAGACCTGAGTTCACATCCAGCCTTAGACACTTGACACACTTACTAGCCGTGTGACCTTGGGCAAGCCACTTAACCCCAACTGCCCTAAAAAAAATCAAAATAAAAAAAAAGAAATATAGTGAAGATGGCTTCTTCTGCTTATAAGCATCTAATTCTGACTTTACTAATTGGTGAAATAGGGAACTCTTTCAGAGGTGCTGGACAAAATTTCATAGTTGGGTGACTTAGGAGAATGGGAAAAAAGATAAATTTCCTCAAGAGAGAAGAGTAGATGGCCAGCAGATTCAAAGTTAGAATAGATTGACAAGAAAAGAATTATTTACTGCTCTATTGAGAGCAGGGGTAGATTTTGGAAGAATAGATGGTATTCCAATTAATGAACTACATAAAAATGTGTTGAGAAAAGGGGCTTAATATTAGACTGAGCAGGGAAGAACTGCCCCTACAGATTCTTCTGAAACATTATTCCAAGTTCATCATACCTGTAGAGAGAATAGGAAATTGGCCAGGCCCCAGCCCAGATTAAAGAGAGTGTATCTCTAGCCAGAATGATGATCCCCAAACTGCAAATTTGAAAAGAGTAAAACAATAACGAATAAGGCTATGATAGTGGGTTCATGGAGTCCAGAAGCATGGTTGACCCTATCTCTACCCTGCTTCTGGTTATTGTCTCCTTGTTTCTTTTTGGCTTTCTGTCTGTTAAAACTTGTTTGCTAGGCTTAGTACCTTCCTCCTGCAGATGCCTGATCACTTAAGCTGGATGTCATTCCCTATCCACAACAAAACTCCAGATGCCAGCTAAAGAACTGACCTCTCAGGGGCAACTAGGTGGCGCAGTGAATAGAGCACTGGCCCTGGAGTCAGGAGCACCCGAGTTCAAATCCAGCCTCGGACACCTGACACACTTACTAGCCATGTGACTTTAGCCAAGTTACTTAACCCCAATTGCCCTCCAAAAAGCAAAAAACAAAAAACAAAAACAAACAAAAAAAGAACTGACCTCTCGATTGAGACCTCTTGGGGCAGGGACAGCTCTATGTCCAATTTCAGCAGGAAGTAGCTATGGAAGAGGAGATCTTTGCCCTTTACCCCAAGATTTTGAGCCTTATTCATTCGAGGGGGGAATGATGGGTCCTTGTGCTCAAGCCCTACCCTAAGATATTGTTTTATGTGCTTATTTTGTTATCCCTGTTACGTTGTTGTAAAGTTATGTTAGAACCAGTTACCCCTAAACTCCCATTAACCTATGTAATGGATACAAAAGATCTTGTGGCCAAATATATTATTAATATATTTTTGCTTAATGGGAAGATCTTTCCCATCCATTAACAGGTCCATGTGACCTGTTTGAGTCACATGGAAGCCTGAGTCACATGAGTCTGTGGTAGGAAGAGCTTGCAGAATGGGTGGAGCAGGAAGGGTGGAGTAGAGCCCTGAGGAAATTGATCAGAGTAGTTAGAGCTGAGGGAGAGAGAGGAAGCAGGTAGGGAGCTGTTAGTGTTTGTTTATGGGAAGGTCCTAGCAGGGGTAAGGCTTGGGGATGGTGGTGCCCTCTGCATTGTTATCATGTATAGATTTCTTTGTTGCTATGATGGATTCAGCTTTCTGGTGTTTGAATAAACATTTTGGTTCTGTCTTCCATTGGGAGAGTCTGCTATATTTTGCAATTCAGAATTGTGCATGCATATTTATAGCTGCCACAGGAGCTGTGAATATCACATTGTCGCTACAACAGTCCATTGTTGGGATGGTCTTCCAAGCCTTCCCAGAGCTTGTGCTCTATTAGTTTAGCCTTTTTGAGAAGCCATGGTCACCTCCAAGCCAGGATAAGGTGATGGACATCAGTGGAAGAATAAGTATGGAGCAGAACATGAATGAAAACATTAAGGTCATAAGAATTCAGACTGGAAAGGACCTTATTAGTCAACAAGTCCAAGCCCCTTATTTTACAGAGGAGCAAACAGGAATCAGAGAATGAAAGTGACTTGCTCAAGGTCACATGGGGACAAGCAACAGAGCTGAGATTTGAACCCAGATCCTCTGACTCCAAATCAAGAGGTTTCCCACCCTTACTGCTCTCCAGAGCTGCTAAAAAAAAAAAAAAGTATCTCCCTGCAGCTGAAATGTCATCATTAAATCTACAGGACTGTCAAAGCTGCTAAGAACATTAGAAATCATTTAATCCAATCTCCCAGGTGGGGTGGGGTGCAGTAGTGGTGTGGTTTCAAGGATGGAGTAGAGCAACTTTGCTTATGGCACAGCCACAGTCACAGGAAATGGGATTGAATTTTTATGTGTGGGAATAGCTGCTATAGAGGAAAAACTATATAAAGGAAAGGGCCCTGTACTGATTCTGGCAGTCCTCTCCTGGCTCAGATCCTTCACTCCTACATTCATGTGTCTGTTACCTGGAACCAGCCTAGCTAAGCCTGGGGAAAAACTCACTGCAAATTAGCTACCAGAGTTGCAAAATAAAGATGTCTGCCTTTGAACTCATAAGTCAGATTCAGATCCCAGCCCTTCCCATTGGACCTAGATGATCTCGGAAAAATCTTTTCATCTTTATCTGTCTCCATTTTCCTGTAAATTGGGGCTGAGAGTTAGAGTGAGGGCCCCTCCATTCCCACACCTAATATCCACTGATGATTTTCTAGAAGCCTAGTTATTTGCTTCACCTAGAGTTCAAGATCAACCTGCCCCCATTCTTTAGTCGAGTTTTACGGTGGACTCTGAATACTTTGGGGGAGAACGCCAACCTCCTTATTCTGGGGCTTGGACTATCCCTTCTAGCACAACTGAAAATGACCCAGAGTCTACGATGCTATTTCCTATACCTGAGTTCTAGGCGCTCCCCATAGTAGTATCACCAACTCAGTATCACCAATCCCTTCTGAAACCTGACTCATCCTGAGAAATCCCCCAACCCTATTCCACTAGCCCCCTAGTCCTACAGGAGCTGAGGCTGAGTGAGGAAACCAGGACTATGAAGCACTCTTGTTTTCAGGAGGTTAGAGGGAAGCTGCCCCTCAGGGATTACCTGCGGCCAGGGCATTTCGAGAGGAGAGGCAAGGGGGATGCGGTATTCCTCTGCCGCGCCACTTCGGGGTAGCAGGAATGGGGGGGGGGGAATCCCCAGCTGGGGCACTGGCTTCCATATATACTCCTACATACGGCTGAGCTCACAATCCCGGAGGGTGGAGGTGTCCTGAGGAAGGGAGTAGCAGAGAGGGACAGTTATTAACTTGTCGGAGAACTAGAACTTAAGATATGTTCATTTTTCCTTCCTTCCTCCCTCCCCTCCCCTTCTCTCCCTTCTTTTTCCTTCTATTCTTTCTTTTCTTTCTCTGTCTCTTCCTTCCCTCCTTTCTTCCTTTTGAAAGTTTGGCGAGACGACCCTGTCTTGAGAAGGTCTACTGGAGTCTATCCATTTCAGAGATTCACAAACCAAGGCTTATGTGGGATGCCCTTCCCATTACATATACGCCTCCCATCCTAGGGAGAGTCATTTAGACCGGTTGCTGAGCTCCAAGTGGACCAACAGACATGGGCCGGCAGCTGAAATTGAGACAAGTTCCCTGGATTTAGGATTTTTCCTTTTACTCCTGCCTCCAAGACCCTGGAAAACTGCAGTCCTCTGCCCTTCTCGTGGGCAGGGTGGTAGGAACAAATCCACAGATAAGTAAAGTACCAGGTGGGATTTTAACTAGTACTGGCGGAAAGGGAGAGGAGGATTCTTTCAGCTAGGAGAAATAGGTACTTGGACTGAGCCTTGAAAACAGAAAGACAAGCTAGGAGAAATAGGTACTTGGACTGAGCCTTGAAAACAGAAAGACAATGTATCTGAGACTCATAGCAGCAGCCAGGGCAAATGCATGAAGGCAGAAGATGGAATAGGGGAACACAGAGTGAGGTAAAAAAATAAACCAAAAAATCCCTTAACAGTGCAGTTCAGCTGAAACTTGAATGTGTGGAAGTGTAATCAGTTGGGCTGAGGCTGGGAAAACACATTGTAGTCACAATGTGGAAAGCCTCATCCCCTAGAGAGGCAACATTCTATCCTGAAAACTTTTGAGCTGGAGCTTGCCATGATCAGGCTTGTATATTGGGAATATGTCGGTAACCCTGTAAAGGAAGATACTGGAGACAAGGGAATAAATTAGGAGGTGACTTTCTGAAATTATACTTTATTTTGTCAATCAGCAAAAATCTACCTTCTCTTCCTCCCACCTACCCACCCCAAATACTGACCACAATAATGAAGAGTAAAGGAAAAACCCCCTGCCAAAAGCATGGATAGTCAAGCAAGAGGAATTACTGCAACACGATCGTCTTGACAATTGGGGATGGAGGCCTGAACTAAGAGAGTGACCCTGTGAGTGGGTTAAAAGGGAAGGAAATGAGATGTTGTGAACTTAGAATTGATCAGACCCTTGTCTGGTCAGATGTTAGGGAGAAGGAAAGGTTAGAAGATAAAGCAAAGATTTCTACCCAGGATGAGAGGATTCCACCAACAGAAAGAGGCAAGTGAGCAGGAAGCATGTGAGTGTGGAAGGGGAAATGAAACCACAGGATACTTTTATTTTTCTCCTCACTTACCTGCTTGTTTCCATTTTCAGAAATCCTGAGTTAGTTTCCTGTTCAGTCACATTGTTCTCTTTAAGAAGCATCTTCCTTCCCACCACATTTCCTCACTGCCATGATCTCTGCATCTTCAAAAATGTCTTGAAGCGCCTCCCCTCTCTTCAGATGACTTCCTGGAGTGCAATTTTCTCCTTCCCTCATCCTTTTCATTTTAAAGACCTTGGAGTCAGACTGACGAGAATCCAAGCAAAGCTATTGGCCTATTAGCTAGAGCTCTATACCTTCTATCTTTGTGTGCCTAGTTTTTTACATGCTGTCTCCTCTGTTAGAATGTGAACTCGTTGAGGGCAAGTGCTACGTCTGTGCCTTTCTTTGGGTCCTCAGTATTCAGCAGTGACTGGCACATAGTAAAAACCCTTAACAATGCTTACTGAATGCCTGGCTGAGAGCCCATCATTCCTACACTTTAAGCTGTGTCCAGACACTCCAATAGTTTTCAGATACCATCTTCTTATTCAATTGTTTACCTGTCACATGTGGAATCCTTCCTTACCTTTCTATGAATACTTTGTAATCTACTCTCTCAGAGTCTTGGGTCCATGACAAATTTTGCCTACTTCATAAACTTCATAATGATCATTTTCTCCTAAGGTGCCTATCATTTCTATTTCAATACTTACTATTCCTCTTTATTGATCAGAATTAAGTACAGAATATGTATTTCCCTTTGGCTTCCTCTTTTTATAGGATGGAAATACCGATGACAAGCCAAGAATTTTATTCTGCTTTTTTTCCCTACTTTTCTATTTTATTCTTTTAAAAAATTTTATTCTACTTTAAGCAGAAAAAGAACTTTAAGCAGACATCTGCACAGTCAAAGTGCCTTCCACACAGGTTTGTAATCTGCTGATCCTTGAGAAAGCCATCCCTGCTAGCTGTCTGATTCCTCTCTCCTCACTCTCTTCTACACCTTTGCAGAATGGTAACTAGCCTCAGCATCCAAGTGATGTGACATCACCTCTCCTCTCCAGAGGTACCAATGACCTAAGTGCCAAATATCACGGCCCTTTCCCCAAGTCTTCATCATTCTTGACTTTTCTTTGGCATTGGACACTGCCAATGACTTTCTCCTCACTCCCATGAGTATCTCTTGGATGCCCTCTTTTCTGAGTTTGTCCGACACTAAGTGTGTTCTCCTATTTGTCCTTCCATCTCTCCGACTGCTCTTCAGTCTCCTTTGCTAGTTCTTTGTCTTTGTCATGTTCTCTCTCTGCAGCCTCTCCCCACCCGCCACCCCCCACTCTGGGTGTCACCTAATGTTCTGCCCTGGGCCTGGTCTTTTCATACAATAGTATCTGAGTGATCTCACCAGCTCCCTTAGGTTCAATTATCATCTGTATGCAAGATGATTCCCAAAATTCCGGCCGAAGTCTCTCCAGCACAGTCTCCTGAGCTACAGCCAGTCACCAAAAACTCTCTTAGATAACATGAGCTGGATGATCCAAAGGCATCTTAAATTTAACACGTCCAAAACAAAACACATTGTCTTTACCCCCAAAGTTTCCTATTGCTGTCAAGGGCACCACCATCTTCCCAGTCACTCAGCGAAGTGACACAATGGAAATTGGTGTATGTGGAATCAAAAGACTCGAGTTGCAAATCCTGCCTCAGACACATACTAGCTGTGGACTCTGGGCTTTCTTCATAGCACCTGTCCCCAGGGTCATTGTGAAGATAACTGTTTTATAAGAAGCTTTGCAAACTTTCAAGTGCTATACAAATGCTATTAATTTGTTCAGTCACAGCTTGGTGTCATTCTAAACTTCTCATGCTTATCTTAGCTATCCAATCCACTGCTGAATCTTACTATTTGTGCCTCTACAATCTCCTCCTATAGATCTTTCTCTCCACTTACACAGAAAGCCACTAGCCAAGGCTGGACACTCATCACCTCTTTGAGGGATTATTGAGATAGCCTTCTGGTCAGGGACCTTGCCTCATCTTGTCCCCCTCCAAACCATCTGTTATCACCTCCAGGATCAAATATAACTTTAAAGTGCTTCACAACCTGACCCTTTACTAAATTTTATCTCTCTCCATGTACTGTGAGGCAGTTAAAGAAGGCTGGGCCTGGAGTCAGGAAGGCCTGAAAATCTAGCCTCAGACATGTACTAGCCATGTGACCTGGGGCACTTAACCCCTGCTTCAGTTTCCTTAGCTATAATGACATTCCAGCACCTACCTCCTGGGGTTGTGGTAACAATCAAATGAGACTGTGCCTGGCACATAGTAAGCACTTAATAAAATGCTCATTCCCTTCCATCCCTGTTTACAATGCCTTTGAACACAAGCCTCCATTGCTCATCTTCGTGTGTTTGCACTGCCTTCCTCCTATACTTGGAATCCTCTTGCCCCCTCACCCCCACCTCCTGATCTCCGTAACCTCCTCCTTCCCCCTCAGATTCACTTGCATTTACTCCTAAGTCTTGTATGTACCTTGTCATTGACACATTTTGCCCCCATCAAAATGCGAGGCCCCCCGAGGGCAGGCCTGGGATTTTTGTCTCCATAGCATTGAACATGGCTCGGGGATTTGGTAGGCACTTAATGCATATTGATAGTCATACTCATCCTTTGTCCAGCATCTATAATATACTCCTGTGGTTATATTGCTTCTGTTTTGGCATTCACTGATTCCCTCTCTAAAATGTTCTCTGCCATGTTTCCACCCCTGGGTTCTTAGATTTCCTCATGTGTGTACCTTTATATATAATATTACTCTCATTAAAACAACTGCATTCCTTCTGAATAAAGTGCACCCTCCTTCCTAAGCCATATTCTAGTCGAGTCTTACCCCGCTAAGGCTCAGTGATACCTACATCAAGTTTACCTCTTGTATTAGGATCTCTGGTTCTGCCAATTAGCTGTGGTCTATTTATATATACATACGGATGTATATACATTTTAATATTTATTACATACACATAAATTTATATATACAAATACATATGTACATTTTTATATACCATAGCTAATAGGCAGAACCAGAGATCCTAATATAAGAGGTAAATCTGGTGTAGGTATCACCGAGCCTTAGTGGGATGAACCTTGACTAGAAAGTGGCTTTGCAAGGAGGCTGCACTTTATTCAGAAGGAATGTAGTTATTACAATGGGAGTAACCCGAGAGCTATCAGTTTTATAGCTTCTCAGACATAGTCTCCTATGGATTACTGGTTCCCTCTTCTACTCGTGTAGAGACTTTCTATAGCATCAAGCTTGGTGGTAGCTAAATGTTGCCATGTTTTTTCCTTTCCCTGTAAAGCCATTTTGATCAGATTCAAAAGACTGCAGTCAAAGAAATCCATTTTAATTAGCTCTTTTTAGATGTATTTCATCTCTGGCTAAGGGTCTATTATTCCTAAATTTTCTTGCCCCTTTCCTTAATCTTTCTTTTCTGAGTTCCCCTCCCTTGCATCAGCAGTAGGAATAAATTCGGGACTGTAATGTTTATTTTAGTAACATCTTATCTTTCTTGATAAGACATCATCATCTAATCCTTATATCTATCCCAGAACCCAGCACAGTGCTCTAGAAGTCAGCACTCAGTAAACACCAAATTTCTCTGACTGGTTCCATGCTCAAATTCTTACAATAGATAGAACGGCCCAAGAGGTTAATCAGACAAAGGCACGGCCTTTGTCATAATAGAAAGTCCAGGTGCTCTCTTAATTTTATATAATACTCAGAGCAGGGAGATAGTCAATAAACCATGTATGCTGTCTAAGAGTAAACTCACTACATTTCCTTAGATATAAAATAGTTCCCATTTCCTACTGCCTTCGATCCAAGTTCCCAGAAACTAATCCCATCAAACAGAACTGTTTTCAAAAAGTCCTTCCCCCAGATTTGATCCCAGATCTAGAATCAACAGTAGCCACAGCTTTAGCCACTCCTCCAACTGGTGTGTTAAATGGGATTCCAAGCTAGATCCATCAGATTTTACCTATAGGACTTGAGGAATGAAAACATCTCTTCTCTACCACTCTGGCTCTCTGCCCATGTTTTCATCCTATCCCATGCTTCCCCCTCGGTTTCTTTCAGTTCCAACTGACGGGTGCACCTTCCTATACCAAAAGCCTAGATGAAGCTGTCAGACTTTGGCTGGCCACATGACTCACTGGCCGAGACAGCTCAGTAGGAAAGACCCTAAAGTCCAAGCTGGGTTTAGGAGTACAGGTGCTATTCCCTTGACAGCAAACCATATCACACAGGATAGTATAGAAGTTTATCTGTGCTTTGCTACCTGTAGGCACTTAACAACTGCCAAATGAACATGAACTGAATCAGGGACCCATGGAGACTTTTGGCTAGGGATAAACCCAGAAGAATCCTATTTGCAAAACAAGTTTGGGGGTTTTCTGGACAAAATAATTAATTGGGACAATTACTTGGGTAATTCACAGAAAAGAATATCCTACCTTGCCATTAGGTTTCTGCATACTTCACAGTTTATCTGAATTACCCACATAATTGCTACATGGCTGAAGATAAGTGAAGGCAATTGGCTCCCTACTTTGGGAATTCCTTTGCTGTTTACTGTCATCAACACAAGGGGAAGTTTGGTATATAACACCAAAAGTACTGAACCAGAAGTTAGGGGACCTGGGTTAGAATCCTGGTTTTGCTAGCTATGTAGCTGGTCCTTGGGCTGGTCACATAACAACTAGCCTTAGTTTTCTCATATTCATAAACAAGTAAGTATGGACTAGATGACCTCTCAGGCCCCTCCGAGCTCTCAATCTGATGAGGCCATGATACAGATGGTCAGGAGGCCCATCATCTGTAAAAAAAGAGTCTGAATATTCTGAATTCTATGAAAAAAGCAAAATAAATTTTATGCAAACAGAACTTCAGAGTTCTCATTCCCATTGTATTGTTTCAACCCTCTTTCATATTTTGAAACAGCTATTTAAATTAGGACTCATGATACTGATATGATGGTTTAGTCCTGGACCTTCTCTCCAAACCAGGCTAACACAAACTCAGCTACCTTCTTCCATGAGGAAGTATGGCTTCATGGAGGAAGTGGGTTCAAGTCCTGCCTCAGACACTTAACAGCTATGGAATCCCCAGGCAAGTCACTTAACATCTCAGTCTCTCCCTCATCTGTAAAAGAAGGGAGTTGGATTCAATGCCCTTCCAGATCTAAATCTATGATCCTAAAACTCTAATTAGGAATTGGAGGCAAGGAATTTAAGGGAAGACCATCACTCTTCTCTCCCAAATTTGTCTCAATTTTCCAGCTAAATGAGAAGGGCTTGAGGAGCTAGAGAAAATCCAGCTCAGACAGCCCTTTAAGGAAACCAGAATCACTTCTCTGGGCAGTCACGTTACTCTACCTGCCATTCTGCACAGTACATATTCCTGAGGCCTTGAATGATGATTCTGAGCCTAAAGTTCTCTGGAACAGGTAAGAATCACTTATAGAAGCAGAAGCACCAGGCCCTTTCCTAGGCCCCAAACTTCTTGAGTTAAAAAGAGGTGACAGTATAGGTTCCTGGGTATAAACAGTAGTCTACAACCTTTTGAAAGAACTGACATTTTCTCTCTTTCCTATAAAGTCTCTAGTTCAGCTATGGTGATGGATTTTGTCCATCTGGGTAAGCTTTGATGTGTAATAATTGTTACTGGCCCGTGTTTGTTTAGTTGGTGATTCTCTGAAGCAGGGAATGTGGAGCCCAAAATAGAGTTGATAAATATACTTCAATTCAAACTGAGGATCTCCATCCAAGGTACTGATATGCATACATTATATCTCACTTCTCACATCTCCTACAAAGTAGAGTGTAGGGAAGCTAAGGAGACAGAATATCCAGGCCCACATTCTATTTGGCATTGTCCATGGTCACTAAGTGAGGCCCTGGAAATTGGGCTCTGTACATTGGGACAGGGCCATCTGCTGGCTCAAAACTTTGTCCATGATGCTGATTTCAGCATCTTGCTTCCCGATGTTGTCAAACGGAGTCCAAGAGAAGTCATGCTGAAGCTTGTAAGCACCAAGGAAATCATGCGGACAACTTTTCCCCCATTCCTAGAGAAGGCAAAAAAGCCAGATAAGTAGACTATATATTTCTATGTTTAAAAACTCCCACCCCACTACATTCTCATGCTGCGAATTCTACTGTGGTTGTAGAAGTCAGTTACCTAGGAAGTTGTCCAAGTCTGATACCTAAATGCTAAGGTATGAGAATCATTTATTTGTCTCTTTAAGGTGGAAAGACTAGAATTCAAGAATCCCCCAGGACTAGTCAGATATGGCTCATTAAATAGGGAATGAATTAAATTAATAACAAGTTATAAATGTGCAATATATGCATGTGTATATACCGACATGGATATACGTATGTATAAAACTAAACTCTGAACCTTCCCCTAGAGCTCTTGACAAGGCATAGGTAACAATGCAGCACATAGGTTGTCCACAAGTTGTCTTTTGCTTTCTGTAAACTTGTTTCTCCTCTCACTGCTTCTATTCTTGAGATGATACACTTCATCATCTCCCACAATCCTCAATAACATTTTACAAATGAGTTTATGTCCTAAAATACTGCTGTTAGCCAAGGATGAATTTCCTTAGAAAATGGTGATAGTTTCTATCAATATCTTTTATCCATTTCTCATGTTTTATCATCATCAGATTGCCGAATTTGCTGTTGATTTTGACCTTGTCTCTAACAAGTCACCAGTCTGACACAGATAGCCACTTTGAATTCTCCCCCTAGTTATTTCCTGTCTGTTAATATGTAATCCATTTCATTATTTAAGATGTAATTCTGTGACTGCCATGCCCCCTGATTCTTAAGTATTAAACAAAATATTCATGATATAAGTATGTAGTCTACATGCCTTTGGCCTCTTTCCTTCTCTTATTCCTGAGGCCTATATCGTCTAACATATTTTCATCACCTTCCCTTATTGTCCACCTTCACATGAAAGTCACTGAGTTAGGAGGGTCTTATTGGGGTCTCTACCTTCCTATTCTCTGCAACAGATATTGACACATAAGCTACAATTCCCTTTGTGGCGTTTTTACAAATGTTTACGAGCATTTCAACAGATGACCAAATGTCCCAGGAAATGATGCTTCTTGTTGCCTTTGAATGAACCATAAAACCAGCTCTGCCGATGCCTTCTTTGTCTAGGGAGGTCTTGTAAACTGGAAAGACAGCATGGTATTTGTGCAGAGTGCTGGTTCTATAGTCAGAACTCCATCTCTGATGGAGTGGGATCTTGGGTAAATCACTTATTCTCCCTGGGTCCGAGTTTCCTCATCTTTAAAGTAAGGGGACTGGACTTGATGGGCTCTGTGCTACTTTCCAGCTCAGTAACTATGACCCTATGATCATTCCATTTAGCTGCCATTTCCTTCTGTCTCCTGGTTTTATATATAGAAAGAATAAATATTGATGTGATTTTCTTCCCCCTGTGTCCATTTGTTGGTCACTGGATCTGATACTTTATCAATGCTTAATGTATAGATGGTCTAAAAACTGTTGATTCTTTTAGTACTCTGCTCCCACCCCACCCTCACCCCCAGCCACCATTACTGCAAAAGTAGAAAAGGGGCCATGGGAGTATCTTTTTCTTTCCTTATTTTTTTTTTTAAGTTATCAGAGCTAATGAATTAATCACTTTGTGGAAAGTTTACTTGTAACAAACCTTTTCATATGCAGCTAGTTGATCCTTGGAAAGTAAAGTCTGTTGCTAGGACCATACCTAGGCTTACCCCGTTTCCCTTAAAAAAAAAAATCCCCCACAAAATGTGAATAGCATTCTTTTTTTTTTTTTTGGAGGGGTGAAGGGAAGGAAATTGGGGTTAAGTGACTTGCCCAAGGTCATGCAGCTAGTAAGCGTGTCAAATGTCTGAGGCCACATTTGAATTCCAGTCCTCCTGATTCCAGGGCTAGTGCCACCTAGCTGTCTCCCATGAAGAGCACCCTCTGCCTGCTCCATAAATGTATTCTTGTGGACTTTACAAAGAGATTTCTTAAAGGGTAAATTGGCTCAATTGTTTGCTCAGCAGGATCCTGTCTCACACTGATGAAGAATGCAGTCCTCCTACCTTTGGTGAAATGATGGAAAAGTACTGCTGTCCATTGTCCCGTTTATAGAGGTAGTAAATATTTCCAGGTTTTTTCACCATATTACAAGCTGCATGGTGCAGTTCAGCATCTTTTTGAGCGTCTTCCAATACCTGGGTACCACAAAAAAACAACAACAAATGAAACATGAAGAGAATCTGTACTCACAGTCATCTAGTTAAAATTCTAGATTATTTTTCTGTCTGAAAGGTGCTTTGGTTTTCTGGCTTTTCTCACAATATTGACTGTCAAACTGAAATATTTGGGCAATTTTGAAGAAATGTAAACTAGACTCTATTTTTAACACACAGAACTACCCTGAATTTTCTCCCAATCAGATACTACCTTATTCTCAATTCTGTATTTTATGGTCCCTTGGCTTCCACTGGTCTTGGTTTTTTCCATTATACATGCCCCCAACTATATACCTCTCAGGAGGATTCTTCTTGTGTTTGTATCCCCTATCTGGTCCAAATAAGTCTCCCTGCATCCCCACAGATTGTGCTTAACTTGCCTTGAGAGAGATGAGCTATGACCAACCTACATGTTTATATTCTAACTGGTTTGTTGGCAAATATAACGGTGAGAGCATGCCCTAATATGGGAAACCCTATTAAAGAATTGTGCAATAGTTGCCCTTAATTAGAAGAACATTTTGTAACACTTAAGGCTTTACTCTGTAATGCTGAGGACTAATGAGTTCAGGACTAAGATTTTTGCTGGTTTCAGCTACTAGAAACCATACCAAAATCTATATCCTTTGGGTCCTTTTTCTTCTTCCTAAGAGCTTCTCAAACTGGATTAAGGCCTGAGAAGAATGCCCTCCAGGACTGGAGTCTGGTCGGAACTGTGAACTGACTACTCCACAATTTCTCCCCATCTCACTCCCACTCCACTGCCTATGGATTTGACAGAGCTACATGAGCTTGCTCAAACAGGCTGGCAGTTACAGATTTTTAAAAAAATTCCAACTTGGGCCTGAAAAATAAACATAAAAAATTAAGAAGCCTGTCCCTAAACCCTGGGAACAAAAGCAGTATTTTCCTTACCTTCCTGGCCTGTGTTTGCAAATGCCGGATTTGCTCAGCTATAACTATCAGCTTGTTGGTAGCATTTGCTCTGATGAATTCATCAGCCTGTGAAAGAGAAGAAAAATCACTGAAGGCTTGAAAGGGCTAAGCCTTTTTATGAGCTAAACTCATAGAGAACCCTTATATAAGCATACATGTATTCAGGCAGGCAGGTAGTTATTACATCCTTACATGCCAGCCCCTGTACTAAGAATGGGAGATACAAAGAATGACAGGAAAAAAAAAAACCTAAACCATGCGTTTAGAGGAGTTCACATTTTGACAGGAGAGATGATATGCAAAAAAAAAAAAATGAACACAAAAGACATGCACAGTGAATAGAAGGTAATCTCACAGGGAAGGCAGTAGCAGTTGGGGGAAGGGGGAAGAAGGAAGGAGAATAGATCACCAAGAAAGACCTGAAAAGAAGGTGGGATGTGAACTGTCTAAAAGAAGCAAAGTGGGAAGAAGGAAGAGTCAGAGCATATTATGGCTTATCACTGAAAAGGCATGGAACTTGGAGACGGAGTAGCATGTTCATGGAATAGCAAGTATGAGGAGGGGAGAAAAGTATAAGAAGCCTGTTAACATAGGAAGGAGAGAGGTTATGAATAGTTTGAAAGGAAACATTTTATGTTTGATCCTGGTAATAACAGGAAGTCCCTGAAGTTAACTGAGCAGGGGAGTGATATGGTCGGACCAGCACTTGAGGAAAATTACTTTGGCAACTGAGTGGAGAATAGACTGGAGTGGGGAGACTTGAGGCAGGAAGACCAACCAGAAGGTTACTCGAATAATTCAAGTATAAGGATGTAATAAGGGGGTTGGTTACCAGGGTCATATCTGTGTGAGTGGCAAGAAGGAAGGCCCATGACAGTGACAGGAAGTTGGGAAGGGTACTATGTTAGATGCTAAGAAAGACAGAAAAATAATTACAGTTCATGCCCTCAAGGTTCTTACAGCTTACAGTTATCCTAACAATTCACTAGTGGAAAGAATAATAGCCACAGGACTCAGATCTATGCTCTCTCTAATCCTGGCTATGTCACTTATCAGCCATTCACTAAACATTTATTACATTATTTATTAAGTGCCAGCACGGTGCTAAGTATTTTACAAATATTATTTCATTTGATCCTCACAACAATCTTGAGAGGTAGGTAGGTATTCTTATTATCCTCCATAAAGTTGAAAAAAAAAAAAACGGAGGCAGACAGGGGTTATGTGACATGCTCAAGGTCAAAACTCAGGTTTTCTTGACTCCAATTTGACCTAGCTGCCGGAGGAATTCTCATATCCCTTCCAAACTACCTACTCTGCATTTTTTTTAATATGAGAAAAATAGATGTGTAATGGAAGGACTGGACCTAGCACAGAGCTACTGTGGAGCACTTAACACACTCTGTATGGCTACCAGTGGAAACTTCAATAGGGCCAGATCCCTTGACGTTCTAGACACATTCAAAATCAGCAAGAAGAAGAAAGGACTCTGAAGCATTCCCCTGTAATCTGAATTCCCCAATACAGTTTCCTCAGCAGTTATGTTCCTAAGTCATGTCATTCAATCCTTTTATCATTTCATCACCTACTACATGAAATGCATTGTGCTAGGAAAGCGATGAGTAAAAACACCAGCCTCTGTTTACAATCTAGTAAGCTCCATCCGCCGTTCTAGAGACCTCTCTCTAAAGATGTAAACGGAAGGTGAAGGTATACAAAATGTAAATGTAAAGATCTCCTGGGTACTGGCGGGTTACTCAGGCTGCTATCTTCTCTCCCTCCTGCCACATAATCATCCTGCTTCCTTTTCTAATCTTACATTTCTTTGATGATATCCCTTATAACTACTACTTGTATGCAGGTCATTATTGGTATAAAGGCATCTTACAAATGAGAATATAAGCATACAAGGAGTATGAAGTACTAGTTTAACCTGTTCATGTACAATACACGCACTAGGCACATATACATGTACATACATGCACACATACACATTACATGCTATACAGTGTTAGCTAATTGCTTCTTGCATGTTTTTTGTATGTGTCTTGTCTCCCCAACTAACCCCCCCATAAAAGGACCAAGTCTTATATTCTCTATTTCTGCCCCACCCCATGCCCCATAAGCAGCAACTAAGACAGTTCTAAGAATATAGACACTTAATAATTGCCTTTGACTGTCCATGGAATATTTACATAATTAGCATGTAAGCTTGGAAGGTAAAAACTATGCCTTCTATATTCTAGGCCAGTTTTCTGTACAGTAGTCTGATACTACACCACAGTTCTACCTGGGTAAATGACCATCTTTTGACCCATGATAATACTTTTCTTCCCACTCTAGAAAGAAGATATGAGTCATAGAAATTCAGAATCTGAATTTTTCCTTCACCAGAAAAAAAGGTCAAGAAATATATCAAAGGTACAAGTGGGGAAATTAGCTACCTCTACTTACCATCATTAAGATTCTGTAAGGCAGATGAAAAAAACGGGAACATTTTTCATAACCATCCTCAAATATCAGTGTTTATAAAATGCAAGTAATCTTTAGAGGTAAAGTGCAGAAGAAACACTATGTGGTAAAATTTTCAATGCAGTTTAAATCCATGTGAAACTGAAAACTGAGTGAGTTGGGGGAAATCACATATTGTACTGTTATCCGTTGATATAGGTAGCCCCATACTAAGACATTTCATAGAATTTTTGAATGAGATCATCCAGATCAACCCAAGACTGAAGGCAGCATGATACTGTGGAAAGAACATTGGCTCTAGCCAGAAAAGGATTCCAATCTCATTTCTGATCTCTTCTATCTGTTAAACCTTAGGCAAGCCACTTAGCCTTCTTTCAGTTTCCGATCTATAAAATGGAAGGGGTTGGACTTGAAGGCCTTTGAGGTCCCTTCCAGCTCGGATCACTAACAAGCATTTATTAAGCCCCTACTAGGTACCAGGCACGGAAGGAGATACAAAGAAAGGCAAAACTAGTCCCTCAGCCCTCAAAGAATCTGCTGTGTAAAGGGGGAGACAGCTAAGTATAAACAAGACATATAAATATCCAAAGTCAACTTTGACCACCACCATCAGGTAATAGACAAAGGTTCCCCCAACCTCCCAAGGGCAGATTCTCTTTAATCTTGTCACAGGTTAGGACACCTGCCTCCACCCTTCTTTCTCCTCCAGAAAAAGGCTGAGGCCTTTCCCTAGCCCCACTAAAACTCGAGTATTCTCCCTTCCATTCTCCCCACCGAAAGTCTGGTCCTCTGGTTCTCCTCCTCTCTATCCATCCAAAGTCCAGGTCCTCTCCCTCCCCCTCCTCCAGGCCAGGTCCTCTCCACTCCCAGGTCTTTTGGGTCCTCCTCCTTCCCTCCCCCACAAGTATTTTCTCTCCCTCCCATCCACCTCAGACCTCCTTTCCACGACGACACACGTATGCTCTCCCACTCCCCAGATATTCTCTTCCTCCCCCTCCCACCTCCCCAGTCACTCTCTCTCCACCCCACCTTCCTTTCCTCCTCCCTCCCACCCCCAGGCCCTCTCTCCTCTCTTCTGCCCTCCCCTAAAAACTGACAGGTTCTCCCCATCTCCCCTCGGGGTCCCCCTCACCTTCTGCACCTGCTGGGCGAGCTCCACGAGGTCTTCTGGGTTCCCCACCCTGTGGGTGTGATAGGGGCTCACCAGGCCGAGGGAATCAGGGCCGGCCGGGTTGACGGTGCCGGGGTCGGGGTGGTATCCTGCGGGCGAAACGTGGGCCCTGAGCACAGGAGCGGCGGACATCGAGCACACCCCTCGACTTCGCAGCCCCGAGACCTCCTCAACCTGCAGGGGCTCCTGCCTCTCGCCCCCCTCGGCCCCCACCACGTCCTCGTTCGAGACCCCCGCCTCAGGAGCCGCCATGTTGTTTGACCAACTCTACAAAAGCCGGAAAGGTGACGCATGAGCAGTGAGGAAGGGGTGGGGGTTGACCTGCGTCCTAATAGAAGGGGGCGTGGTTTTAAGTTGAGGCCGCGCCCCCCCCCAGGGCGGGGCAGACAAGACTAGGTTCGCGGCCTCCTGGAAAGGAAATTGGGCTTCGGGTTGTAGGGACAGGTCCCTGAAAATGCTTTTTAGGAAGCCCTCAGGGCCAGAGTTCTGCTTTGTAGGTGCCACCTCCATTCCGACCAGCGGGGAGGATTAGAGGGATGGTCTTTCTATCTAGGCCGTGGGGTGGGATTCTACTGGGGGAGAGGGCCTGCGTTCTGAGAGTTCAGGTCTGAAGGCTGACCTCTAGCCTGAGAGGCAGGTGCGGGACATAACTTCGCTCTAGGTTGGGGAGGGGCTCTGCTCTGGAGAAAGATTTCTGGCAATGGGGTTCTAGTCTAAGATTTCATCCCCATCCTGAGGGACGGAAGAAAGGAAAGAGGAACCTAGGGCTGATGAATCAGTCTAGGGACGGGGATAGTGTGTGCGTTGTGTTGTGTTCCCTAGGACCGTAAGGGTGAGGTCTAGGGGCGGGGCTTTACCCTGGTGGGCAGGCTTAGGTCTAGAGGTGAGGTTCACCTTTTGGGGAGGTCTAAGGACAAAACTCATCCATTGGTCTAGGAGAGGGGCTTCACCCTCTTGGGTTGGTACGTAGATCTAGGGGCGGGGCTGGCTCTACGAGGAGGTCTAAAGGCGAGGCTTCACTCTTTGGGGGCGGTGCATAGGTATAGGGGCGGGGCTTATTCTCAGGGGCAGTCTAAGGGCGAGGTCTAGGGGAGGGTATTAACCCTTTGGGGGAGGTGCGTAGTTCTGGGGGCGGGGCTCCCCCTCTGGGGAGGTCTCAGGGTTCGTCCTGTGGGGGCGGTGCGTGAGCCTAGGGGCGGGGTTAGTATTCTGGGGCGGAGCTCCAGGCGGGCTGTGAATAGCTGCGGGTCGGGTCCGTTAGGTGTGCACGGTTGGCTATGGCCTGGCGCAGTCTGTGGCTGTGGTTGTCCGTGGCCTGGGTGGGGGCTGAGGCCTGGTTCTGGACTGCGGCAGACCCGGGGACGGCGGCTGCTGCGGCGGGGCTGGAGTCGCCTGAGGCCCCGGACGGGCTATTCGCGGCGGGAGCCGCGGCCTATGCGCGCGGGGACTGGGCAGCGGTAGTGCTGCACATGGAGCGCGCGCTGCGCTCCCGGGCCGCGCTCCGCTCCCTGCGCCTGCGCTGCCGCTCTCAGTGCGCCGCCCAGCACCCCTGGGAGCCCGATCCCGGGCCGGGGCCCGAGACCGAGGCAGGCCGGGCCGCGGTCGCCCTGCACGACCTGCGCTTCTTCGGGCGGCTACTCCGGCGTGCCGCCTGCCTCCGCGGCTGCCTGGGCCCACCCGCCGCGCACACCCTCAGCGAGGAGCTGGAGCTGGAGTTCCGCAAGCGGAGCCCTTACAACTACTTACAAGTGGCCTACTTCAAGGTGCGGCGACGGCGGGGGGCTGGCGGGGGGGCCACGGTCGGACCCCGGGTGAGAAGGAGCTTCCCAGCCCTTAGAGAGAGCTGGTCCAAAGTGAATGCGCCGGCATCATAGATAGTGTGCCCCTCATCACTGGAAGTCTTCAAGCAAAGCTCCATAACCTCTTGGGCGTATTACGGAGGCGATTCTAATTCAGATACACGATGGACCCTGTCTCCAGGATCCTTCCCACTCCTGAGGTTCTGTGGGCTTAGCTGATGGGATCCCCCGTCCCCTCCAGGCTACCTTAGGGAACTGGCCGTATCGGAGGCTGAATGATGAAATGCAGGTGTGCCCCAGCCTTAAGTCTCTAGAACTTGGAGGGGCATCTTCCCCTCCCACTCCTACCCCAACCCTGGGTTTCTGGCTGAGCCGGGAGCTGGCCGCCTACTGGCCCTAAATCTAGTTAAGGGAATGGTGCGCTGTAGGTGGAGTTTCAGCGCTTGGTGTCTGGGGTTTCTCACCCCCATCTCTTTGCAGCCCTAAAAGACATAAAGAAGACCTGTAAGAACAGTAACTTGCAGGCCTTTTCTTGATTGGCATCCTTTTCCTATGAACTCCAGCGCCTTCCGTTTCAGGGCCTGGAGTGCCACGTAGCACGCAGGGGGCCCCAGACTCCTCCCAGCTGGGGACCCTCTCAGGTTTCTGAGCAAAGTTAAAAATTACAGGCTACTGCTAGCCCTGTTTCTGGCTCCTAGTATTATTTATTTCTTTTCCTATTCACTCACAGGGCTTTGCTTTCACGAGGGTAGCCCTTAAAGGTTAATACAGTAGGGCCAACACTTCAGTTTACTTCTGCAGAATATTAAAAGTGGTTCTGTGAGGAGGGAACAAAAAACCTGGGAGGTTTCCGGCTCTAGACAAGAGCTAACAGTACTGCTTATTTGATTTTCAAAAGTTTGTCCTAAAAGAACAGACTTTTAACTCAGCTTGCAGATAAGGCACAAAGAATTGGACTCAAATGTCTTATCTCCCCCACAATATTTACTGTGGAAAAAATACCTTTCTTTCTTTTTCTGGATTCCTCCTTACCCCCATCTTATAGATAAGACAATACAAAACTCTGCAAGATACACAGAATTCCTCTCCAAACTCACATCCCTTCAAAAACCTAATGATGAAACAACATAACCATGAGGAGAAAGGACAGCGACTGCCTCACTGAGGGGGGGCAGGACAGGAGGGAGATATTTCAGTGCACAAGAGAGAGGCTGGAAGAAAATCTAAGCATCAGGAAGGCTTCATCAGTTACTTCTAACAATAACAATGAATCCTAGCCCTGCAAAGAGAAACCTTAGTCCAACCCCTTCATTTGACATATGGGCATATGGGGAAACCGAGGTCTGAAGAATTGAAGTGTTTTTTCCAAGATCACAGTTTGTTAGTGATGGAGCTGGAACTAGAACTTCCCTCCAGAAGGGATTTTGGGATATGAACCAATTGAACCAATTAAGTATCTGCCTAGTGCCAGGCATCTAAGTATTAGATGATATTAGAGATTAGTATTAGGTGTTAGAGATACAAAGACAAATATGAAATCATAATGATACCTATATAGATGTAAGACTTTAAGCTTCACAAAGTACTTTAAAGTTATCTCATTTGATCCTCACAACTACCCTATTATTGCCCATTTTGCAGATGAGATAACTGAGATAGATTGTGGTAAAGTGACTTGGTCAGCTGTCCCTCAGCTAGTAACTATCTGAGGCTGGATTTGAACTCCCGTCCTGATTCCAGGCCTGGTCCTCTAGTCCCACTGTGCCACTAGCCACCCTTAATTTTGTGAAGGTACTTACAATTGGTTAGTAATATATTCTGTTTTTAGATATACCCTGATCATTTTATTCCGCCTCCCTCCCCCAATTTGTTTTTCAAAGTATTTATTAAGTCCAGTGTCATTCTTAGTTCTTTCAGTGTTTCTCCTCCTGGTTATCTCAGTTCCTGATTAGAATCTTGGATTAAGCAGTTGTAAATGTAACCTTTATTTAAAAAAAAAAAATGAAACTACTGAGTAAAGCATTGCCCCTTTTAACATAGTGTTAAAGGCCTGATCAGAGAAACCTCCAATTACTGCCTCCAACATCTGCCTCCTTATCTTTGTCCCAGAGAAACTGCTGCTCTTTCTAGTTCTTTTCGACCAGAGGCATGTAGAATAGAGCTGGCCGGAGTTAACTCATACTTTTAGAAGGAAATATCTGGGACCATTTGGTTAGAAAGGGCCTGAGGATTTCTGCTCACCATTGGCTTTCCTTTTGGATTATAGCTGTTTGTGTCTCTGTTTTTCTGTGTCCCCGATATATCAATCAATCATTTGGTCAGTAAGGATTTACTAAGGGAGCCATGCACTCAGGTGAGCACTGAGATACAAAGAAAGGCAGAGAAGTAGTCCATGCTTTCTAGGAGCTTGTATTATAATGGGCATGCCAGCACACACCACTAGGCATGGGCAAGCTATATGCAATAGAAATGGGAGTAATCCCAGAGAGGACTAGGAAAGATCTCTTGAAGAAAGAAGAGTTTGAGTTCAATCTTCAGGAAAATCTGGGAAGCCAGGCTTGGGCAAAGATCGAGTCTAGGGATGGAGTGTGTTGTGCATGGATAGGCGCATGATGCTCCATTGTAGAATGAGGAGTCAGGGAGGAAAGCTTGGCAGACTTGGAAGGTAGGAAGGACCGAGCTGTATAGAGTTTCTAATACAAAGCAAAGCTGTTCCTATTGAACTCTGGAGGCCATAGGGAGCCACTGGCATTTAAACAGGAGGTGTCATGGTCAGGCCTGCCCTCGATGACAGCCAAAGGGGCTGGGGGGCAGAGTTGGAGGTGGGGACTCTCATTAGAATGGAGGCTGTCTGTTCAGCACAGAATCTAGAACTGCTTCCCTTTGCTTCACTTCCAGATTAACAAGCTAGAGAAGGCCGTTGCAGCTGCAAACACCTTCTTCGTGGGGAACCCAGAGCACTTGGAGATGCGCCAGAACTTGGACTATTATCAAACAATGTCGGGGGTCAAGGAGGAGGACTTCAAGGACCTTGAGGCCAAACCCCACATGGTGAATGAGGGTCCCCAGCCTCCCTTTCCCTATACCCTTTCTGTCTTGCCCCCTCAGTCAACAGGGAAGGCCCCCCACTCCCGAGAAGGGCCAAGAGGCCTTGGGAAAGTCCTTGTACACTTACAAACTGGCAAACCTTCACTTTTAGGTACATTAGAAATTACCTGTAAACAGCATCTCAAAGTCAGTTTATTTGAATTTGTTCTAGGGGGACATAGATCTGATGCATAGGATAGTGAGTTCTGATTTCAGATTCTGTGGCTAAGGGAAAAGGCCTCTCTCAGTCAGTGGTGTCCTGGAGCAGCATTCACTGCTTCTTACTAGACCAAGTACAAGCTATTTCTCTCAAACTGGCAGCCTAAATTATGAAAACTGAAGAGTAAAAAGTTTAAGGCTGCGCAAGGACTTTCTGAAGACCCCTCTCCGTTTTGTAAAGTGGAACATGGCTTTAGACTAAGTGATAAACCTCCCTGAGCCTCAGTTTCATCATCTGCAAAATGAAGGTAATGATACCCAGTGCTATATTTTTATGTAAAAGGCTCTAGTGGGAGCTTTTTGTAACTATCAATCAACAAGTCTTTATTTTTCCTCCTAATTTTCCTGCCAGGCACATTTGATTCATTCTGTGAGCATTTGTTAGGACTCAGCTCTGTAGGGACAGGAGTTTGTGAACCTTATAGCAGTGGCCAGAGGGGAAGGAATGGTCCTTGCTTAGTTCATGGTCTGGGAAACTGAATACCCTGTCCTCCCTCAAGCACGAGTTCCGGCTGGGTGTGCGGCTCTACTCGGAGGAACAGCCCCAGGAAGCTGTGCCCCATTTGGAGGCAGCCCTGCAAGAGTATTTTGTGGCAGACGAAGAGTGCCGTGCCCTCTGTGAGGGACCCTATGACTACGATGGTTACAACTACCTCGATTACAACGCTGACCTCTTCCAGTCCATCACAGGTGCCCTTTGCTCTTCTCTACTCAGCAGGACCTTTTCCTCATCTTTTTCTCTGGAAAGATTTGGTTGCTACCTAAGTAGGGTCTGTATCCTGGAATAATGCCAGTGCAACCTTGGAGGGGATGGGGCTCTGGGCTCAGCCCTAGCCTAGGTAGAGGCAGGGGGCTTCAACCGCCCCTGCTCAATGTAGCTCTCTGGTCCAGATTCTGCCTCAGTGTCTGATGGCTTGCATCCTTTTCCACAGTTGATCAACAGTTAACTTTTGTTTGATTTTGTTTATCTGGTCCACGGCTTTCAACCTCCCAGATTGATTAATGTTCATTCCCCTCTCTTGATTCCCTTCAGATCATTATATCCAGGTGCTCAGCTGTAAACAGAGCTGTGTGACTGAGCTTGCCTCCCATCCCAGCCGAGAGAAGCCCTTTGAAGATTTCCTCCCATCACACTATAATTATCTGCAGTTTGCCTACTACAACAGTAAGAGCCGTCTTTCCCCCTGCCTCTCTCTGCTCCATTCATCACAGCAATATAGAAAACAAAGGACTGGCTCCTCTTCATTAAAAATTTGTTTGGTTTCTAGCTTATATAGCACTCTCTGAGATGCTCAGGCATGCTGTTTATAGTATGTAGAGGACATGGTTCCCACTTACGATCTTATAAGTTTCACAGAATCTCAGAATTTTATCATTACAAAGCACCTTAGAGATCATCTGGTAAACCCCATTTTACAGATATGGAAGCAGAGGCCCAGAGAAGTACCTGCCCACAGTCACACAAGTAGGTTGTCAAGTGAGCAGGGTTTGTTGAACCCAAATGTTCTCAATCTGATCCCAAGGTTCTCTCTCTTCTTCTTTGTACCTGGCCTCAGAAGCACCTCCTGAAGCCCTGAGAGAGGAGGGGCTTGGGCTTCCAGGGCCTTTCTGCAGTTCTTTCTATAGCATTTAATTAGAGTTTGCACTGGAACCAAAACAAAACAAAGCAACCCATAAAAGTCCAGTGTCTTCTTTGGCAGCTCACAAAGCAGACAGCAGGCCTGCCCATTGTCATAATGCCAGGGTTTTTGATGACTGTGACCTTTAGAAGCCAGAACAGCTATCACTTAACAGCTCGCTAGAGCCTACTCTGTGTCCATCCCTGCCCGAGAGCTGGTCTTTAAGGAACTGTGAATCTGCTGAGGGGGACTTAACAGTAATGACTTTCTGATTTACAAAGAGCTCTTCCACACAATAGTCTTGTAGAGTGGATAGGGAAAGATCCCTGGGCCCAGGGCGAGGTCACAACCCACTTCCCAGGTTTTGTGGGGTACGGGTGTGCTTTGTCAGCTCAAAAGCACTGTGGACATGGAAGTAATACTAGAAGTTATTATTGTCACGTGACCTGGGTTCTAGGCCCAGGCTCTGTTACTAACCAGTTCTATGATCCTGGACAAATAACTAGCCCTCCGGCCCCTAGTCTTCTCATTTGTAAGGGAGAAGGTGGGGTCTCTGAGGGCCCTCACAATTCTGAAAAGCTCTGAATCAGCCTGCAGTTAGTACTAGATGGGATGGTAGGCCCTATAAATGTGAGAGGAGATCCGAGACGGGATGAGAAAAGGCTGGAAGAGACTGGAAAGGCTTCCTAGAAAGAGTGGGCCTTGGGTCTGGTCCAGAAGTGTGGAGTGCTAGATCAGGGGAGAGGCTGGGACCAGAAAGAGCCGCCAAGAGCCATCCACGTAGAGGGGAGCCCAAAGGAAGATGAAGAGGGAATCAGGAAGGAAACGCAAGAGGACTGATCAGTCAGGTAGGAGGGGAGCCGAGATTAGAACAGCAGCACTCCGTCAGCAAGCGTTTATTAAGCGCCCACTGTATGCCAGACACCATGATCAGTGCTGGGAGAATACCATTACCTGCCAAAAGAAAGGCAGCCCCTGCCCTCGAGAAGTTTACCTCACATGGAGAGAGTGCACATAAGGAGAAGCTGGAGGAGGCGAGTGAGGCCCCCAGCTTGGGGCTTGGCGGAGATAGTGTGAAGTGGAGTCTCTGGAGGAATGAAGACGTGCCTGGCCTGGGCGCCTTCTTTAAGTGGGAGTCCAGTGTCATGGGAGCCTAGAGAGGAGGAGATGTGGAGAAAGTTGGTGCCAGCTTGGGATGGGACAGTCAGGAGGATGAGGACACAAGGTCCCCTGGATGGGGTGGTTACGGGGTCATTGATGGCCTTGGAAGGCGTGGGCAAGGGGTGTTAACCCTTTCTTAAGGGCTGCAGGGACTGAGTTGGTGGAAAAGAAATAGAGGGGGAGAACAGGCGAAGACAGAGATTTAAAAAAGTAGAGGAGGGAGGTTGTTTAGCCTCAGTTTTCTCAGTAAATTAGAAAAGGAGAGAGAAGGTAGTTGAGATGAATCTGGGAGTTTAAGAGAGGGTAAGCTATGGAAGAGCCATTGGGCTTGGAGATAGTGACCATAAAGGATTGCCTGGAGTAGTGAAGGCCCATCTGGGGCTCAGGTCTATGGATGGGACCCAGTCAGGGTCACTTCTTCACTTCCAGCAGTGATCAGCAGTTGAGGATGAGGGAACAGGAAGCTGATGGTGCTGTAGGGTTAGCAGAATGGCAGAAGGCCAGGCTCAGAGAGGCATTGTGGAATGGGGAGGAGAGTGCATCTTGAAATAGTGAATCAGAGAAATAGTGAAGGGAGGCCAGGTGAGGCTGTGGCTTTGAGGGTCAGAGGGTATGAGCAGGGTGGAGAACAGGTTCATTTGGGAATCAGAAGGAAGCATTTCAGAGTTCCAGCTCCCCAAGCAGTTATAGATTCTCCTGAGGTCTAAAAGGGTGGCCAAGGGCCAGTGGAGATAGCTGTGGTAGGAATCAGGAGCTGATGGGCCTGCTTATTAAGAAGGTCATCTGCCATTAAAGTTACCATCAGTGTTGCTGAGGGTGACAGAAGGAGATGGAGTCATTGAGAAAGTGGAAGAAGAAGCACTGTGTGGGGGGGGTAGGCGGTGGTGGAGAAACGTGTAGGGAAGCAGCAGTAGGGCACACGGACGAGGTCTTCTCCTTCCCCCGCATTGAGAGCCTCACCCTCTCACTCAAGTTCCGGGTCTCTCCAGAGATTTGTTTGGGGGTCCCCTGGCCCCCTAGTAGCAGATCTAGGACTCTGAGCAGCCAGGGAGTTGGTGACTAGGGAGGGTAGGACCTGGGCAGGGAGATTTGAGGCAGAAGGTCCTGGCTCAGCTCTCTTCTTGGGTGCTGGGTACTGTGCTAGGTACCTGAAAGGCAAAGGTGATTGGACTGGCCCTTGTGCTCTGGGAGCTTGCATTCTGGGGAGTAACAGGAGGGAGGGTGGAAACAACTTAGCTCACCAGGAAATGCAAAGCACATGCAAAATGATTTGGGGATGGGAGGGGAAGTAACAGTGGGAGGAGCCATAAAATCCCAGAGGCAGAGGTAAGGAGGGAGAGCAACCTGGACACAAGGGACAGGCTGAACAAAGGCAGGAATACCAGAGATGGGAGGGGAGCCAGGGAAAGGGGAGCTTAAGAGACAAACTTGAGGAACTTGCTAACCTTCTACTGGGAACCCCATCTCCCTTTGGGGAGCAGACCCAACTCTGAGCTGGTCTATAAGAAAAGCTCACAGAAATCATCCTCAAGGTTCTAAATGGGACGGTGGCATCCTTCCTAGGCTACTTCCAGTGAGCTCAGTTGTAACAAGGGAACAGGCTTGGGTGTATCTCCCTGCCAGGCTATGCCCAATGGTACAAGGGATGCCTTTCCAGTCTTTCACTCCCTGCCACAAACATGAGGATGTCAAGGGCCTCTGTTGGCAGGGGATGAAGCATGTCTAAGCATGTGTGGTGCTTCCCAATACAGCTGCATTTAAATAGTGAAGGATAAACGTGGGATTGTCTGTTATCAGTGGCAGAACAGGAGGAAATGCTGATCATAGAGGCAGCAGCGACAGTGAGACTAACGGTAGCAGCACAGACCTGGTTTCTTGTAAACTTGCCTGGTCTTTGGCTTCTTCTAGGCAGCCCAGATTTGAGGGGTGGGTGGGTAGAGGTGAGGTCAAGTCAGCGAGCAGTCAGGTACCTTCTGTGTGCCAGGCACTGAGGGTACAAAGGAAGACAAAAGCCAGCCCCTGCCCTCAGGGAGCTCCCAGTCTAACTGGGGAAGCAACATCCAAGCAACTATGTACCAAGAAGCTATAGAGAGCCTGAACTGGAGATAATCAGTCTTTAGTGTTTCAGTCTTTAGTGACAAGCTGATAGGTAGACATTTCAAGCTCTGGAGAGACATTGGGAAGCTGTCTTTTGCTGTTTGGTAGGAAGCTGGTGTGATGAGCTTATCAGCTGTGTGAGGAAGACCTCCCCTTTTAGGTTAAGTCCCCACTCCTCTCTGACCAGGAGTAACAAGAAGGGATACTTCATCACCATAACTGTGTGTGTTGCGGTGGAAAGGGTGCTGGATGTGAGACAGGAAACTGGGAACAAGTCCTGGCTCTAAGCCTCACTAGCTGCACAATCATGGACTAGGCCTTAGCCCTGAACCTCTGTTTCTTTACCTGTAAAATGGAGAAAGTACTCACTTTCTATCTACCTTACACTACTGGAGAGGGGAGAGCATTTTGTAAACTAAAATATTAGAGGAATGCGAGCTTTATTCTGTCTTTGCCCTCTTTCTTATCATTTATAAATAATCTATATTTTCTATTAACAAAACATGGATGCCGTTATAACTGATCCTGAAGGCTGTTCCCAGTGAAGCCAGGTGCATGTTGAACAGTGAGTCCAGCAGGCCTCAAGTCTTTGTGTGGTCATGACACTGGGCCCCAGCTGAGAGGTGGGTCCTGATGAGACATGCCCTGAGGGCTCCTTTGCAGTCATGTTTCTCTTTGCAGTCGGAAATTATACCCAAGCTGTTGAATGCGCCAAGACATACCTGCTCTTCTTTCCCAATGATGAGGTGATGAACCAGAACCTGGCCTATTACATAGCTATGCTGGGAGAGGAGCCAGCGAAGCTCGTAAGGCCCCGGGAGGTGAGTGGCTTTCATTTGTCATGGTGGTAAATCCAGGCCCAGAGATGGGGCTGGTGATGGAGAGGATCCTATGACAGGTCATCAGCTCTTAGAATAAAAGGGACTAGTCCAAACCAAATCTGAAAAAAAACATCCCTACTATAACCTAGTCCCCAAATAGTTGTCTAACCTTTGTGCAAAGATCTGCAGGAAGAGATGAAGATGCCCCTACCTGCCAAGGCAGCCCATTCCACTCTTGGACAGCTTAGCCTGATATTAAGGGTATCCTGATAGTAAGCCTGAGTTTGCTTCTCAGTGCCTTTTGTCTACTTTTCGTGACTCTGCCTGTTAGGTCAAAAAGAATGTTTCTTACCCCTCATCAAGCAAGTCTTTCAGATGATTGAAAACAGTCCTCGTGGTCCCTTCAAGCCTTGTCTTCTCCAAACTGACCACCCCTGGTTCCTTAGACAGAGTCTCCCAAGGCATGAGCTCAAAGCCTTCTCTGTCCAGCTCACCCTCGGGCATGCTCTCCTGAGACGGTCAGCCTTGGGCCGGGCAAAAGAGCAGAGAGCTCCGGCTGGACGGGGCCAGCCAGCCTGAAGAAGCTTAGAGGCCGTGTGTGCGGTAGAGCCGATTCCTCTCCTTGCCTTATGTGGCTAACCCCTATGGCTCTCACCCTTCCAGGCTAACCTCTATGGCCCTCACCCTCCACTGGGCTGTTTATGCCTACTTTTTCCTTTCCCTCATCCCCGGTTTCATTCTCAGTTCACTATATATTTGAGAAATTAGGCCTTTGTCAGAAAAACTTGCTGTAAACATTTTTTCATAGTTACGATTGCTGTGTCTTTCCAATTTTCCCCATTTATCATCTCCCTCTCCTTTCACCCTGTCCTCCATCCTTCCTCTAAAGCGTTTTGCTTCTGACTGTTGCCTCTCCCAGTCTTCGCTCCCTCCCTTCAGCACCTTCCCCTCCTACTTTCCTGTAGAGTAAGATAGATTTCCATACCCAACTGAGTGAGTGTGGTGAGTGTATCTGCACATCTTTGAGAGCTCCATTTGACTGCTGCCTTCTCCAGGAAGCCTTCTCAGATTTCCCCTTCTCCTCTTCCCCCTTTTAAGCACCTTCCATCCCAGACCTCACATAGCCCTTCACTCAAGTATTTGGGTTTTTTCTGTCCTGCACCTTAACTTCATACATGATGTCAGCTCCAGAAGGACAGGGACTGTGTCTTATCAAAGATCTGTATCCTCTCCCCCAGAATCTGGTAGTGTTTTGCATGCGACAAGTAATTAGTAACTATTTTTTTGTTGCCTTCCTTCCTCAGAATGCCCAGAGGTACCGACACCGAAGCCTGTTGGAGAAGGAGCTGCTTTTCTTTGCTTATGATGTATTTGGAATTCCCTTTGTGGACCCAGTAAGTAGTAACTCAGGATAGCCTGGGAAGTCTGAGAGTGGAATGATACTGGGGTTGGATGGTGTTCATGAGAAGGGTAGAAGGAAGCTGATTGTCAGGGGTGGAGCCCAAGGATGAGAAGATAGGAATGGACGTCTGAATGGGTCATTCTTGATATCTGGATGGGCTTAGGAGAGCAACATTAGCCTTTTTTCCCCCCGGAACATTATCTTAGGCCTACTTTGTAAGCTGAGATATGGGTTATGTGTTAACTAACCTTTCCTAACATTTTCCTACCTCTTTTAGGACACATGGACCCCGGAGGAAGTGATTCCCAAGAGGCTGCAAGAAAAGCAGAAGTGAGCACTGTGGGTGGAGTCTTTGGTTGGGTTTGGGCCCTTGGATGGCTCCTGATGTGCCCAGATTCCTCTGGCCCTGCCAGATTTGGATTCCATCCAGGGATGGACAGGTTGATGTTAGGATTGGGGTAAGACATTAGCCTTTGGCATAGAGTTCCTCAGAGGACTTGTCCCAACAGGACAGAACGGGAGACAGCTGTGCGTATTTCTCAGGAGATTGGAAACCTCATGAAGGAGATTGAAACTCTGGTGGAGGAGAAGACAAAGGAGGCTGTGGATGTGAGCCTGCTGGCTCGGGAAGGTAAGAGGTCCATGATGACCAAGTGGGGGTGCCAGGCAAGCCCAGAGGGCTTTACTGGCTTACAGTAAAATAGCTGAAGTAGCATTGGGCCCAGCAGGAATGAGGCAGGCCTAGAAGACCTGAGAGAGCCCAGGAGACAACTGAGGTCTGACCTGAGGCCCATGTCATTCTCGGACCATGGAGGTCTTGCATAGTGTGCACTGTCATCTTCAGACCAGTGAAAACAAGATGTCTTAAGTGTCTAACAGCTGTGCAGCCATTCAGTTCATCAAGGCCTTATTGGCACGGTGGAGAGCCCAGGAGGGAAGAGACATGATCCCTGCCTTCTCCTCCATTATTGTCTGCTTGGGAGAACAAGACAGACCCCCAGGAGGGTGCCTGTCAGGAGTCTGAGGCTGTCTAATGTAGTCACAAGTCCTGGCTTCAGACTGAGTTTTCTACTTACTTGCTTCGAGGCCTTGGGGTCAGGTCACTTCTTTCAAGGCAGCTCATCTTTGTTCCACAACCACCAAGTGCCCCAGTGAAGGCTTAGTTTGTGCCCTCCTAGAGCAGCCTACTACTAGAGCTTCACCTGCTGTGACATGGCAAACATGTGGATGACCCACCTCCTAGGGTCATTGGGGAAGCATCTTTGAGTGGTCAGCACACCTTAAATGATAGGAGTTACTCCTCTTTGACACTTTTGGAAACATTTCTCTGCAGGCTATAATAGCCCAAGGTCATTAGGCAGTAGTTAGGGGCAGTGCTGGGAGGAGGACCTGGATCTCCAGACTTTTAGAGGTTCATTCTTCCCTCAAAGCCACATTGCCTTTAGGGGTGGTGGGGATGGCAACATCCCCAGTGAGCAGGCACTGCTGGGCCTTGGTGGCCCTGGGCCCTGAGAATCAGCTGGATGGAGGTGCAGCTTGATCCCAGCTGGGTTCCATCCTGGCCTCCATCCACTCCAGGCGGCCCCCTGCTCTATGATGGAATCAGCCTCACCATGAACTCCAGGGTGCTGAATGGCTCCCAGCGAGTGGTGATAGATGGAGTCATCTCTGCTGATGAGTGTCGGGAGCTGCAGAGGCTCACCAACGTGAGTGGGAAATCAGTCATTGTGGCTTTGCCAGAGGGATCCAAGCTCTATTCCCCTCCCCAAGAGGCCTGGGATCCTTCCTTTAGCTGTGGGCTATGGGGTGGGAAAGTCCAGGATTAGCAACAGTGACCCATTCCTAACGCTGTGGGGTTCTGTCCTATAGGCAGCAGCAACTGCAGGGGATGGGTACCGTGGTCATACCTCCCCCCACACCAAGAGTGAGAAGTTCTATGGGGTCACTGTCTTCAAAGCCCTCAAGGTGAGTGTGATGGGGAAAGGGGAAGAGAATGATACACTGGCTCAAAGAAAGCTTCCTCTCACCCTCCCCCAGAGAGGACCAGCTGCATTGAAGGAGCTTTGTTTTGGGGGTCCTTATCCTGAGCATTGGGCCACATGCTATCAGAAGAGGGAGGACAAGATTGGGGCACCCCCAGTGGTAGGACAAGATTGTTTTCTGAGGAGAAACCTAAGGGGATTCCAGGGGAGGAATTGGAAGCCACCTAAAGATTGGGTTAAAGTATCTAAGTCCTGAGGAGGTGCTGCGTATGATAGGAAACAGGGAAGAGGGCTGAGGACCAAGTGTACCTGGGGGCTACCTGGGAAGGGGCAGCTGAAGGGCAAGGCATGTGGGCACTAGCCTACCATGGACCATGCCTTCCGGACAGCTGGGCCAGGAGGGGAAGGTGCCGCTGCAGAGTGCCCATCTCTACTACAACGTGACTGAAAAGGTGAGGCGTGTCATGGAGTCCTACTTCCGGTTGGACACACCCCTCTACTTCTCATACTCCCACCTGGTGTGCCGCACAGCTATCGAAGGTAGACCCTGCTGCTGGAGCCCCTTCCTTCCCTGCCTCCTTTTCCAGGGGGAGGCCTTGGGCCATAGAGTGGGGTGGAGTAAGGCTTGGGCCGTGGTGCAGGGCAAGGGGAGGGCTTGAACCTCAGTGTGGGGCAGGGGGAGGGTGTAGACCTCAGTGTGGGGCAGAGGGGAGTCTCTGCTGCATCACAGATGTGCTTGGGTTGCAGAAGCACAGGAAGACAGGACAGACAGCAGCCACCCAGTGCATGTAGACAACTGCATCCTGAATGCCGAGGCCCTGGTATGCATCAAGGAGCCCCCCGCCTACACCTTCCGGGACTACAGGTATCTTGCCTGTCTCTGGGCCCCCTCGGGGTCACTTCTCCTCGGAGAGCCAGCTGGCTTCAGGAGCCAGAAGTGCAGGACTGTGTCAGGCCTTGAGGAGCCTGAGAAAGGACCTGTAGTCAGGGCTGGCTTGTATCTTTTCCAGTGCTATTCTTTACCTAAATGGGGACTTTGATGGTGGAAACTTTTATTTCACTGAACTAGATGCCAAGACCGTGACGGTGAGTGACCCTCTGCCCTTGAGCCTGGGGAGGTATAAGGGAGCAGGGCTTAGCGGAGGTCCCTGAGGTGCCAGGGGACAGGAGGGCATAAGGAATGTCTCCCTGGAGGCTGCCCCTCCTTCCTTTCCCCTCCCTCCAGAAGCACATCAGCCTGGGAGCCCTGGTTAGCTGGAAGTACCTCCAGTGACTGTCCGCTGTAGCACCGTTGAATCACTGGGTCCTCTGAGCTGGCATCCCTGCTATGTTCCCTGGCCCTCAGCTCTGATCCCAGACACCCAGTCTGAGTAGGACCACTTTCCTTGTTTTCTTTCCCTAGGCAGAGGTGCAGCCCCAGTGTGGCAGGGCCGTAGGCTTCACCGCAGGGGCAGAGAACCCCCATGGCGTGAGGGCTGTCACCAGAGGGCAGCGCTGTGCCATCGCTCTGTGGTTTACCCTGGACCCCAGGCACAGTGAGCGGGTGAGTGCAGAATGGATGCCTCTGTAGCTCCTTTCTCAGAAGACCCTCCCCTCTCTGCTTCCACTCTCCTTCCCTTGATCCCTTGACCCAGGTGTAGTGAGAGGAACACCAGAAACAGGCTGGGGTCCTAATGATCTATGACCCTGAGGCCCCTTTGGGCCTCCATTTCCTTACCCGTAAGGGGACAAGATTGGACTAGGTGAGTCAGGCCCCTTCACGCCCCTGGGATCCTGTTTATCTCACCAGACTAGATACAATGACAGTGATTTTAAGTGACTCCTTGTCTTCAGCCAAGAATGCCAAGGGCAGACAGAACTGTGGATTGGGGTCCCTTGATTGCCCCTGCTTGCAAAGTAGAAGACAACTCTGTAGAGAAAGATTTCCCAGGTCATTGAGAGACCAAAGAGCCTCTGGTCACTAGGAAAGGTTGTGGGGGGCTTCTTCCCTACTAGAGGAAAGAGAACATCGTGCCCCTGTGTACCCACAGGATCGGGTGCAGGCAGATGACCTGGTGAAGATGCTTTTCAGCCCTGAAGAATCAGACCTGTCCCAGGAGCAGCCCCATCCTGAGCCTCAGCAAGACTCACCCACATCTTCCAAGGAGCCTCCCCCTGTGACCAAGTCAGGGAACAAGGATGAGTTATGACAGTGTCCAGGAGGAAGGACACTAGCTGCACATGGATTGATGGGAGAATGGGGGGGGCACTCTACAATGAGGACGTTCTGGCCCTCTTAAGTGCCTTGGAGCTGGAGGATTGGGGGTGACATCTGTCTGCTGCCCTGTACCAGTCTGCAGAACCAAGGTGACTGGACACATCCCCCAAACTTGGTGCTACTACTTGAGTGGCTGGCAGGAAGGGCCAGCCTGCTGCTGCTCTGGCCTGGAGGCTCAGGGCTCCCCATGCTGGGGGATCCCCATTCTGCCAGGAGTCATGGTGCAGGCCGGCTTACAAGGCCATGAACACTACAGTATTTGGGTACCTTATATAGACAACCAAAGAATAAAGATTTTCTTTTCTATATCATGGTTTGTTCTTCAGAGGGTAGAAATCTGCGTTACCTCCCCGCCCCTGCCCCCACTCCTACCCCATGAGAGGCCCCATTTGGTAAGGATTATCCTAATCCTGTCCCAGCATGGGGGAAGCAATCATCAGTGTCCCTGGCACTGGCTCTCTGATGCCAGCCACGTGCTTTCATCCCTGCTGTCAGAGAGCACTGCCAAAGTCCCCTGGAGGCTCCTGGCAGTTCCACTCCTCTGGGGGGCAGCAGCTTCCAAAAAGAATGGACCTGGAGATCTTAAGCCTGCTTCTGCCATCTGGCTTGCCCATCTGGGCCATTTGTCTGTTCCTTGGCTAGCAGAGCAGCTGGCAACCCTCATCCTCACTAAGCTGGTGTAGGGCCCATGACCCCCCAGAAAAGGCATGTAGGCACCTTTACCCTCAAGGAGACTGCAGCTGACTGTGGACCGTCCCTGAGTCAGGCCTCAAGGCAGCACCAGTTCTACACGGTGCTATGTTAGTGGCTGCCCAGAGATGTGCCTGGACCTGGGCACATCCCAGGACCTCCCTGAGTAAAGGCAGACTGCATTTCAGTGGGCACGTGAGGACTGTAGAGTCAGCCAGACCGAGACATACAAGAAAAGAGAAGCCTTTGCATCAGGTACAGGCGATTCTTGGGTAAGTGCTTAGCTGTGGGGGGAGAGGAGCCCCCAGCATTGGAGGCCAGAATGGGAAAGGGCCAGAAGCCATGGTCAGTCTTCCTCAGAGCAGTCGGAGCAAGTGGAATTTTGGGAGCTGTTTGAATGAAGGGAGGAGGGACTGTGTTTTAGGGGGAGGTTGCTGTTCAGGCAAAGGAGTGACATGGGTTCAATCAACATTTATTTATCATTCTTTGAAGGATTGCTCTCACTCACATGATGCCTTAAGGTCTACAGAATCTTTCCCTCGCTGCCTTGTGATGTAGGTAAGGCAAGTGGTATTATACCCATTTTACAGGTGAGGAAACTGAGGCTTATCAAGATTTAGAAGGTTGCAGAGCTGGTATCCTAAGGACGTTAGCCTTTGACCGCTGGGCCTCAGTTTCTCATTAAAATGGGTCAGACTCGACCTCTGAGGCTAGAGGTGCCCAGAGCCCAGACTCGAGCAGAATACAGGACCCTAGAGCACTCACTGAAGCTTTTTGGGTGGTGGCAGTAGATGGTGCGCATCAGAAGGGGCATAAGGGAAAGAGAGCGTCACCAAACGATAAATATAAAAGCAACTTAGGTGAGAAGGAAGAGCAAGAAGCAAAAACTTCTCCTGCTGGTTAACCTCCACCTTCCATTCAGTCCTTTGGCTCCATTCTCACCACCTTGGGGATGGAGCACCCAGCTTGGAGTCAGGAAGACTTGAGTTCAAATCTGGCCTCAGACACTGACTAGATGTGTGACCCTGGGCAAGTCCCTTCACCACTTCCTAACTCAGTTTCCTCATCTGTGAAATGAGAATGCTAACAGCATCTACTTCCTAAGGTTGTTGTGAGACCCAAATGAGATCCTGTTTGAAAAGTGCATAGCAGTGCCTGGCACATGGTAGACACTGTATAAATGTTAGCTGTCATTGTTGCTGTTATATATTACATAGAGAATATCCAAGAGTCCATGGTTTTTTTTGTTTGTTTTGTTTTCAACAAATCTCTCCAGCAGTTGTTTGAGTCTGCAGAACTTTCTGCTTATCAAAATGCTTTCATATCCTTTGCCTTTGGATCCTCAGAACATGCCTGCAGGTCTAATCTCCAGTAGAGCAGCTAAGGCCTGTGGAGAGAAGAGTCTTTAACACACATAGGAAGTGGCAGATCCAGGATTAGAACCCAGGTCTCCTAACTTCCAGTTCTGGGTTCTTCCCTTGACCCTGGTCTAGATTCAGCATTGAGGGTGTCCAAAGAAAAGATAGTTCTAGGTAGGGCCAAGATAGAAATAAAGAAATTACTTCAGATTCCTCCAAACCTAACAAGAAAACACACCAGACCAAATCCTATCTTAAGGACTTTTTTGTGCCTCCTTTAGCAAGCTGTTGACTCTTTTTTCATGATTTTCTTGTGTCACCATCATTGCCAATTTTTTTCTCTACCTCTCTTTTTGATTTTAAGAATCCTTTTTGAGCTCTTCCATGGCCTGTGACCAATTCATATTGTTCTTTGAGGCTTTGGATGTAGGAATTTTGACTATTCTCTTCTGAGTATGTGTTTTGATCCTCCCTGTCACCATAGTAACTCTATAGTCAGGATTTTTTTCTGCTGTTTCCTCATTTTCCAGCCTATTTCTTGACTTTTATCTCTATGCTAAAGTGGGGCTCTGCTTCCCCAGTGGACAGAGAACCCTCTCAAGCTTCAGATTTTTTTGTGCAGTTGTTTTCAGAGGTAATTCTGGGGACCTATAATGTTTATGGTTCTTCCAACATGGTATGGTTCAGGGAGAGGCATGTTCACTAGTCTCCTGTACTATGCATTGGCCTATGAATGAGCATATGCTCTCTTTTCCAACCTGGAACTGTGACTAGAGTCCCCATTCCCCTGAGACCACAAGCACTGGTATGCTAGTGCTCTTCTTTGTTCTGGGACTGAGACCCAGGTCTGTGATATAGACCCAGATATGAGCAATGCAACAGAATCCTGCCCGCAGTGGCAACAAAGGGTCCTCTCTAATCTCCTTTTGACCAATTATCTGACCCTCTTAACATCTGTGGGCTGAGAGGTCTAGAAACTGCCACTGCCACCTCTGATTCAGTAGCCCCCAAGGACTATTGCTGGTTCATTGGGACACAGCCCGAACTGGACCTATCCTGCCCACGTTCTAAGTTGTCTTGGGCTGGAAAATTATTTCACTCTGAGCTTTCATGGGCACTGCCACTCTAGAATTTGCTTTGAGGCATTATTTAAAGGTGTTTAGAGTATTTGGGGGAGAACTCAGGTTAGTCCCCTGCCTTTTCTCCACCATCTTGGCTCCCAAAGCACAAGTTTTACAGAGAATTAAAATGGGTTTTATAAATGAAATGAGAGCACTTAAGGGGGAAAAATTGGCAAAGAAATGTGAGCTATGGAAGAAAGAATTAGAAAAGGAATTAATAGGGGGCGGAGCCAAGATGGCAGCATAGAAGCAGCAAAGCACCACAGCTCCCACACAAACACGCTAAAAAACTCATAAAATGGGACTCTAAACAGATTTTCAAGCTCCAAAACTCTCCAAAAGACAGAAAGCACATCTGTTGCTACAGGCAGCTCAACAGGTGGGGCTCTTCGAAGCAGTCCGGGAGTCGCAGTAGAAACCCTGGCCAGGTCAGGCCCTGGGGCATCAGGCGGGGAGCCGCGTCTATAGGAGAGCAGATAGGCTGCACTGGAGGCACAGTTACCACATTTATCAGGCCAGAAGAAAAAAAGGCTAAGAGAAAGGTCAGTGGATTTTGCTAACTCAGGAGAAGAGCGGGTCCGGCCAAACTGCTCCCAGGGCAAGGAAGCAGTGGGAGGCAGCTGTAGCAGCAGGAACAGAGCAGCAGCGGCCTCCACTGGGCTGCTTCAGAGCCCTCGGCCTGCAGATAGCAGAGGGGCTGGGGCGATCCATGAGGGCCAAGGGCTCTTGGGTTGAGCGGCCTGGATCTGGATCGTGCTCTTGCGTGGTGGTCCTGGGGTGCACTTTCAGTGAGCCAAAGCTGGGGGGGGGGCTGCAGCATCC
>CM053596.1:54192636-54234841 GCA_028646575.1 Pseudocheirus occidentalis
TAAAAATAAAAAAACAAGGACAACCCCCCCCCCCAAAAAGAAAAGGAATTAATAGCTTGGTACAAGAAGTAGAAAACCTTGCCCAAGCAACAAACTCCCTGAAAATCAGAATGTAGCAAAGAGAAGCTAACGATTCCATGAAACAATAAGAAATATTAAAACAAAGTCAAAAGTCTGAAAAAAATTAAATTATCTCTTAGCAAAAATAACTGACCTAGAAAATGGATCAAAGAGAAAAAATTAAGAATCATTGCATTATATAAACATCACAACTGAAAAAAAGAGTCTAGGTATCCTAGAGCTTAGAAATCATCAAAGAAAACTGTCCAGATCTCTTAGAACCAGAAGGCAAAATGGAAATAGAATTCACTTGTCTCCTCCTGAAAGAAACCCCAAAATGTTTAGGAAGTTTAGGATCTAAATTTCTAGGATCATCATAATCAAAATCCAGAGCTTTGAGGAAAAAAAAAAATACTGCAAGGAGCCAGAAAGAAAGAATTCATGCATCAAAGAGCCACTGTCAGGATCATACACAATTTAGCAGACACCACTCTAAAGGAACAGAGAACTTGGAATCTGATACTCCATAAGGCAAAGGACATGGGCTTCAGTCAGGAAAACTTACCCAGCAAAACTAAGCATAATGCAGGGATTTCTAAGCATCCCTGATGAATAGATCAGAGCTGCAAAGAAGTTACAAAGTTCAAATACAAAAATTAAGAGAAAGATTAATAAAATGAATGAACAATGATAAAGAACTAAACAAGGATAAGTAACTTAAATTCAAATAAGGGGAGCTGATAACATGTATCCCCTTAGAACCCTATTTATCATGGAGGGAGGCTAATTAGATGAGGCCTGAGAATGTTCTGTCTTGATAGTTTATGTCTTGATGATCTTGATCTTATGAAAAGAATAGAAAGAAAGGGTGAGATGGTAGAGAGTTAGTGAAAGGAACTTTAGGGAAAATTATCTCATTATTAGGATCTAAACAAACAAAGGAGAGTGGGGTAATGGCTAACACTTGAACTTCACTCTCATTTGAACTGGTCAAAAGAAGGAAGGACACACACACACAGTTGAGTACAGAAATACATTTCATCCAACTGTTAATATGATCATCCTAAATCCTAAATGACAGGTCTGACCACTTCACCCATTCCCCTATTTAATTAACTCCAATGTTTTCAATTACCTCTATGAGCAAATATAAAATATTTGGGTTTTAAAGCTCTTCATAACCAGCACCCTTCCTACCTGTTCAATCGTCAGACACTTCACTCCATATATGATCAAGTAGCACCAACTTCAATCATTCCATCTCCCAACTCTGCATTTTTACTGACTCTCTCCTAACTCCTCACCCCCAATGCCTGAAATGCTCTCCCTCCTTATTTTTGCCTCCTGTCTGGCTCCCCAGCTTCCTTGAAGTCTCAACTAAAATCCCACCTTCTCCGAAAAGCATGTCCCAATCTCCCTTAATGTTAATGCTTTCTTTCTGACATTACCTCCAAATATACTCTTCACCTCATGTGTATACAAGGGATACATATATACACATGTGCATGAAACACATGTGTATGTATGATTTGTATGCTATCTCCTGTTTAGAACATGAGCTTTTTGAAGGCAAGGAGTAGTTTTGTCTTTCCTTATATCCCATCATTTAGCAAAATGCCCAGCATGTAGTAGGTGCTCAATAAATACCCGCTGGCATCACTTGGTTCAGTCTGTTTCCCTTCCTCTCCTACTCCACTCCCAACTTTGCCTTCTGGGACTGGGAAGAGCCAATGTCATGTTGTTGCTCCATGAGAACACTTCAAATGTTTGAAGACAAAGTACATCAGTAACATCAGAAAGGAGATTGGGTCGACACAGCATGACTGATAAGCCTGTTCCACTTCTTAGTGGTCACTACTTCCCTTTGTAAATTCAGAATGACTTTGCGGGTGGCCAGGTGGTACAGTTAATAGAACGCCAGCCTTGGAGTCAGGAGGACCTGAGTTCCAATCCAGACACTTAACACAAAACTAGTCGTATGACCTTGGGCAAGTCATTTAACCCCACATGCCCTGCCTTCCCCCTTCCAAAAAAAAAAAAAGAATGACTTTGGTCAGAAATGATGATACTAATAACTAGCATTTCTGTAACTTCAAGGTTTGCAAAGCAGCCCTACATTATTACTCAATTGATCCTCCCAATAACACTGGAAATTAGATACTGTTATTATTCCTATTTTATAGATGAGGAAACTGAAGCAAACAGAGGTTAAATGACTTCCCCAAGGTCACAAAGCTAGCATGTATCTGAGGCTAAATTTGAACACAGGTCTTTCTATTCACTGTGCCACCTACCTGTCTCCATAGGCATTAATAGATTGTATCTGTATATATGTATGTGTGTATAATATGTGTGTGTGTGTGTATATATATATATGCACACACACACACATACACATACACACATATATAGAGGCAAGTTGTATGGAGGATAAGTATTTTACATTTAAGCAGAACAAGCCACAAGGTTATCTAGTCCATGAACATTACAAGTGCCTACTCTGTGCTGTGCACTGTCTGAGCACCGGACAGAATGGACAGCTATGCACAAAGCTGATTTTAGGGTACAGAAGCAGGATTTGGGGGTGTATAAGCCCAAAGTGCAGAATGTAGGCCTTGTGAGGTCCCATCTTCATGACTTACAGGACTGAGGGACACGTAGCAGAACCAGCCCTGGTACTGGGAGTTGGGATAAGCCAACTACGGTTTTTCCAACACAAAGGTTTGAGGGTGCCTTGGATCTGTGACTCTCACCCAGCCTCCCTATGTTCCTAATTCATGAGGGGACAATAGTGTTTGACACTCCTGCCCCCTTAGAGTGGATTTTCTTGGTGTGGGAGAAACCTAGGACCACTCAGACCCTCTAGGTTTGGCCTTAGTGTTTGGGGTGGCTGGGCCTTAGAATTCATCATTGCTAGAGCCTGCTCATTGTCTCACCTTGTTTTGTGTTGACTGGGCTGGGAATTTGCCTCGAGGCCATCCTGGATTAGCATGTGGAGGCTATGGAAGGACTGGGGAGCCGGCAGACAAACAGTTTCTGACCTCGTGGGTGGTGGGCCACTGTCAGTGCCCGTTGGGCCAGAGCGCTAGACCATACCACAAGGCCCACGCCTGGGTCCTGGGCACACAGATGCTATTGTCCGGCAAAAGCCTGGCACCCTCCTCTTTTGCATAGTCATGTGAGGAATGTAAGAGAGCAGGCCCTATAGACAAGCACCCTACGGACCCAGAGCTCCTTGGGTGGGGGTAGGGAGAGAGCTCTGGAGCCTACCTCAACCCCTCAGGTAGAAATATCCCAGGACCTCTATCTCCCCCTGCCCCCCCCCCCCCCGCCGCCTGCCTGCCCCCAGTACAAGGCAGGAAGAGCCTCTCTCCCCTACTCTCAAGTTGGCACTGGCAAGGTGAGGTGGGTAGCTGATAGAAACTTTGGCAAATGAAATGAAGCCAAGAGGTGGCCAGTGGCAGAACTAGGCTATTGGTAGAGGCTTCCAGGAATGGGTGGTGGGGTGTGGGACCCACATTTCAACCCCCAACTGCAGGGACGTAGAGCCTCTGAGTCTGAGCGTGAGGGGATTTCTAATGAGGCCCAGGGCAGTTAAACATTCCCCTGCTGTGGGAGGAAAGAAGGGGGGGCAAGGCAGGATTGCTGAGCTCCAAACCCAGGCTCCAGGGGCTGAGAGGGCGTGGCCACCCCCTCCTCTCCTCCAAGCCCAGGCCAGTTGTGGGGTCCTCAACTCCAGATATTCTGGATCAGGGCAAATCTCTGGCCGGGCTTGGATGCCCAGCCTGGGGGCGGGGTGGGAGGAGTGTTGAGGACTAAACCCCACTCTCCTCAAGATTCCTTCAGTTTTCTTGTGCCTCTAGTCTGAAGAATTATTATGGTTGTTTATCACAGTCAGGGTTCCCCTTCCCCCAGGCCATCCCTGGATTGGTAAACAGAAGCGGGTTGGGCCTGGGTCCCAGCAGGAGCTGCTAATCCAGCTGCTGGGGAGGGGATTAGGGGGCTGGAACAATCCACCTTCAGACTAATGCCAGGAAGGGCTGGTGCTGCCTCCTGGCCTGCCCCCCAACACCAGGCCCCAAGCTGGCTAAGAGCCAAGCCTCAGGCCTTGCCCTTTCTGGCTGCTTGGGGCCCTCTTCTCTGCACCTCACTTTCTCCAGTTTATAGTCTCAGAGGAATCGGCCCCTCCTAGATGGACTCCCGTAACCCAAGAATAGGGAGCAAAGGTTTAGAGGTCTCCAAGCAATTTGTGCTTCAAGGAAGTTCTCCATGATACCTTTTTTCAGTTCTGCCCCTTGATTCAGAGGATAGGAAACCATAAAGGTCAGAGAATTTTAGGACCAGGAATCATTGGCAGCATAGCGTGGTGTGGTGGAAAAAAACAACAAAAAACAAAAAAATACTGGATTTGGAGTCCCAAGACCTGTGTTCAAATCACTTACTAGCTAGGTGACCTTGGACAAGTCATTCCCCTTGGGAAGACTTCATCTATATACTACTGCGTTTGTACTAGCTGGTTCCCAAGTCCTTCATAACATTAACATTTTAGAAACATGAACCAAGATATTATAGTGGATTCAGGGTCAGAAGATTTGGGTTTCAATCTATTCTTTCCCACTTACTATCACTTGAACAAGGTACAACCTCTCTGAGCTTCAGATCTTTTTCTATAAAATCAGGGGATTGCACTCTAAGGGACCTCCCAGCTCCAAATGCATGGTCTTATGAGACCCAGTGTGGTTTCCCTCTGGGTAGGGGAGGGTGGATGGTGTGTTGGGCCCCTCCCTCTCCTTCAGTGACTGGGGGTGAGGTTTTAGGGTTGCCTCCTTAGGAAGCTTCCTATGGCTACATGTTTCACCTCATCCCCCTGCTCAGGGACCCGGGGCAGTTCTCCACTTTGATTCCAGACTCAGCTATGTCCCAGGCAGGCTGAAGTGGGCGGTGCCTCAGCATTGCCAACCCCCCACCTCCCCCTGCATTCTGGAGCCAGAGCCCGGAGCAGCTACTGCTGTTGCCACCGCTGCCCTCCACCCTCTGCCCCCTTCCCTCACTGACAACTAAGTGTTTTTGAGTCCCTCAGCTGTCTTCCAGGAGAGAAGCCCCGTGGGGCCATGCCCCCAGTCCCCACAAGGACCCCAACCCTGCTCTGAGCTGTCACCTCAGGCTGCCGGACAATCTGGGCCATGGCCAACTCTGGCTTCCAGCTCCTGGGCTACTTCCTGGCACTGGGGGGTTGGGTGGGCATCATTGCCAGCACAGCCCTGCCCCAATGGAAACAGTCCTCGTATGCAGGAGATGCTATCATCACGGCAGTGGGCCTCTACGAGGGACTCTGGATGTCCTGTGCCTCTCAGAGCACCGGCCAGGTGCAATGCAAGCTCTATGACTCTCTGCTCGCCCTGGACGGTAGGACCCTGCTCCCTCCCCTGCTCCCTCCCCTGCTCCCTCCCCTGCTCCCTCCCCTACTCTCTCCCCTGCTCTCCCTGCTCTTTCCTCTGTTCCTCCTTCACCTCTTTTTCTGGCCCCCAAGCAGCTACACTGTGTCACTGGCCCTTTGAGGCTCACGGGAGGCAAAAACTGGGCTTGGGGTGCCTGGTGGGGTTCATTGAGATGGGATGGGAGGAAGTTCTGGTGCCTCTGAGGCTGTGTGCCCCAAGCCCCTGCTCTATCTCTGCTCCACTGGTATTAGACACTTCTGCCCCGCCTCCAGATCCATAATTCTTACATATGTAGGATTCATAATCCTACATATTCCTAGCCATAGAATGTTAGTGTGGGAAGGGCCCTCAGAACGTAGAAAGCCAGGGTTGAAATGACCTTAGGATAAAGAATATTAGATCTAGGAAGGCTGTAATGAAAAGGTTAGAACTACAAATGACCCTAGCACACAGAACATAGAAAGTGAGAGTGTAAATTTCAGAGCCTTTGAAGGGGCCTTAGATCATAGAACCTCAGACCTTAGAGCCCAGAATGTCAGAGCTGGGAGGGAGCTTAGAACCCAGAATGTCAGAGCTGGGAGGGCCCTTAGAACACAGGATGTCAGAGCTGGGAGGGCCCTTAGAACCCAGAAGGTCAGAGCTAGAAGAGCCCTTAGAATTTAGAAAATTAGAGCTGGAAAGTGGTTTATTCCAACCTAGTTTATTTTAACAAGAAGAAAATCCAGGTCTGATTTGGGCGAGTGATTTCTTTGTTCAATCACAGCTCAGAGGTAAAGCAAAGAGAGGGATTCCCAACTTGTCATTGGAGCCAAGCATCCACTCTTAGGCACACCTAGACCAACTCAGCCCTTTTAGACACACACATTCTCCATACTATGAGTTACTTCTCACAATTTCTCCCACTTTCCCAGTCTCTTGAATCCTCCCAGGGCCCTTGGAGGAGAGGGCAAGGATGGTGTTGGTGCTAAGGAGGGTTCTGTGAAGGGTGCAGGGGTCCTGAAGATTGGAGGAGCAGGCCAGGGTTTGGGGGAATGGGTAGAGGTTGGGGGAGACTGGGAGGGACTGGTTTCACCCCTCGTACTTCTGGCAGCTACTACCTAGCCCCACACACCTTGGGGGAGCGGGACTCTAAGTGAAGGAGTAGGGATCCCAGTGGCTGGAGTTTTGTGGGTTAGTCAGGATAAGGGCAAGCTCCCAGTATCTGGTCCCTAGAGCATCCTCAGCTTTTCCCAGCTTGGGCCCAGGGTAACTTTCTTCCCCTTGGGATTTGTTTGCTAGCCCTAATGACGGAAACACTGGGGAGGTGAGGTTGGGTGCTGACCCTCCCTCCTGGGAGGCACCCACCTGAGGACTGGCTTCCCTTTTGTCTTCACCCACCACACATGATGCTAGTGGGCAGGCCTGGGTGTGGCCCTTGTGCTCTGAACAAAGGCCCAGATTGACCACCAAGGATTTGTTTTTTAGTCCCAGTAAACACAGCTGTATAGGACACTAAAGGGCAGGGATATTTTGGTGAGAGGCAGAGCCGTGGTGGTCCTCTTGTCCTGGTAGTGCTGGGGCAGGGAAATCTGTCTGCTTCATCTGTTTAAATTAGGAAGGTTCCCTGAAAAAGGTGGGTGACCTCTCTAAGTGGGGGAGGGACAGGATGGGGATTGGGGGGAAGAAAGGAAAGAGGGGAAATAGGACCGACATTTAAAGGATCATGGGTTTAGAGGTGCATGGGACATCAGAGGCCTTAATCCAGCCCCCTATAGATGATGAAATTGAGCCCCAGAAAACTGACTTTTTTGCCCATGGTCACACAGAGAGTCAACGGCAGAGGCAGGATTCAAACCCAGGTTTTTGGACTCCAAAATCAATGCCCTTCCCAGGCCTCTGACAGCTGACATTATCAAGATCAAAAGAAGGAGGCAGAGGGTAGAAAGGTGAATTAGTGAGTGTGTGTAGCTGAAATCAAGAGAGTTTCTGCCTGTCACCACTAGCTCTGCCACTCAGGGCTAGCCACTTAACCGACCACTGTTTATGTATCCAATACAAATGTGTTTGCATCACCCGGCCCTTTAAACAACCTTTGGTGGTCATTTTGGGCCTCTTCTTCCCTAAGCCTCAGTTCTCACACCTCTAAAGTGGGCATAAAGTGGGCCCTATCTGATAGGGCTGCTGGGACGCTCCTTCAAGATAATCAAGGCAAAGAGCTTTGTAGACCTTAGAGTGTTCTAGCAATCACAGCTGTCCTTGTTGAGGGCAGAGCTATTGGCCCAAGAGCGAGATTCTAAAGTTGGTGTGTGAGAGACTGAATGGATCGAGTTTATTTAAAAAAAATAAAATGAAGGAGGGGGCGGCTAGGTGGCACAGTGAATAGAGCATCCGCCCTGTAGTCATTTGGACCAGTTCAAATCCAGCCCCAGACACTTAACAAGTAGCCTTGTGACCTTGGGCAAGTCACTTAACCCCAATCACCCTGCCTTTCACCCTCCAAAAAAAAGCAAATAAAAAAGGGAAGAAAGAAGAAAAGTGCTAAAATATCACATGTGACAGCACAGCCACATTACCACATCCGTGAGCATGTTGTTGCTGTGATTCCCCATCCTCCAGGTTCTTTACTGGGCTGTATCCTAACCTGCAGAGCAGACACAGACAGGGAGAGAGTGGCTTACCTCCAGAGACCCTATTTCTCTAGGACTTCAGAGGAAATTGGGAAGGTTACTGTGTTTAAAAGCCTGGAGAACTGGGTTCAAATCTCCACTGTCCCAATTACTCGCCGTATGTCCTTGGGTAAGTCACATCCCTCCTGGCAGGCCTCAGTTTCCTCATCTGTAAAATAAGAATCTGGATTAGATGACCTCTAAACTGCCTTCCAGCTCTAAAGTGATTTTTTTTTCATTTCTGATACTGGACCAGCGTTAGGACAGAGGGAAGGAAACAGAGTAGAGGACGGGAGTAGAAGACTGTGGAGGGGAAGCAGGGCTGCAGAGGGCATGGATAGGGCAAGGGGATGGGGAGGATTAGGATGGCAGACTGGACAAACAGGGCTGGAAGGAGGCGTGGGAAGTGGGCCCCTCCAGCATCACTGATTTCTCTCCCTTGTAGTTCACATCCAGACTTCCCGAGCTCTCATGGTGGTCTCTGTGCTCCTGGGCTTCGTTGGGGTGGTCATCAGTGTGGTGGGCATGAAATGCACCCGAGTAGGGGACAGTAACCCTGTGACAAAGAGCCGGGTCGCTGTCTCGGGCGGTGCCCTCTTCCTCCTGTCAGGTAAGTCCTGTTTTCCCCATGGTCCAGCCCATGCCCAACATCAGCCAATGGCCCCTTCCTGATCTTTACACCTCTCTGCCCCCCTAGAGAGGGGAGACACACACAGTCTCTGGACTGTATCTGGCACACTATGTCACACCTAGAGGCCCATAGGGAGGAGGGGAATGGGGGGAGGGGAAAGCGACTTGATCTATGATGCAGGAAACCAGAACAGGACTGAGCTGGACCTTTCTGTCCCCAGGGCTTTGCACGCTGACTGCGGTCTCCTGGTACGCCACTCTGGTAACCCAGGAGTTCTTCAATCCCAACACACCTGTCAATGCCAGGTGAGGAAGCCTGGATGGGGAGGGAATTGGGTAGACTGGGTGAGGTGGAGGGTGAAGGAGGAGAGCATGCTGGCTCAGGATCCTGTTGGCTTTATGGGAGTCTGTGCCCATCTGGAGCCCACCGTCCTTTCCTTCTCAGCCTCTTTTCTATCAAGGCTCTGGGCCCTGGCCTTTCCCGATTCTAGATGGTTCTTCTATTCAGTCTGTCAAGTAGTCTGTATTTACCAGATGAAAGGAAGAAAATATAGCAGGAATTCAGTTTCTCTGGGGAGGCCAGACTAACCCTCCCAAAGCTTCTGTCCTCTCCCCACCCCCCAGGATCTCCCAGGCCACTGTGCCATTTCCCCCATCTTTTTTCTTTCCTTCTCTCCCCAAGTCTCAGCCTTGGCTGCTGGCCCCCACGCCTGGATTTCTGCCGCTCTCATCCCTCCTTTCTGGCCCTACTTTCCTCTGTCCCAGGGAGGGACGCCTGGTTGCTACCTCTCCCCCAACTTCAACACACAACCTTTCCTGAGGTTTTAAGAGGTTTTACTGCTAATCGCTGCAAGGAGACAGGCAGGGCTAGAAAGGAACAAAAATAGTGGGAAAAAGTCATGGAGTGTGTTGGAGTTCTCAGCACTAATCCTGGCCTCCCCTCAACAGTAATCACAGCTCATGTCTCTACAGTGTTTTCAGGATTGCTAAGCACTCTCCCTCAAAATAACCTGGGGGACTCAACAAATATTATTCCCTTTTTGTGGATGGGAAAACTGAGGCTGGGAGAGGAAAGAGGGCTTGCTCAGGGTCACACAGATTAATAGATCTATGTATGCACTCTGCTACCTGCCTTGTACAGCTTGAATGACTGTCCCTGTCCTATAAATCTTGTCCCCGATTGGACCAGCCCAGTCTTTTCTGAGTTAATTTATTAATTCAACAAGTGTTGAATAAAGCTCCTACTCTGTGCTAGCCAGGGGTGGGGAATCTTCAGCTTCAAGGCCACATGAGGAATTCTAGGTCCTTGAGTATGGCTTTTTGACTGAGCCGAAGTTTTACAGAACAAATCCTTTTATTAAGGGAGTTTGTTCTGTGAAGTTTAGATTCAGTCAGAGGGCTGCACTTGAGGACCTAGAGGCCACATGTGGCCTTGAGGTCAAAGCTTTCCCACCCCCCTGGCCTTGGGCATGCGGACAAAAGTGAGACAGTCCCTATTCTCAAGGAGTTTATATTTGATGTTGGGAGGGAGAGAGGAATCAGGGGAATCAGGAAAAGTCTCATGTTCTTGAACAGGTGACATTACAGCTCAGTGTTGAAAGGAGCCAATGGTTCCAAGAGGCCGAGGTGAAGAGGATGCAGATTCTGGTCGTAGGGGATAGATTGTTCAAAGGCCTATGGTGGGGGATGGAATGTTGTATATGGGAAACAGTTAGCAGGCCAGTTTGGCTGGGATAAGGGGTCTGCAACGGGGAGCAATGTGTAATTTGTATGACAAGATAAACTGTAGCCAGATTGTAGAGGGGTTTGAATGCCAGACATAGGAATGGGTATTTTATCCAGGAGGGAAGAGGGAGCCACAGGAACTTCCTGAGCAGGAGAGTGAAAAATCCATTACAGACAGAGGATCTAGGAAGTAATATATGAGAAATTATTTCTGGAGCCTTCCACCAAATTGTTCCTGGGATCACTTTCTACCTAAAGATTTCTTTAGACAATGGTAGGCTAAAATTCATCAAATAAAAATGTCGGTGAAAAATTGAAAGGTCACTACAATGGGGAGAATTAAGTAGGTGGATAATTTAGTTTCCTAAACTGAGATTTTCAAAGTTGCTACCGTTCTCAGCCCTTCTGTGGCTTAGTTCACAGCTCATTGAATTTCCTTTTTTCTTTTGAAAATCACTTGTTCATATCTCTTGACCACTTTATCCATTGAGGGGAGGCGGAAGGTTAGAGCTAGCAGAGGCCTGAGAGATCCTCTAGTCCAGGGGTCCTTAAACTTTTTTGTGTCATGGCCCCCCTTGAAAATCTGGACCCCTGTTGAGAATAAGATTTTAAACTGCATAAGTAAAAAAATACAAAATTACAAAGGAAATCAATCATATTGATATAGTTATTAAAATAGTTTTTTTTAATTCCCAATCCCTGATCTAGTACAACCCTCCCTCACTGAGGCTCAGAGAAGGGAAAAGACTTATCTAAGGTCACAGAAGTGGTAAGGTGACAAAGAAAGGAATCTTCCCAATCCCATTTCTGAAAAAGGGATTTCTAGGTTCCCAGGATGTGCTTTTGAGCCTCACAACAGTACCTCCAATGGGCTTCAGACCATCCTATAAGGATGTGGCTGTCACCTCCTGCATGACTCTGAGACCCTTTGAATCTATTCCCTCCTCCTAGTTTTCTGGATGCCTAAGGTCTTTCTCAGCTTAACATTGAGTATTTCCTTTTTTTTTTTTAATTCATAGTTTTAAAAATCAATCAATCAATCAATCGATGTTTATTAAGTGCACATTTTTATGGCAGGCACTGTGCTAAGTAAGGGGAAACAAAAAGAGGCAAAGGATAGGCCCTGCCCTCAAGGAGCTTCCAATTTAATGGAAAAGACAACATGAAACAAGTATGTACAGATCTAGCTACATACAGGATAAGTAGGAAATAAGTAACAGGGAAAGCACTAGAATTAAGAGGGGCTGGGGAAGGATTCCAGTAAAAGATGGGATTTTAGATACTGAGAATTTCCTTAGAAAAATATAGACAACAGTCTAGGATAGAGTAGAACCAAATGTATGATGACATGTTTGAGAGTCTAAGGAAGCGGTTCTCAACCTGTGGGTCCCGACCCCTTTGGGGGTCAAACACATATTTCCATTGGTCTTAGGAACCGAGACACCACTCTTCTCTCCATCTCCAGGCAGGTCTGCCCACATGCAGATATGCCCACAAACAAGTATTAAAGGGTCACAGCATTAGGAAGGTTGAGAACCACTGGTCTAAGGTTTATCAGAGGACAGAGAAGGTCATGATCATGATCACTGTGGGCCATATCAGTCAGGAAAGACTTCATGGAAGGGGTTGGATTTGAGTTGGGTCTTGAAGTCACCAAGCGAATTCTCAGTTCATTTGAAAAAGATCTGGGAGATATAAATGGACTAGAAGCTCCATGTGAATTGACAATGTGGTCCCATGTCTGTGAAATTTGATGTAGCCTATATTACAAGAGGCATGGTTCCAAGGATTTGGGAAGTGACCATTGTGGGGGTAATTTGCCTTGAGTCAGACCACAATAGAGTACGGTGATTAGGTCTAGCTGCTACTCTTGCCATTTTCTTAGCTATCAAACCGAGAGATATACAGCTTCTAGGAAGAAGGAGATGGGAGTCCTACTGTCCTCTGCCCTGGTCAGACCCCATTTAAAATGTTCAGTTCTGAGCACAATTGAGTAAGGACAATGATAATCCAGAAAACTGCCCTGAAGAGGGCAGCCAGAATGGTAGTGTTCTAGTGTATGCCATAGAAAGGAAGACTATGTACAGCAGGGGTGGGGAGCCTGCAGCCTCGAGGACACATGTGGCCCTCTAGGTCCTCAAGTCAGAGGGCCACACTTGAGGATCTCAAGTTCACAGATTCCTCACCCCCTATCTAAAGGAATAGGGGACATGCCTACGCAAGAGAAGACTTGAGGGGGATGTGAGAACCGTCTGCAAATGGGCTATCCAGTGGAAGACACTTTACATTTATTCTGTTTGCCCCAGGGAGGAGAAATAGGAGCGGTGGACAAAAGTGATAGAGTGAAACATTTCGTTTCAGTGTGAGGAAAAAATTCCTAACAATGAACAGTATCCAGATGGGCTATTTGGGCATGGAGATCACTGGTTATATTAGCATGTATTTATTAAAGACTTTTACTAATAGCATGTATTAAATTGTATTAGCACGTATTAAATACTTATTTATTAATGCATCTAACTGGTTAATTCCTTATGTGTCATGCACTCAGCTATATGCTGAGGATGCAAAAACAAGTGAAAAAACTCCCAAAGACCTTCTGTTCTACAGAACAGGTTAGGGAACTAGACCTATAGTCAGGAACACTTGAGTGTAAATGGTTTGGAGCCTCAGATACTGAGAGTCTAAGCAGGTCACTTAGCTGCTCTGTGCCTGTTTCCTTATCTGTATAAAATCCACCTCCTAAGGTTATTGTGAGGACAAAATTAGTTCATATAAATAGGGCAACTAGGTCACATAACACATAGATTGCCAGGCCTGGAGTCAGGAAGACTCATCTTTGTGAGTTCAAATCCGGCCTCAGGCATTTACTAGCTGTGTGACCCTGGGAAAGTCACTTAACCCTGCTTGCCTCAGTTTCCTCATCTGTAAAATGAGCTGGAGAAGGAAATGGTGAACCCTTCAGTATCTTTGCCAAGAAAGGCCCAAATGGGGTCATGAAGAGTCGGACATGACTGAAATGACTGAACAACAGCTATGTGGAAAGTGCTTTGCAAGCCTAACTATGATTGTTATTATTGCTTATTTGATCCTCACTACAGCCCAGTAAGGTGTGTGCTGTTACCATTCCCATCTGACAGGTGAGGAGATGAGAGTGTGAGAAGTTGAATTACTTGTCTAGTATCCAACAAAAAGCACGTGTCTGCGGCAGAATTTGAACTCATATCTTTTGGGCTCCAAGTTCAGCGCTCTACCTGCCATGCCAATCCTTGGGAACGTTCCCATCCCTCTTGGCTTTACTTTCTTTCCAAAATGTTTAGGTCTATTGGATCCCACCTGTATTTTCTCTGAGTCTTTTCTAAAAATGGAGGGTTCAGTTCCATCTCTCTTCTGTTTCCCTTTCACAGTCATTCCCCTCAAAGGTCCTGCATCCAACGTGCATTGCTCCCTTGAGAACTAGTATAGGATCTGGAAACTTTTTACTTCCATCTGGAGGAAGATTTAGGTACAAGTTCTATTCTGAGCTCCCTAGAGAAAACTAAGTAGGAATTAAACAACCAAAAAAACCCCAAAAGATATGATTCTGGAGAAACACCTGAGACTGAGCCACATCTAGAGTTTAGGGGACTGAAGCGAGGATATTTCTGTATATAGCGTTCCTTTAGTAGAATGTTATTGAGAACACAGACTATCTCTTTTTTGTCTTTGTACCCTCAAACAGTGACTTGCAACATGGTAGGCACTTAATAAATGTTTATTGATTTGAACTGAAAAAGATCATGGGCTCTTCAGACCTAGGAGGTTAGCTAGTCTAGACTCTTCATTTCACAGATGAGGAAACTGAGATCCAGAGAGGGGAAATGATTTGCCCAAGGACACACAAGTAGTAAGTGACAAATTCAGGATTCAAACTTAGGACCTCTGATTCTAAATTCAACTCTCCACCCACTTTGCCATACTGCTCCCCAAAGGCTGGAGGACCACTTTGTTGGGTATGTTATGGAGTGGACTCTTGCTCAAGTTCAGATTGAATTAAACCATCCCATTCGAAAATCTTCCAACTAAGAGTTTCTATGAAGTGAAAGGAAGTTTGGTTCTCCCATTTCTAGTGCCTGTCTTCAGTTCGGGGACCTTCTCAGGGATTTGAGGCAAGACCAATGGACCTCTAAGAGATCTCTTAACATGCCAAACATCCCAGAAAGAAAGATTCAGAAATATTTCATCTATTTCCTACAATTCTTACTCTAGGAGACTGAAAAGAGTCTCAGTTGGTTCTGGGTAGCATAATATGGTGGGAAGAACCCTGAACCTCAGCATGAAAAGGCCTGGGTTAAGTTATGTCAGGTCCTTACCAGGTATGATTGGGCAAATTGCTGGGCCTCAGTTTACTTCTTTGCAAACTGAGAATGAACTAGATGATCATTAAGGTCCCTTCTGCCTCTATCATTCTGTGAGGATGTATAGAATTAGTTGTGAGGCACATGTCAGGTAGAGGAAACAGCATAACTGTGGATTCATAGGATCAAAGATTTAGAACCAGAAGAGACCTTAGATAATTTAGCCCAACTCTCTCATTTTTCAGATCAAGAAGCTAAGACCAGGGGTGGCTAGATGTCACAGTGAACAAAGCACCAGCCCTGAAGTCAGGAGGACCTGAATTCAAATCCAGCCTCAGACATTTAACACAAAAATTAGCCCTGTCACCTTGGGCAAGTCACTTAACCCCAATTGCCCTACCTTTCCCCCTCTGAAAGGAAAAAAAAGATACTAAGACCAGAGAGGGACAGTGACTTCGGTGATAGTCAAATAGAGTCAGGATTTCAATCCAGGCCCCAATTCTAAATACAGAAGACTTTACACTTTACCATGCTGCCTCTTCAGTTCAACAAATACATACCAAAACCCTGCTATGTCAAACAGAAAAGATGGGTTGGTTATGGAGCAACGGCAAGGGATAACCAATAGATAACCTGGTATGGAGGCAGGAATGGGCATGGCAGCTGGAACTTTCAGAGGCACACACTTGAACTGGCTTTGGGGGCTCCAGATCATGTTGTATCTCCCAGGGACTGTGTTCCCAAATAAGAGGCGGAGACCATACTGAGGGAGTGCTTTAGCGCTTGGACCAGAATAGGAGAATGGAGAGAGCACAGGGGTCTTATCAAGGAAGGTGCTGATAGCACCAAGAATACAGAGAAGAGAGGTGGGTTTTACCCTAATTCTTCTTCCTCAGAATTTTGCCCCCAAATAAGACAAGAGGAATTCCTCGCTTGGGAGAGTGATAGTAGTGAATGATCTGGCTACCTCAGCCCAAGGATGACTGTAGGGGCCCTACACATTGCTCTTCATCAATCAACCTGGAGAGAACAGGGAGACTATTTCTGGAGCCACTCCCCTCATTCTGGAGCTCACTCATCCCTGTTGCTGTTAGCTAGATTTTTAGGCCCTTAAAAATGCGGTTGGCTGGTGAGAGAGACCTTCCAGCACGCAGGGCCTAGGCATCTTTTATGTTTAACAAATTCAATAACTGTTTATAAAGTGCCTGCCATATGCAGAGCACTGAGCCTGGTGGGGAGGGAGTGCAAAGATTTTAAAATGACATAACTCCTACCTTCAAGAAGCTTCCAGTCTATTAAAATGAATAAAGCATGTATACAGAGAAGTCTGCTATAAGACAGAATGGGACACTGACAGGGACAAAAATATCACAAAAGGAATAGGAATGGGAGGCACCAGAGCAGGTTTCTCCCATCAGGTAGAAATGGAGAGAATAGGGTATTCTAGGCCTGGGAGAAGGCCTGTACTTATACATGGAGGTGGGTGAAAATGGGATGAAATGGAGGAATCGGGCATCTGGCCACATGACATGAGCCTGGGAATTCTGGGCCAAGGAATTTGAAATTTATTCTATAGGCAATAAGGAGTGACTAGAAATTTTTCACTTGGGAGTGGCATGGTCAGACTTATATGTGCAGAACTTATCACATACATGTACAGAGTTTTCAGTTCTATTCAATTCAATAAGCATTTCAGCTATCTACCAGTTGTCCCTTGCTTAGGGGTACATGGCAGGGCCACCGTTTTTTTTCCTCACATATACATGGAAAAATAAATTTATGACTGGTAGCCAATGAAGGTCTAGACAGGAGTTGAGAGGTGGGGAAAATATGGTTAGCTGGGATTAGTCACAAAAATCTTCATGAAGGAGATGATATTAAACTAGGCACTAAAGGGTGGGAATAACTTTGACATGATCTAATGAACCAGTCATAATGGAGCCTTATCTAACCTGATTTTTCTTTCTCTCCTTCCCTCCCTCCCAGGTATGAGTTTGGGCCAGCACTGTTTGTAGGCTGGGCATCTGCCAGCCTCATCATGCTGGGGGGTTCCTTCCTCTGCTGCACCTGTCCTGAAGGAGAGAGACTCAGCCCCCAGCAACCCTATCGAGCTGGGCCTGCCTCTGCGGCTGCTCGGGAGTATGTCTGAGCCCCCAGCCCAGCCCTGGGCCTGTTGTTCCTGTCCCCAACTCCCACATCCTCTGTGCCCCTGTCAGCCCCAAGGCAGGGGAAGAGGCAAACCCTCAGCCAGCCCCTATGCCCTGAACTGAGGGTGAGGGTGGTCTCTATGGACCATCAGGTAGTTCCCAATAGCATTCATTCTTTGGTTCACACATACCAACACAGAAAAAGGCAATCTCATAGGCATACATAGACAGAGTGGTACATTGGCTTCCACTCAGAGAAATAAAGATACCCCACACCCCCAGAAATGCCTGGACACAGGCTCTCTTTCTGTCTCTGTCACACACACACATACACACACACATACACACACACACATACACACACACACATACACACACGACATCTAGAGAAATATATACAGAACTCCTCAAGGGGCTCAGGAATCTGCCTTCTGTCGTATAGACAGGAAAGGAGGATTGTGTGGGCCGAGGCCACTGCTAATCTGTGAATACACTGGTGGGCTGCGGTTGGGTGTGAGTGGATGCTGGGGACAGTGACTTCTACTTGGATCCCTGGAGCCCAGGGTTCTCTCAGCAGAACTAACGCCCATTTTTTTTTCTTTTGAATTTCAGACAAATTGTAAAAGTGCCTGCACCCATGAGGGGAGACCCAGGCTTGTAACCTAGCTGCCCCCGTCCCTGGCTCCCTCCCAGGCCCCAGACACTCCCCTTCCTTACTCTTCCATTCCTTCTCCTCCACCCTAGGGAAAGCTGTGTTTCTGTGACTGGTCCACATGCAAAGAGAAATCCTGATTTGTTTTTCTTGAGTTTGGTGTCTTTCAATCATTTGGGGGTAGGAGGTGGTGGTGGGTGAGTGTGATGGGGACAGAGACAAGAGGGGAGGCAAATCGGACAAGAGTGACCAGCGTCCCCTCCTTCCTTCTGTCCAACTCAATCCTGAGAATTGTCACTAGCTTTGTAATCTCTTTTGACCTCTAGGATTCAATTAGTGATCTCTTAAGTTCTAAGTCTTATGAACACCAGTGACTTGTCCCTTGCCCTGCTCCCTGGGATCAGTGCACAAGAGAGGTCTCTCCCCTAATCACTGCAGGAAAACAGGCAGGAGTTTGAGAGAACAGACCCAGAGAAAGTCCCACAGTTTTCACTATTAAGTTCTGGTTCCTCTTCCTCTCATGGAGAATTTGACTCACATCTCCTTGATGTCCATGGTCTAGAGCCCAGCTCCCCCTTTTCCGCAGAGCTACCTGAATTGAGACTAAAAGTAGAGCCTAGCTAGTCTTTAGAACTTCTGCTCTGACATTATTCACTAAGGAGATGGGCCCTCTCCCTCGACCATTGCCCTTAGAAGAAGGCCTAGGAATCTAGCCCACAGTTCTGAAGACCGAGACCCTTGCAAGGCTTGGGGCCTGGGGGAGACTGGAGCGGAGCTCCTGGTACGATGGTCTGACAAGCGGTCCCAGGAGAGAGTTCACAAAAGCCCCCCTTCCTACATAGCCCTCGAGGGCCACTTACAGGGGTTGGAGGGGCGAGGAAAGGGTGGTGTAACACTTTTGTCACTCTGGAAAAAGGGGGCCAGAGTTGCTCTGGTGGGCTGGACAGGTTCCCAGGGCTTGGCTTGGAATGTGAAGGGAACCTGGATCCTCATGTGACTCGTCCGAGTCCTCGCCCCGCCCCCACCAGTAACCCCTCGCTGTGCCCCCTCCCACGATCCTGTCCCCTCCCTTCGGTTCTCCACCCCCTCCTCCCCCCAGTATCCCTGGCCGCTCTCCTTAGACCTGCCCCAGAGCTCCAGTCGGAGCTTTGGGACCCGCAGGACTCCACCAGGCGAAGCCTCGGCTAGAACTGGGTGACGAGGTCTTAACGGGCCGTAGCACGGGGCGCGGAGCTGGCGGGGGGGCAGCAGCAACTCCGGCTGCAACTCTGTGTCTAGGGACGCGACCTCGAGACCGAAGACTCTCCAGACCCTGGTCCTGGAGTCCTCTTGCGCAGGTCGGCCTGTTGGGTGGTTGGGGGGGGGGGGGGGGAGGTAGAGAAAGGCAGGTTGAGTGAGGGATTTGAGAAAGATGGATGAGGGATCCAGACCCAAAACACCCAAATGGGGACTCACTCAAGTAGACTAGATTATCAAAACCCGGACAGATGGCCGTCCGCCGAGACGCAATCAGTGACCGCGTCCGTGACTAACCTGGGTAGAGGTCTAATACGTTAGTGTTTAACCCTTGTAGACCATGTCCGCGGTCTAACTCTCGTAGATGGCACCAGTGCGCGACCTTTTGAGGTTGCGTCAGTGTGTACTCCTGTAGACTGTGTCGGTTACTGACCTGGGTAGATGTCAAGTGCCTAACGCTTGTAGACGGTAGCAGTGACTAACCCTCCGATTCTGCATCAATGAATACTCTATCTATAGACTGTGTCTGGGAATAATCTGCCATAGACAACATCCGTGTCTGCCTCACATAGGTGGCCAGTGACTTTCCGCAACCCTAGAGCCCGGCTCCTCTCCTGCGTCTGCGGGGATTTATAGATATATCCTGGGACTGAGGGATAAGAAGAAGGAGCCAGGGACCTACTCCAGCATCAACTCCTACACCCTTCGGATTCGTGAAAGCCTCCAACAAAGTCAATTTCAGTGTTTCTGGTTATAAAATTCAGGTTCTGCACAAAGGACTTTGTCTTGTGGTTCCCCCGGGTATAGACAGAGGTTTCTGTGAGTGCGAGACCCGTCTGGGAGGGAGGATTGGCTGTGGGAGATGGGGCCACCTGGACGTCGCGTCGGACATCTGGGTTGCTGTCGCCTGCAGGCCCCAATGCCAGGATCCAGTCTCTTGCCGCTGGCCTGCCTGGCCCTGTTCTCCACGGCCTTGCTGCTCACGGCCACCTGGACCGACTGCTGGGTGGTTAACTCGGACGATAGTCTGGAGGTGAGAGGGTGAGAGTCAGGACCACCCCTTTCCCAGACTTCTAACTTCCATCCTGCCCCGGTCCCAGGCAATTTGAGTCCAGTAGGGTTCCGCTGATAGAACCTCGCCCTAGCCCAGTATAGGACCCTCCCCTCCACTGAGGTCACGCCCCTTGCAAATTCTGGCCTGGTCCAAAAAAACCTTAGGATCCTGGCCCTAGCACAAACCCTCCCAGTCCCGCCCCAGCCCCCTGTTGGTCTTTCTAGTACTTTCTCTGCCCCCAACTCCCTTCCCCCTGGGTTAGGAAACTCAGTACAGATCCCATTGGGAAGACCTGCTTCTTCCCAATGCTCCTCCCGGCCCCGATCCCAGCCCTCCCCCTGCGTCCTGACCTAGTCCTAGTTCACCTCCCGGCCAGTCCTTACTTGCCCAGGTCGGGCAAGAGAAGGACTCAGTGGAAAGCAACGCGTCTCATTCATTAGCGCTCTACTTAGAGGATAATTTAGCCCCTTTTTATTCTCTCCTCCTGTGGAAGGAGAAATGAGAGGTCCCAGAAATCTGGAGCTCTCCTTGGTGCTGAGGCTCAGTGCCGGGGTATAAGGGGAGAAAAGAATAATGCGAGACTTGAGGCTGGACCCCGAGAGACCTGGGAGGGTGACACGAAGAAAGATGTGACACAGACCTTGTCCTCAATGAGCTTACGGGCTGAAGCAGGGAAAAACCCGACTAAGACGTCTCCCTCTTCTGAGTGGAAACGGACCGGCAGACTCCCTCCAGTCTGTCTTCCCCCTTCCGCTCTACCCAGGTGAGCCACAAGTGCCAGGGGCTGTGGCGGGCATGTGTCACCAATCTACTGGATGGGATCCGGACCTGTGACCAGTACGATTCTATCCTGGCCGCCCATCCACGTGAGACCCCCACCCTACCCCGCCTGCAGGGTCCTGCCCAAGCACTGGGTCTTCCCTTACTAACCCAGCACCCACTGGGACAGTCACCCTTCTCCACCCCTGTCTCCTCACATGTATACTCTTCGGGGATTTCCATCCTGTTTCCCTTCCATCTCTTCTGTAATTTCCCTGCCACACTACCCCTCAGCTCCCCCCTCAGGAATTATGCCTCTAAAATGTTCGCCACATTCCCTTTTCTCCCAGACTCTTCCCTAGCAAATGATACCCTGCCCCTGAGGCTTTCCTTCCAGTTTTCTGCCAACTCCCTTCTCCTCCGTGCTGCCTGTGCCCATTTCCCTAATCTTTTCTCCCGATGCATTCCAGCTCTCCTAGTGTTCCCTAATCCCTTCTCAGTGCTCCCTGAACATCCTTGATGATACTCTCCATGTGCCCCTGCCCTCAGCTAGTCCTCACTGGGTCTCCTCACCCCAGTGCTCCCTGAGCCTTACTCCTTGGTGGTTCCTATGCCCCTTCTCTGGTGCTTCCCCCTCACCCTCCTCAGGGCGGCGAGTGTTGACCAGGTCCCTTTTGCTCGTGGCTGGGCTGCTGTGTAGCTGTGGGTTGGTGGCCCTGCTCCTCACTTTGACCCAGGTGCAGCTCCTGGGGACTGACCCCAGGGCAAGGACTCGACTGGCCTGGGCAGCAGGCTGTCTCTTAGGTGCTGGAGGTGAGGTGGGAGGGGAACAGCAAGGGGAAGACTCAGGGTTGAGGTTGGGAACTGGGAGGTGAGTGACTCAAGCTACAGAAAAGGAAGGAGGGCAGGATGGTTCCGCACCCAGAAACTAGGAAAGGAGCTGGTCCAGGCTGGGGCTTCTAAGGTTGCTGCTGCTGGACTCCGGGGCAGGGGGATCAGCCCACTCACCTTTGCTCTAGGGTTCGCTGGAGCAGTGGGCTCACTCTGGTTTGCTGTGGAGGTGGCTATGGAACGAACCCTACCTACTCAGCCCCGAGGACCCCTTACTGGCTACTATGAGTGGGGCTGGTCATGCTGGTTAGGAATTGTGGGATCTGCTGGCTGCATGGCCACTGCCTTGGGCCTAGTCTGCTGTCTTCCAGGTCTCTGGGTCCCAGGTCAGTGTGTCCCCTCCTCAAGTTCTCCCCTCTTTTCAAGCAAGCAGCATTTGAGAGGGAGGTCCTATCCTTGCTTCCAACTCCCTAGTCTCAGGGTCCCCAGTTAGAGTTAATGGTGAGACTTTATGGAACCACATATCCCTGATTCTCTTCTGCTTTGTTCCATAGGCAGGAGAGGCCTTGGGCACCAAGTCAGAAGCCGGCTGCACCCACAGGCCATATATATCCTGGACTCCAGTGTCTAAGGACATAGCCATCTCAATCCCATCAGCACTGCCACAGTTTAGGCTCAGATTCTTAGATCCAGAGGAGAGATTACAGGTTATCAGGGCCCATCCCAAGATTCAGTTTGATATTCAAAAGTTTTGACAATATACTTTGTTTTTATACTACATTCATTTCCCAATTTATCTCTTCCCTCCCCCCCCAGCAAGACCTCCCTCATATCAAATATATATATATTTTAGAAATACACCCATTTAGCAGAACCAACTAAACCTTGTTTAGCCACTTATGCAATTCAGCAAGCAATTATTAAGTGCCTACTATGTGTTGGGCTTACTATGTGCTGAGTCCTCAGGATACAAAGAAAGTCAAAAGCAGTCCCTGTTCTCAATGAGCTTATAGACTAATGGGAGAGAATAAATATAGAGAAACAAGATATAGAGAGGATAAATTGGAGATAATTTCAGGGAGGGGAAAAACACATATTCCCCATGCATCATCCCTCGCCTCTTCATTAAAAAGAGGGAGGCACATGAAGTCATCTCATCTCCAGGGCCAAAGCTGATCACTATAATTGTGCAGTCGTGGTAAATAAAATTAATAATGGTAAACTGAGGCACAGAACTCCAAGCAAAATCAGTTTATTAACAGTGATGAGTATAATTGTTAACAAAGTCAGCAACCTCAGTGAAGCTAGCAACTCCAATGAGAAGGAGAGGATCCTCCTTACCGACATACAACAAAGAAGGAATCTTGGTAGGTGTGAAGAAAAAATGATATAACTAGGGGGGTTGGGTTTGAGTAGGAACACTATGATTGGTCATTCTAAGAAAGGTGGGTTGACATTCATGTGAGGCTAGTCACCACCCCTCTCTGACAATTTAGAAATGTTCATTGTTTTATAGGGCCCATTTCCATCTTGTAATCTTTGCTAGGGGATCAGAACTACCACACTTGCTGTCTCCTTGGAAGTGAATTAAAAGCTCCCTTAATTGTACAAGGACAGGCAAGGACGGACAATATATCTTTTGAGGAATAGTACCAACTTGTGGGGCTTAAAGATAACACATCCTGGAAGCATCCCAGGGACTACAAGTATGAGAGATAACAACTCTTGTAATTATAACTTTAAACTAACTCAGAAGGAAATAGAAATTTCCGTACTCAAGGACATAGAAAAGAAACTTTAGGAATCAAAGTAGTATTAAGTTTCTTCACAATGTTCAGGTCAATTGTTCATCCCATTTACATTGTTCTAGTCATTGTGAATACTAATGCACAAAGGTTCTTAAGCAGTACTCAATCTTCATGAGTTCATATGAATTTTCACAGCACTCTCCGAAATCATTGTATTTGTCATTTATTATGGGATTGCAATATTGCACTGTATTCATGTACTATAATTTAGTGGGCATTTTGTTTCCAGTTTTCTTTTTCAATTACAGAAAGTGCTACTATGAACATTTTGGTACATATGGGCCTTTTTTCTTTTTGTCTATGACCTCCTTGGGCTATACTCCTAACCATAGACTCTCTTGTTCAAAGAATCAACTCCCAGTCTTAAAGAGACCAAGGAGAGGGAAGTGATTTGATAAAAGTCACACAGAGAATGTGACAGACCTTTCTTGCACCATGAGATCTTTATCAAAGACATGGTGTATGGCTTGTTATGTGAAATCTACCACTCTCAGTCTACCTTGGAGTTTGTGGCTTTCCAGTCCACGGAGTTACCTCTGCTCCCATTTTCTGCTCCAACCTTCTCCCATTGCCCCCGATCTATACTGGAAACCAGGGAAATCTTTTTTTGTCTGTCTGCCTCTGGTAGGAGCTCAGTAAATAATCACCTAGAAGCCTGAGTTATGGCACTTTTTCTCTCCTCTTGAGAGGACTCTGGGGCAGAAGAGTCCAATGGGCCAAAAGTAGAGATCTGGCTTCTATTTCATGCCATTTCATTCACTGAATATTTTCTAATATGCTCAGAGTTAAGGAGGCAGACAGGTAAAGAAGACACAGTCTCTGTCCTAAAGAGGTTCATGGGGGAATAAGACAAAGATTAGATAAAGTTTCTTGCAGCCAGGTTGGAGAGGTATGATCTACGAGGTGGGTTTGGAATGGGTTCTCCCAGACCCCAAGAGATGTCATCAGTAAGTTCGTATCTCCTGTAGGAAGGCCACTAATGTGTCATAGGATCACGGATTTAGAACTGGAAGGGAAAATAGAAGTTATCTAATCTAATCCCATCATTCTAAGATAAGGAAGTTCCAGTCTTAAGAGGTTAAGGGATTTGTCCAGTATCATGCAGTAAATTACAAGTAAATAGAAAACCCCAGATTTGAACACTGGTCTTCTAACTCCAACTCTAACTCCAAAAAACTTCAAGCTCCAAATGAAAGATCTCTTTCCACTATACCATGGAATGAGCTTGGGAGATGTCTTTGGATCTATGTTGTTCAACATTTTTATCATTTGCTTAGATGGTGGCATAGATGCCCAGAATTAGGGTGAGGATTAGGCATGTTTATAAAATTTGAGGATGGCATTGAAGTTGGAAGAGATGATATATTGGATGATACACTGGCATTGGGATTCCCCAAAGACACTGACTGGCTAGCGAGAGGAGCTGAATCAAATAGGAGACCATTGTTGCCCCCTCCATTAGGGTCTTCTTCCAATGTTTCATATTGGCTTGGAGGTGACCATAGCTCCTTGAAAACAATATCAATAAGAGTACAAGATTTTACCAGTGCTATCATGTTGGAAAGATTTTAACTATAGTCTTAGTAACAGACTATTCAAAGATCAAAGTAGTCAAATTCATTAAGTACGTATATGTGTATACGCATTTATACATATCAGTACTAAAATACGTATGTACCTGTGTGTATATATATTTATCAGACCTGTGATTTCATCAATGTAGAGAGATCCTGGCAAAGAATTCCCTTTCCCAGTGCAGCGCAGCTCAACATCTTATTTATTTAGAATCTTAGAAAGTTGCCCACAGTACTGAGATCTTAAGTGACTCACCCAGTTTCACAACAACTATGCGTCAAAGGTAGGATTTGAATCCAAGTCTTCCTGACTGCTAGGCCAATTCTCTATGCACTTTACAATGCTAATAGTAATATCTCCCATGTATGTAACATCTTAAAGTTAACAAAGGACTTATATGTTTTTAAATTTTTTTTAAATTCAAACTCATTTGATCTTCATCCTTGAACCCTTTGCTCTTACCCCCATTTTACAGATGAGGAATTTGATTTTTCAGAGAGTCTAAGTGTCTTGTCCCTTGTCACAAGGCTAGTTAGATATTAAAGGAAGGAATAAAACCCAGGTCTTGGGGTTGGAGCCAAGATGGCAGAAAAAAGGCAGGGATTCCCTTGAACTCTCCCAAATTCTCCTCCAAAGAACTTTAAATAATGCTTCAAAATGAATTTGGAGTGGCAGAATTCACAAAATAATAGGGTGAAGCAACTTTCCAGCACAAGACAACTTAAAAGGTTGCAGGAAAGGTCTATTGAACCTGGATGAGACACCAGTGCAGGCCTTGAGGACTACCAAATCTACTGTGGCTGTAGCTTCTTCCAGAACCCTCAGTCCATGGACGGTAAGAAGGTTGGACAACTATTGAGAAGGGAATTATAGGGGTCCCTTTGTTGGCACTGGGTGCAGGACTCTCTTACATTGCTCATATTCATATACAGTTCATAGTCCTGAGTCATAGTTCCAGGACAAGGAAGAACACTATTACACTAGATCTTGTGGCCTCAGGGGAGTAGGGTCTCTTGTCACAGTTCCAGGGCAGAAAAGAGTGCTTATGGTCACTCACAGACCAGAGCACAGGCCAGGAGAGTTGTAAACACATATCTCCTTAGATCATATCATGCACACGCCCTGAATTAGCTGGACAAAAAAACTAAAGCTTGGGACATCCCAGGAGCAGAACCCAACTGTAATAGAAAGTTTAAAGTCAGAAATAGGAAAATGAGCAAACAATAAAAAAATCCTGACCATAGAAAGTTACTATGGTGACAGGGAAGATCAAAACACAAACTAAGATGCAGACAAGTCAAAACTGTTTTATCCAAAGCTTCAAAGAAAAATGTGAATTGGTCTTAGGCTCAAAAAAGAATTCCTGGAAGAGCTAAAAAAGAATTTTTAACAATCAAATAAGAGAGAAAGAGGGAAAATGGGGAAAGAAATGAGAGTGATGCAAGAAAATCATGAAAAAGCCAACACACACACACACACACACACATACACACACACACACATGCTGTGGAAAATAACACCTTAAAAAAATAAGCCAAATGGTAAAAGAAACAAAAATTCACTGAAGAGAAGAATGCCTTAAAAAGCAGAATTAGTCAAGTGGAAAAAGAGATTCAGAAATTCTCTGAAGACAATATTGTCTTCTATTGTCTATTCTCTGAAGAAATAGAATTAGCTAAATGGAAAAAGAGGTACAAAAACTTGCTGGAGAAAATAATTCCTTAAAAATTAGAATTGAGCAAATAGAAGCTAATGACTCTATGAGATATCAAAAAGTAATAAAAGGAAATCAAAAGAATGAAAAAGAAGAAAACATGAAATATTTTATTGGAAAAACAACTCATCTGGAAAATAGATCAACCTTACTTTCCTCTCTCCCTCTTTCCCTCCCTCCCATCCTCCCTCCCTTCCTTCCTTCCTTCCATCCTTCCTTCCTTCCTTCCTTCCTTCTACTGCCAGCCCAGTGAGCTACCTCAATGTAAATCATTATGTATTGTCATTGTAAGAGATGTGGCTGTGAGTAACACTTACTACTTATAACAATCAATACATTTCCTGGATCCTTACTATCTGTGCCACTATTTGGCCAATGTTATCATAGATTGGAATTCTATAAATTTGGGTTAATGGAATATAGTTGGCCAAGAATACTAACCCTAACTCTAACCCTAACCCTAACCCATTTTGTCCATCCTAGTCACAAAACAAATGGATTCTTTTATTGTCATTTTAGCACTTTAATGTCTTTTAAAACTTATTTTTAACATTCTCCTTTTTTTAAATTTTGAGTTCTATATTCCCTCTCTTCTTACCCCTCCTCCACCCACTGAGAAGGCAAACAATATGATATCAATTATACATGTGAAGTTATGCAGAACATATTTCCATATTAGCCATATTGCAAAACAAAAAGCAAAAAAAATTAAGCAAGAAAATTATACTTCAGTTTTCACTTAGAGTTCATCAGTTCTGTCTCTGGAGTTGGATAGCATTTTTTCATTATGAGTCCTTTGGAACTGTCTTGCATCACTGTATTGATCAGAGTAATCAAGTGGTTCACAGTTGTGCCTCATTACAACATTGTGGTTACTGTACACAATGATCTCCTGGCTATTCCCACTTCGCTTTGCATCAGTTCATCTATAGATCTTGCCATGTTTTGTTTTGTTTTGTTTTCTGAAAACATCTCCCTTGTTATTTCTTTTTTTATTTCTCTTTGGAGGGGGGGGAGGCTGGGCAATTGGGGTTAGGTGACTTGCCCGAAGTCATGTGGCTAGTAAATGTTAAGTGTCTGAGGCTGGATTTGAACTCAGGTCCTTCTGACTCCAGGGTGGGTGCTCTATTCACTGAGCCACCTAGCTTCCCCCTTATTATTTCTTATAGCACAACATTACTCCATCACAATCATATACCATATGAACAACCTTTCAGTCATTCCTTAATCGATGCCACCACAAAAAGAGAGCTATAAATGTCTTTGTACATATAGATCCTTTTCCTTTTTAAAAATCTTTTTGGAATACAGACCTAGTCATGGTATTTCTGGGTCAAAGGGTATGCACAGTTTTATAGTGCATAGTTTATATACCTTTGCATATAATTCCAAATTGTTTTCTAGAGTTTCTAGAAGACTAATTCACTACACCAACAGCTCATTAATTTATCTATTTTCCCTCATTCCCTTCAGCTTTTAAAAAATTTCTGATAGCTGTGAGGTAGTATAGAGTTGTTTTAATTCGTCTTTCTCTAACAAATAGTGATTTAGAGTATTTTTTCATAGGATGATAGATAGCTTTGCTTTCTTCTCTGAAGACTTCCTGTTCATATACTTTGACCTTTTATCAATTGGGGAATAGCTCTTATTTTTCTAAATTTGACTCAGTTCCCTATGTATTTGAGAAATGAGGCCTTTATCAGAGAAACATGCTATAAAATTTTTATGTTATTTCATTGTCTATGTTGCTTTTTAGCAAAATGCGGTTTCCCTGCTCATCTCTTCCACTTAGATCTATTTTTGCTTTTGCTTTGTCCAAGATCATGATTGCTACCCTAACCCTAACCCTCTTCACTTTAGATGAAGCATAATAGACTCTGCTCCAGCCCTTCATTCCACCTTTATGTGTATCATTCTATCCTAAGCATATCTCTTGTATACAACATATTATTGGATTCTAGTTTCTAAGTCATTCTGCTCTCCTCTTCCATTCTATGGGTTAGCTCATCCCATTCACATTTACAGTTATGACCACTCATTGTGCATTTCCTTCCATCCTATTATCCTCTGTTTATCTTTCTCTTTTTATCCTGTCCCTCCTCAAAAGCCTGTCTTACTTCCAGTCACTGTATCCCCCAATCCATCTCCCCTTCTTATCTCCCTATTGCATAAGATAGATCGCCATACTCAACTAAATACACACACGTTTATATATACACATGTACGTATGTATATATATATATATATATATACACACATTGTGTATGCACACACACATATATATGCATACACGCACTCTCTTTATTGTGTACCTCTTTTCTTTGAGAAAGTTTACCCTAGTCTACCTCTCCCTTCCCCAGTATATCCTTTTTTCTAATACCTACATCCTTCTTTTTTTAAAGACAATCCCAAAATAATCAGCTCATACCTGTGCCCTCTGTCTATGTAGACTTCTAACTGCCCTAATAATAAGAATGTTCTTAGGAGTTACACATATCTTCTTCCTGTATAGGAATGTAAAAAGTTTAACCTTATTGAATCCCTTATGATTGCTCTTTCATGTTTTCCTTTTTATGCTTCTCTAGAGTCATTTCAGATTTTCTATTCAGCTTAGGTCTTTTCATCAGAATTGCTTAAAGGTCTTCTATTCCAATAAATGTCCTTTTCCCCCCCTCAAAGGATTAAATTCAGTTTTGCTAAGGAGGCAATAGAATTGCCAATTGGATCCAGCTGCAACCAGTGCAAGCAAAGAAGCTTCTGTAATGTCTCTCTGACCAGTTGTCTGATCCCCTTACCATTTCTTGACTGAGAGTTCCCCAAGCAGGTGCTGCTGTCATGGCCACCTCCAAGTCCTACTGGGGCCTTACTCCCAAGCTCTGAGCCTATGTCTACCCTGCTGTTAAAGATCTCTCCTGCAGACCTCCTAAGTTATTTTAGACTGGAAAAAAATGTCTCCCTTTGACTTTTTGTTGGTTCTGTCACTCCAAAATTTTATTTGAAGCATGATTTTATAGTTTTTTGGAGGGGAAAGTCAGGAGTGTTCATGGGTCCTGGCCTGTACTCTGCCATCTTGGCTTTGCCCTCTGTATTTTCTTATTAAATTCAATTTTATTTATTTTCATATTATATATTTTATCTCTATATATGCATTATTTATTTATTTATTAATAAATCAATTTATTAATAAATACATATTTATTATTTATATATTTAAATATATACTTATATTTCATATTATACATATTTCATTTTATATATTCTCTGAATTCTCTCCCTCTCATCTTTCCCTCATCTCCATTCAGAAAGCAAGAAGAACAAAACCCATTACATGTATAGACATGTATAATCATGTATACCATACATGCATTACTGCACATGTATAAATATATATAGTCAAGTAAAACAAACCCCATATTTAAAAAAATCTCCAAAATATCTCAGTCTGCATTCTGATTCCATCACCTTTCTCTCTAGTGGTGGGAGGTATGCTTCGTTATGAGTCTACTGGAATTGTGGTTAATCATTGTGCTGATAACAGTTCCTAAATCTTTCTTTTAAATATATATACATGTATATTTCTCCCCAATTACATGTAAAAAATAACTATTAGCATTCAAATTTTTAAAGTTTTGAGTTCCCAAATTTTAGCCTTCCCTCTCTCTCCTCACCCTTCCCTGAGATGGTAAGCAATCTGATATAGATTATACATGTACAATCATGTAAAACATATTTCCATCTTATTCACTTGGTAGAAGAAAACTTGAGCCAAAAGAATAAAAATTTAAAAAGGATAGAAAGTGAAAAATAGTATGCTTTGATCTGTAATTCAGACACCATCAGTTCTTTCTCTTGAGGCAAGTAGCATTTTTCATCATGAGTCCTTTGGGATTGTCTTGGATCATTATATTGATGCTAAGTTTTTCAAAGCTGTTTATCATTACAATACTGTTGTTATTGTATAAATTTAGCTTCTGGTTTTGCTCATTTCATTTTGTACCAGTTCATACAAGTGTTTCCAGGTTTTTTGAAACCATTCACTTTATCCTGTTGTAGAGCACAATAACATTCCATCAATTTCATATATCAAAATTAAAAAAAAACCAAAACCTCAGGACCCGATGGATTTACAAGCAAATTCTTCGGAATATTTAAAGAACAATTAATTTAAGGACTTCTGGTGCCAAGATGGTGCAGTAAGGAGGGGAGGGAACCCTCTGAGGCCCTCCCAAATTCCCCTCCAAACAACTTGAAAAACACTTCAGAACTGATCCAGGAACAGGGAAGCCATTTACGAGGACAGCAGGAAAAATCTGTCTCACTGGAGTGGGAGGGGACAAGAGCTAAGAGCTCCATTCTGTATCTGATGGGCACTCTCTGTTTCCAACTGTGACACCTTAAAAAACAAAAAGAACTTCTATAAATATATTTGTACATGTTTGTATGTTTGTTCTTGGCTTTCTTTGATTTCTCCAGGGTAGAGGACTAGCAGCTGTATTGCTCAAAGGTTATATACAGTTTAATAGATTTTTGAGCATAAATCCAAATTGGTTTCCAGAATGGCTGGACTAATTCACAATTCCATTAGCAATGCATTAAAGTACCTGTTTTCCCATAGTCCGTCTAGCATTTGTCATTTTCCCTTCCTGTCAATTTTGCCAATCTGATGTGTAAGATGGTGTGTCAGAGTTTTAATTTGCATTTCTCTAATTGTTAGTGATTTAGAGTTTTTTTCACATGACTATTGATAGCTTCGATATTTTCCTCTGAAAATGTCTTTTGACCATTTATAAATTGGTGACTTGTTCTTATTCTTATAAATTTGATGCAGTTTTCTACATATCTTAGAAATTATGTCTTTATTAGGGAAACTTGCTACAAATATTTTTCCTAGCATCCTACTTCTTAATTTTAGCTTCATTGGTTTTGTTCATGCAAAGCCTTTTTAATTTTACATAACCAAACTGTCCATTTTACCTCCTGTGAATCTGTCTCTTGACTGGTAATGAGCTCTTTTTCTATGTCTAGATGTGACAAATTATTTCTTTAAAGCTTCTCTAACTTGCTTATGATATTACTGTTTATGTCTAAATCATATATTTGTTTTGAGCTTATCTTGATAATAGATATCTTGATATGTGGTGTGAGATATTGGTCAATGGTTATAAAGAAAGAAAATCGCAGACCAATTTTCCTAATAAATATTGATTCAAAAAGTTTTAAATAAAATATTAGTAAAGAGATTATAGCAATTCATCACAAAGATCATATACAATGGTCAGGTGGGATTAATACCAGAAATACAGGGTTGGTTCAATATTTGGAAAACTATCAGCATAATTGACCATATTGATAACAAAATCAACAGAAATCATATAATTATCTCAATAGAGGCAGACAGAGCCTTTGACAAAATACAACCCCCATTCACATTAAAAAACACAAGAGAGTATAAGAATAAATGGAGAATTCCTTAAAATGATAAGTAATATTTATCTAAAATCATCAACAAACATTATATGTAATGGGAAAAAGCTAGAAGCCTTCCCAATACAGACATGAGTGAAGCAAACATGGCCATTATCACTTCTCTTATTCAATATTGTACTGGAAATGTTAGCTATATCAATAAGAGAAGAAAAAGAAATGGAAGGAATTAGAATAAACCTTGCCTATGGAACTGCTAGCTTGTCTAGGGGGTTGCTGGCTTACAGGAGGGCAGACCTCCCTGGTGGACTGCCCCAGCTTTGGATCCTTGCTGCAGCTCCCCTGCTGTGAAGCTGGCTGCTGCAGCTCTTAGCTCTTGTCCCCCTCCCACTCCAGTGAGACAGATTTTTCCTGCTGTCCTCGTAAATGGCTTCCCTGTTCCTGGATCAGTTCTGAAGTGTTTTTCAAGTTGTTTGGAGGGGAATCTGGGAGGGCCTCAGAGGGTTCCCTCCCCTCCTTACTGCACCAACTTGGCACCAGAAGTCCTTAAATTAATTGTTCTTTAAATATTCCAAAGAATTTGCTTGTAAATCCATCAGGTCGGGAGGTTTTTCTTTAGGGAGGAGGATTAATTTATGGCTTATTACATTTCTTTTTCTTATTTTTAAAAAATTTTCTAATTTTTCTAGTTATTTAAGGGCTCCTTTTTCTGTTCTGTTAATTTGAGCAATTTGTATTTTTGTAAATATTCACCCATTAAATTTAGATTGTCCATTTTATTGGTGTATAGTTGGTCAAAATAGTTCAATTGATGGAATCTGAATAAAGCTGCCCCCAGTTCCAATATTCTAACTTCCTTATGGACCCCACTGAATAGCAGACTTACTTCCCCTACCTAGCCACTCCCCTCCACCCCCCCTCCCATATCCTAACTTCTTCCTATATGCCTCACTGCTCACTGGAACAGCAGGTGTGTCCATGAACTCATATTTCTCACAGAACAACAGGTGTGTCCATGTGATGGGACCCCAGCCACTGTCTCTACCTAGCCACTGCCCTCAGACCCATTCTTCATATTTCCCACAGAAGTAGCAGGTGTGTTCATGCACTCAACCACAACCACATTCATCTAGTCTTAGACAGGACCATAATACTCAGCCAGAAAGCAGCACCACCAGGATGCTCAAGTAGGATGTAGACCCCCCCTAAAACTATAAAAAGGACTTTTATCTTGACCCTATAAAAACCTATCTTGCTTTCTCTGAAGTTGTTGGTTCCTCTTGGAACTTCTTCTGCCTGCTTCATGAGGTATCAATCCAAATCAATGCCTATACTTGGATTAGAGGTGGTTTGACTCTGAATTCTTTGAGACAGTTCTGCTGCAACACATCATGAAACTGCAACACAATCATTTCTTTTATTTCTTCTTCATTGGTTGTGAATTTACCTTCTTCATTAAAAAAAAATTTTTTTTGCCTTTTGGAGTGGAGAAGGTAGGGCAGTTTGGGGTTAAGTGACTTGCCCAAGGTCTCACAGCTAGTTTTTGTGTTAAGTGTCTGAGGTCGATTTTGAACTCAGGTCCTCCTGACTCCAGGGCTGGTGCTCTACTCACTGAGCCACCTAGCCGCCCCCACCTTCTTCATTTTTGATGGTAGCAATTTTATTTTCTTCTTTTAAAATCTTAAGCTGTCTTATCTGTAAAATTTTTCCCCCCAAAACCCCCACAGCTTCTAATTTTATTTATTAATTGATAAATTGTTATTATTATTATGCTTCCGATTTTGATTATTTCTCCTTTGAGTTTTAGGCTTTTTTCTTTAGTGTTTAATTGGATGTGTTTAAATTTGTTGGTTTTCTAAGTGTTTTTTCTTTTCAGTTGCATACCCATTCATTGATCTTTTCTTTATTTCTTTTATTGATGAAAATGTTTATAGAGATATTACATTTCCCCTAAATACTGCTTTTTCTCTATCTCCAAAAGTTTGGTATGTTGTCTCATTTTTGGCATTATCTTAAATGAAATTTTTTATTGGTCTTATGATTTGTTCTTTGGGTCACCCATTCTTTAGGATTAAATTATGTAGTTTATAATTAATTTTTAATCTTTGCTTCAAAGGTTCTGTATTGAATAAAATTTGTATTACATTACAGCTAGTAAAAAATATATTTAGTATTTTTGTTTCTCTAAACTTCTGAGGTTTTTATGCTTTAATATATAGTGATTTTTTTTTTTTTGGTGAAGGCACCATGCACATCTGAGAAAAAGGCATATTACTTTCTATTTCCATTCAATATTCTCCAGAGGTCTAGCATATCTAACTTTAAAAAAATCCTATTCAGACGCTTCATTTCTTTTTGTGTTAATTTTTTGGTTAGATTTATCTACATCAAAGAGGGGGTAAACTGAGATCCCTTATACTTTTATTGTCTAATTCTAACTCATTTAACTTTTCCTTTAAGAATTGAAATGCTGTTATTTGGTACATGTATTTAATATTACATTAATTTATTATCTATGCTATCTTTCAGAAACAAATGTAAGCTTTCCCCCCCTCTTTTAATTGGTCCTTTTCTTTTCTTTTTGACTGTTGCTTTGTCTGGTATCATGATTGTTACCCTTTTCTTTTTTTTTTGCTTCAGCTGAAGCATAACAATTTCGGGTCCAGTCCATTACTTTAACGACATGTACATTTCTGTTTCAAGTGTATTTGCTGTAAACAACATATTGTTAGATTCTGGTTTCTATTGCATTCTAATATCTGCTTCCATTTTGTGGATTTGTTCCTCCCATTCCCATTCCCAGTTATGATTGCTAATTGCTTATTTCCCCTCATCCTATGCTCTTACACTTTTTCTTCTGTTTCCTGTCCTCTCTTTAAGTGTTTGTTTTGCTTCTGACTAATCTCCCTTAATCTTATCTACTCCTCGTTTTCTCTCATTCACATAATTTTCTTCCTTTTTCCCTGTGAAATGTATTTTTTTTTTAACCCAACTGTGTATGTGTTTTCTTTTCTCCTTTGACCAGTTCAGATTAGAGCAAGGCTTGTCTTACCACTTTCTCCCTCCCACACAACTCCCTCCTCTTTAAGGTATGCATTTCTACTTGTACATCCCATTTATGTGAAATAATTGCCCCTCTCCTACCTCTCTCTTTACCTTGTAGAAAATTCCTTTCCCCCTCCATTTCCATTCTTCTTTTAATATCATCAAAACATAACAGAATCAATCCTGGGATTTTATCTAATTAGACTTTCTCTAAGAGTCCTGATAATGATAGAGTTCCGAGGGTAAATAAGAATCATCTCCTTATATAAGAATGCCAACAGTTTAACCTTGTTTGGTCTCTTATGACTGCTCAATCATGTTTACTATTTATGTTTCTCTTGACTCTTGTGTTTATATGTCAAATTTTCTACTCAGCTCTTATTTTTTCATTATGCATGGTTGGAAGTCTCATTTCATTAAAGGTTCATTTTCCCCTGGTAGGATTACATTCTGTTTTGCCCATAAGTGACTCTGGGTTGAAAGCCTAGCTCTTTTGCCTTTTGGAATACGATATTCCAAGATCTCCACTCCTTTATAATAGTGATGGCTAAATCATGTGTAATTCTGACTGTGGCTCCTTAGTACTTGAATTCCTTCTTGCTGCTTGCAGTACACATATGCAATCTATATATCTATGTTATAGGTGTGTATATATGTATATGTGCATGTACATCTATATAACCTGGATTGACCAGTTTCCCCCCCCCCCCCGAATTTTGGTTATATTCTGTGGGATTTTCATTTTTGAAGTGACCAATGGATTCTTTCAATATCTATTTTGCTTTCTACTAATCAGGAATACCTTAGTTTGGATCCTGCCTCAGACACCTCACTAGATGTGCGACCCTTGGCATGTTACTTAACCTGTCTTGGCCTCAGTGTAAAGTGGAGATAATAAATAGCATCTACCTCCCCAGGTTGTGAGGCTCAAATGAGATAGCCTATGTAACAAACTTTGCAAGCCATGAAGTGATCTATAAGGGCTATCATATATTATTTATTATATTTACAATGTTACATTGTCTTATATAATAATGTTAATATTATATAATATATATTATTTCTAGCCCAGAACCTCAAAATCCCTACCAATATTTTCTGGGTTCCTTCTGGTTAATTTCTCAAGTCAATTACCAAGTGCTCCCCAGCTTTTTCAAGTTGTCAGAGATTCTCTGCTATTTTCTATTGCCTTGATATAACTGCCTCATTCCTTCTTGGCATGGAGCCACCCACCACTACTCCTCATTTCTTTTTGCTTAGACCATTACTAGATGGCCTCTTTTCTAATGCTACCTATCAGCCCACATCACCCGGTAGCATATAAGCTTCTTGAGGAAGAGGAGCTTTTGTCTGTGTATCTTAAATCTCTCACAGTGCCTGGCATGCTGTAGGCTTAACACATATTGGATTGAATTACAAGATGCGTCCTCCTTTCAGGGGACCCATCCCATTCTCTAGGGCAGGGCTTAACCTGTGGTCCACAAAATTTTTTTCTTCAAGGCTTTTGACAATTTTCTTTTTAATATGATTATGTTCATCAGTTCCCTAATGCCTAATCATCCTTATATTCTTGGTATAAATCCAACTTAGTCATAATGATTTTTTTTGAAGTGCTGTACTGTAGTCTGACAAAATTTTATTTTTCGGGGGAATCAAATTAATTTGTAATCAATGATTAATTAATGATATTGGTCTATGGGTCTTTCTCCCTTCTTTAGGTACTACAATGCTATTTGGTCTCACAAAGGGAGTATGGTGGAGTGCTCTCTTCATTATTTTTCAGAATAATTTATGTAGTATTGGCACTAATTTTTCTTAGAAGGACCTAGAGCATCAACTGATGTAAGCAAAAATTTGCTTGGTTCTTCCAGGTATTCTTAAATCCCAGAGTTTTTCTAGCATTAACATTTTGATAGAACTTTCCTTTGAATCTGTTGGTATCAGGAGATTTTTCCTTTGCAGTTGCTTTATTTTTAAGTTTTATTATTTATTTTTAACATTTAAAAAAAATTGAGTTCCAAATTCTCTCATTTCCTCCTGTCCTCTCCCCCGCTTTACTGAGAAGGCAAACAATATATCAATTACACATATGAAATCCTGCTAAACATATTTCCATATTAGTCATTTTTTAAAAAGCAAAGAAAAATAAAGACAATAAAAATTATACTTCAATTTACACTCAAGAGTTTGTAAGTTGTCTCTCTGGAGATGAAGAGCATTTTTTCCACCATGATTCGTGCGGAAATGTCTCGGATCATTGTATTGATCAGTTGCTAGGTCTTTCACAGTTGTTCATCGTTACATTGATGTAACTGTGCACAATAACCTAGTTCTTCTCACTTCACTTTGCATCAGTTCACATAGGTCTTACCATGTTTTTCTGACACCACCCCTCCTCCCCCAATCATTCTTTATAGCACAATAATATTCCATCACAATCATATATCACAAATTATTTAGCCATTCCCCAACTGATGGGCATTCCCTCAATTTACAATTCTTTGCTACCACAAAAGGAGCTGCTAAATTTTTTTTTCTACATATAGGTTCTTTTCCCTTTATCTCTCTGGGATATAGACCCTCACCGTCGTGTCGTTAGGTCAGAGTATGCAGCATTTTATAGCCCTTCGGACATAGTACCAAATTGCGTTTAAGTGACTTGCCCAAGGTTACATGGCTAGTCTCCTGACTTCAGGGCTGGTGCTGTTCATTGTGACACCTATCCAGAAACTTTTACCATATCTCTGATTATACAGTTTGTTCCTACTCTGGCTCTCCGTGACAATTTTTCTTATTTGCCATGAAATATCCTCTCTGAAGCCAGGCCCCTAAGCTTCTGGAGGTCAGGTATCCCCAGAGTCAGATTCCCTTTCTCTTGTGGCAGGATACTATCCATGGAGGCATAACACGATTTCAGAGACAGTGGTCTCTGAACACCAAATCTCTGAGGATTATATGCATTTTTTCATCGAGTCCTTTGGAGTTGTCTTGGATTATTTCATTGATCAGAGTAGCTAAGTCCATTTAAATCATTTCCATGACTTTGCGAATTTTCCTATTTATCATTTAAGTCACAATATTACTTAACAAAGTTTAGCTGCTTTAAAAAAAGGTATAATTCTGAAATGACCAATCACAGCTCCACCAACAGTATGTTTTAATGCACCAATCTTTTTATAGTCCCTCAACACTAAACTATTTCCATCTTTTGTCACTTTTGCCAAGTTGCTTCATGTGAGGTGAGGTAACTTATTTGCATCCATCTTAATAATGATTTGGAACAATCTTGCACAAGTTAATAGTCCTTCTCTGAAGAACTGTTTGCTCAGTCTGACTATATCTGCTAAGGCAGCCTGGTGGCACAGTGGGCCTGGAATTAGGAAGACCAGAATTCAAATCTAGCCTTAGACACTGTGTGACACTGGGCAAGTCACTCATTTGCCTCTGTATCTCTCCAAGCTGCTGCCAAATGGATAGTTCTAAAGCACAGGTCTAACCATGGCCCTCCCCTCCCTAAGGAAAAAACATAAGCACTTGCCTGTTTGGCATCGAGTGCTCACAACAATCTGATTGTCTTCTTTACAAGGTTCATTACATTTATTACTCTTCCCCATACACTCTATAGAGTCCAGCCAAACAATTCTACTTGTGGTCCCATGTATGACATTATATAATAACAAAGGCATATTGTCCTTTCACCGGCATTACACAAATTATCTGAGCCCCTCCCCACCCCATGCCTTGTAACAACAGAATGCTGTTCCTCCAGCCACCTTTTATCATCTCTGGTTCCCTTTCTCTGAAATCAACCCTCAAGTCCTTCCTTATTGTCACAGTTGTTGGTCCACACCCTTATTCTCTTCACTTACTGGTTAAAATGTTCATACTTGTACAGTGTCACTTTTATCTGGATTCCTGTGCAAATACTGCATCTGGATACCACACACAATAAGCAATGTTTGGCCATTTATGGTTCTGAAGCTATCTTAATGGTAATATAAATATCATTTATCCCACATTTTCCTCATCAAAAAAGAAAATAAAGTTAGTCTGCTTGGTACTGATGAATTTGGACTGCCCCTACCTACCTGATTTTGGGGAAAACTGTGCCAAGAATTATTGGCGTAACTTCCTCCATTAGTTTCTGCAATAGTTCCTTTAAGTGTTGGTGGTAATATTGGGTTAAGGCCTTTGAAATTTTGACAGCCTCACCCATTTTAGGTGCTTAATTTTTATAAATTGAACTTGTTCTCCCAACTTTTAGAGGGCAATGATTTTACTTAGCCATTCCATGACAGGGCGCTGCAGAGTTCCCTGCTCTTAAGTAACTGGACTCAAAATTGTTAAACACACAATATGTCACTCCCATTTCCAAGACCATTCAACCTCAAGTATGAAAGCCAGTCTGAGAAGCAACTGAAAACTTGTTTCCTATCAACAAAAGGAAAACAATTTCTTGTGCATTATAAAGTGCTCTCCTCACAATCACCTTGTGCAGTCAGTAGTTTAAGTGTTGTCACCGTCTTAGAGACCCAGATTACCAATCATAGCTAAGAGCCAGGCACTTATAGGTGCCATTATCCTCATTTTGCAGATGAGGAAATTGAGGCAAACAGAAATTAAGTGACTTGCCCAGGGTCAAAGTGAGTGGGTTTGGACTTGAAATTGGGTCTGACTCCAGGCCTGGCATTATCCATGGTGTCACCTCTTAAGTGACACCACACAAGTCAGACATGCCAATGAGTGGCAGTATTCCTGATGCAAAATCCAGCATTCTCTTCACCATAGTACTCCCACTCAACCCAACAGGTATCCAGTTAATCTGTCACCAAGGATGCATTTCCTTATAGAAAGCATTCTTATTTCCACTCATCAAGATTTCTCTCCTTCCCTCCTTCAGTGTCACATAGAAAAGAAAATCATCTTAGGAGCCCTTCCTCTTCAATCTTTTTCCTTGCTTTTTGGAGGAGGAAGGTAGGACAGTTCAGGTTAAGTGACTTGCCCAATGTCACATGGCTGGTGTTAAGTGTCTGAGGCTGGATTTGAACTCAGGTATTCCTGACTCCAGGGCCAGTGCTCTATACACTGTGCCACTTGGCTACCCCCCTCTTCAATTCTTACAACAAGCCACCACCAAGTCCTTGAAGTTTTCTAAAGGTTTTACTGCCATCAGCAATACAGACAGGTAAACGGGTTTCTTCCAATGTGCTTCTTGCAGCCCCACCATCACCAAAAACAAAAAACAAATTTAGATGTAATAAAAGGAAAAAAAAATGCAGTCATACGCAAATAACAAAATTCAGTCATGGAATACTGGAGCTGGAAATTTTAAATCTAGTTGCAAAATAATGGAATTGGGAGTTGGAACTTCAGGTCTAGTCCAATCAAGACTTGAGCTACAATCTCCTTTAGGTGATCATACTCCAGCAATGGGGAAATCATCACCTGACAGCTCCTATCTGCTCCTGAAACTTGTTTTTCCTGGGTTAAAACAATAATTCAACCTCTCTTCAAATAGATTTAAGCGATTATGTCCTTCCCATCTTCCCAGTTCCCACCAAAACCTCTTCGTTATGTTCAAACATCCTAAACCAGCAGTTCTCAACCTTCTTAATGCCGTGGCCCTTTAATACTCACATGTGGGTGTACCCGCCTGGAAACAGATAGAAGTGTCATGACCCACGGACTGAAAGCCACTGACCTAAACCAACCAGTTCTCATCCATCATCACTTCCCCATATCCTGTACCACTCACCTCCACATGGCCTCTCCTAAATTGTAGCACCTAAAACTGAATGTTTCTGATGCAATAAGAAATTATCTTCTCTCAACTCGGAACACCATACTTCTATTAACCACGATTAAGTTAAAAGTTTGACTACCGTGTAGACTAGGAGCTGACTTATTTCCAGTCTGCTTTTGCTACCCATAAGTCATACAAAATGACTTTGCTTTAGGGTAGATGGTGAAAGAGAGGTGTAAGAATTGAGATACAATTCATTTTGTGATTCTATTTTTAGAATTTCAGCTATATATATTATACTACTACTCAAAGCTGCCAGCAGTCATCAGATGAAGATCCATCTTACTGGTTGTTCTCCCACTATATTCTACAATCAGGATAAGGATCTAGACACAATTTAGGAAAAGACATACATTTAACTTACCAAGGTTAGGGACAGCTAGGTGGTATAATAGAACAATGGACTGAAGTCAGTAAGACAAGCTCAAATTAGGCCTCAAACAATCAATAGCTGTGTGACCCTGGGCAAGTCACTTAACACTGTTTACCTTAGTTACCTTACCTATAAAATCAGTTGAAGCCAGAAATGGCAAATCACTCCAGTATGCTTGCTGACAAAACCCCAGAATCAAACCAATTGAAATGGCTTAACAAAAATGTACATACTAACACCCAGATCAATCAAAAATAACTTAAGATTTCCCACCCCACCCCTCCACCCTCTTTATGGTTTACCACTATTTGAAGACTTTTGGGACTCTGGGTAGTTTAAAATTTGTCTGATCCTTGCAGATATTGCACCCCCCCATCTAAATAATTAAAAAAAAAAGGCTCCTTATACAATTTTGCTTTGACTATTTTCCAGTATCATTAATAAGTTGCATGTCTGTGGATCAGCTTTCAATATTCCACAAAAAAGCAAGACTAAAAAGAGTAATTGTGACAGGGAGACCCTCTGCACCCCCCAGAACTTTCAGTGTGTCTGGGGAAGCCCACAGACCCGTCTCAGAATGTTTTTAAAATGCATAAACTAAACAGAATTACAAAGGAAAACAATTATACTTAAATATAGCTATCAAATATAATAAAAAGTTTCAACAGGTTAAGATCTCCTATGCACAATGGCCTGAAGGAGACATTTGTGATATTACTTGATACAGACAACACATGGCTGTGAACTGCATAAGCATCGTTAGAAAAAGCCAGAGACATGCACAGATAATTATTTAAAGACCTTTATTAACAGGTGCTTGCAGTTTGTGGATTTTTGAAAAAATCAGGTGTACTTTTATACAAATTAAAAATGAGGTTCTTAAAAATCTCAACTTGACCAGATATGAAACAATTTAAAAACCTTTAAAGGTGTATTGAGAAAACCAGGC
>CM053596.1:54235341-54275774 GCA_028646575.1 Pseudocheirus occidentalis
TGTTGGGGCTGGCCTTCTGGAGCACTCTCTGATCCCTCGTTCTTTTCCCCACTCTCACTATTCTGGTAATTCTGCTGGTAGTTCCGTGGAGGACCCCTACGACGTGGATAACGTCTGTAATGGTTACGGTCGGCTGCATATTTACTGCCTTGAACTGGAACACCACCAGGGCCTGTAACGTTAGCTGCCTCCGCACCCTACAAAAGCCATTACAATTTGATAGTGACACTCAAAGGAAATCAAACATAATTGTATTCACAAAATTCACAGTTAAAAAAACAAACAAAAAAAAGGTTTGCTGTGGCCAGGGGGTGCATACACACACCACGTGACTGAAATGTATCAGTTCATCACGGCTCTGAAGAGATTGCACACTAACTGCAGCCAGCACACAATAGGGAAGCTATAAAGCTTGATGAACCTGTATTTGTGGTCATCTGACCCATCTACATTAGAGTCACCATCAAAACTCATTATTTCTGGACTGAAGTCAAACCTTTACACAGAAAACATCCTCACCTTTTCTCCTTCAACAACATCAAACTCCACAGTCTCTCCATCTCCTACACTGCGAAGGTACTTCCTGGGGTTATTCTTCTTTATGGCAGTCTAGTAATATCACATTCCAAAATTAGATTAACAGGGGTGAATAATGTGCTTTTTCATTTAAAATGTACCAGAGTTAATTATTATGTTGAATATACTTGGATATACATTTGACCTAAAGATGAATTGAAATTAAACCAGAAGTTCATTAAATTTAGGAAGGTAGGGACAACAAAAGACCTATATCCACAGACTATATTTAGATGCTATAATCTTACACGTGTTTTACCCCTAATTTACCCAGTGCTTACCACTATTAAAAAATATATTTTTTTAAAACCAGACTTGTGATTTCATTGTGTAATGAGTTCCTGGTGAGGAAATTCCTTCTACCAATTAAGGTAGAGACTTTCTCTGCAAATTAGTATTAAAGAGTGACCTGGGGCACTGAGGGTTTAAGTGACTTTCTAAGTCACAAAGTCAGGGGCAGGACCTGAACCCAGGGCTTCCTGACTCTAAGGCTATTTCTCTATCCGCTATGACATGCTGTCTTTCAGTTTTCCTACTAATTCATATAAAAAATAGCTGTAGTGTTCAAGAAAAGACATGAGATCTGTACCCTTGTGTTTGCTTCTTACAAATCAAGTTCAACTATACAATGTTTGTAAAGAAAACAATGTTATACTCTATCTCCCCATGTCTGTCCTCAACAGTGGAAGCTATCTAACCCCACTCAGGGCTGGTTTAGATGACAGGCAAATTTGGTGTATTCACTTATAAACTGACCAAGTCTCAACTTAGTCCTCAGTTTTATCACACCAAGCCATCACAAATGTCAGTTGAAACCTCTCTCTTCCTGGGTTTCTGGGGGCACTGCAGAGAATGCTCTTGATATGTCTAGCACTAATGAATTACTCTTCTTATTGTTTAATATCATCAGGCAACTTGGTTATTTTTCCTTCCCTGAAATTCACCTTTTCAGCCTACTGGTCCATCATAATTGGTTAATGTGTAACTCAAACCTACTCTAAGAAGCATTCCTAACACCTCATTCCAGAGTAATATAAGGACTGTGAATGAGGATTCCATTTCCTGGGCTGTAAAACCGAGTAAAGAGCACTAAAGAGTTAGGCCATGGGAAAAAAACCCAACATGTACCCCATGAAATGGTTGATTTGTCTCCAGTACATGATTAAACATTTTAGTTGCCTGCAAAGGAGGTTGGCTTTGAAAGAAGAATAACAAGGTGTGAGGTTCACCTGGGCCTAACCACTATCTAGAACCTTTGAAAGCCAAACTTCGTACTTTCATCTTGTACTTCCACCCCTAAAACCTAGGATCCAAAATCAAACAACCCGCCCCAATCTAAGCCAAGAATTAATGGCTGAAACGATCAACTCTGTGAGAGAAAAAAAATCCACCAGACAACATGCGGATCAGTATAACTGAATATTATGACAGCAAAATACAATCAGAACTCAAACAATGTGTCATCTAAACCATCCCCTGAGCTTTTAATCCTTCATACACAGCTAACTACATTACCTGAACCTGTGTGAAATTAACACTCGTATGGATAACATATCCACAAATGACGCCAAGCCCTTATTTTTGGTCAACAGTCCCAACCTCTTATTTTTTTTTTCAGCAAAGCTGCCAATAAGTAGCAAAATAGACCAGTTTTTACTACTGCCTTTCCATTAATTAGCATATTATTATAAAGAGACTAATGACCAGTAAAATAAGGACTATAGATGGGAGGGGGAGCAAGGAAATCAGATAACCAAGAATAGGCTATATTCAAACAAGACTGCGTATAAGTCTATAAAGTGAGATTTTATTCCAAAACAATTAAACCCTCAATTTTTACAGTCAATTTGACTGTGGCCATGGATAGGAGCAATGATATGAATTAAAAGCTACTGACATATGGTTTTGGAATATGTTTGTGTACTTACATTTGGTCATGGGCACACCTGATACTTTGAGAATTCATATCCTATCATTCTGTGAAGATACTTCTGGAGGTGTTGGAAACTGACCTCACCTCCCCATCCTGCCCCTTCCTCCCCAACTCCCTACTAACTATAGAGATCCCTATTCTTATTACTACAAAGCAGCAAGCTAAACAAATCTGTCTATTCTCCTTTTCTAAGTCTGCTGGCCTTTTTGGCTCACACATTCCCTGGGATTGGGAAGAAGAGAGATTTCGGTTTATGCTAGGTTATAGGCTATAAACACAAGAGTAAGATCAAACGATTTAAGCAGAGTAGGTGATATAAAGATCAACAGTAAAGACTGTTGGGCTCTAAGCTGCAAAATCCAGAGTAATTCCATTGCCTGTCAGTGTGTGCACATGCAATCAAGGCTTATTTATACATGTGGCCGTAGGCCTCAGGAAAAGCCTCAGGAAGCCTCAAGTTCAACAGCAAACTACAACTACAGCATTATGCTTTAATTTGAGATGCTTGCTCTAAAGGTATTTCTAATTTATCTAAAAATGTTACCCAAGTAGAAGTTCAGCAAACTACATCTACCTTGAATGCAATTTTTCTTTCTTAAATATGACTACCTAATCTAAAAGTTATTAAACTACTATCCATCTCACTATTCCTTTTCTACTTTACTTACCTTCAGGTGATCACAATTTCTTAATTTTCTAGCTCATTCACTCAACAGTTAAGTTACAGAGCCTCCTATGGATGGACTCTTCAGAAAGCTTTCAAAAGTTTGTTGCCATGCCTAATTCAATACTAACCCAAGTTCTTTGGAAGACAATGTGTGTATCAATTAAAACATCCATTTTAAAATGATCTGACCCTATCTAAGGTTTCAAACACTAAAAAAAAGCACACTTGACTCTGGAATGTTGTCCTCTTTCTTCCCAGTCCCCATCTTCTGTTTACACTAAAACATGATGTCGCTTACCACAGATATTGTTCTAATGGTATTTTGAATGAAAAATGAATGAATGAGGAAGCATTTATTAAGCATTTACTATGTGCCAAGCACTGTGCTAAGCGCTGGGGATACAAATACAAAAGCAAAGACAAAGCATGCTTCAAAATACCCATGTATTTATACCAAATACATTACTAGAACTTCAGAAAACAAGGAAGCAGGAGTCAGTTTGGAGGTTATTTACCAATCCAGGATTTCAGGTTATAGCACTTCAGGCAGAAGTGTAGATGTCTGCACAATCACTCACCTGGTGTACAAATACATCTTCCTTGGTGTCATTCCTGTAAGACAAAATCCAATTTGATGAGTTAGAAAAACACTGTGATGAAAAAAGTTGTATTTTGGAGTCACTTGTAAACTCTATTTCCACGGAGCAGTGCTTCCCTTCATGCTTAGGAGTCTAGGGTTAAAAAAAGTACGGGTGTAAAGTTCAAAGAATAAACCAGAGCTCAAACACACTTGAGCCAACTCCCCTAAAAAGATCCCATCAAATGGGAGATAATTAAGATCCACTAGGAGGGATTAGACCCATGAGGTTCAAGAGCCTGCATTATGGGAGAAGCCTCATTTGCTTATCCAGCCAGGGTTCCTCATTATGTGTGCCTGGCTCTCCCCTGGATTTCTACCTTTCCTCGATCAAGCCACCCAAAGGTACCAACACACAAACAAAATAAATGTATAGCTTCTTTCAGTAAAACAAAACAACTCAAACCTCACCTGTTTGCTTAAAAATTAGATGAACTGACTTTTAAAAGTGGAAGGTAATAAAAAAAAAAAAATATAAATAATTGCCTTAAATCATGGAAGAAAACAGAAACCAGAATAGAGAACCCTGACTTGCAGAGATAAGTGAAGGACTGACTGAGGCAGCTCTGAAAAATCAGTTCAAAGGCATGTCCCATCAGTTCAACATTTATTACATACTATACCAAAGTGAGACAGTCTCTCACCTCTAGAAGATTACTTCTGACATGGGGAAACTAAAACATATATGATGAAATGGTATTTGGATTAATTGGAGATACAAACAAACGGTGACTTGATTTGAATCTCATGATGTTCATGAAGTATAGATAATGGTTGCCTACCTTGAACTATAAAAAGACATATTAGTTAAAAAAAAAATTCCTACTAAAGCATCTTCACAAGTACACAAAATGGAAATTATCCCTATTTTATGGATTAGGAAACTGAGGAACACAGACTAAAATAATAACCGGAATAGAATTCAATTCTCTTGATTTCCTATGTACTGCTCTTTCCAATGCCACTGTGCCTTTTTAATGCATGACCACTACTTAAATTGTTCCAATACTGATGCCAAAAGCTATGTCAAGCTGGATGACCACTCAGGTCAGGCATGTTGAATGAGCTCCCAGTAAGGAACATAGCTGTGCCTTCTCCAAGTTAGAGCTCAGTGAGCCATTGCTGACAAGTTAGGGGACTTGCTCAGGGTTATGCAGCTGTCTGTATTTAAGGGGGGGGGTGGGGGGGAGGAAGAATTTGAACACAGGTCATACTGACTTGCAAGGCCAGCTCTTTTACCTACTATACATACATTATACATCACCCTGCCTTATGTCATCAGTGTCAATTCTTTTAGGGACGTAAACTGAACAATCTTAGTTGCCGAGTTCCCTTCCCTACGTTCTTGTGTTTTAAAAGAAATCAAATATGGCAACACTGAAGTAGCATGACTGGACCAAAGGAAGGAGAAGACCTAAAATCAATCCAGCTCTGCTACTAATCTGCTGTGAGTTTCATCATGTTACTTCAACTCAGCACCTTAACTTCCTCATTCCCAGAATGAGGGTTTTATACTAGACCAGAAAATGCCACATTTCAAAGTGTGAAACCAATGGTGGCACAGTGGATAGAGCAACTAGGTTGGGAATCAGGAAGACTTATCGTCATGAAGTCAAATCTGGTCTCAGACACGAGCTGTGTGACCTTGGGCAAGTCTGTTTGCCTCAGTTTCCTCAGCTGTAAAATGAGCTGAAGAAAGAAATGGCAAACCACTCTAGTATCGCTGCCAACAAAACCCCAAATGGGGTCAGAGCCAGACAACTGAAAAACAACTGAACCATCAATAACCAAAATCAGGAACACTGCTTTCCTCTTCCATCTTTAAAGTTTCCCCACAGGACCTTAAACTTACCTAGAGTTTTGCATACAAACTTTTCGTTATTTATAATGGATTCATTGATTAGCCAATATCACATACTCAACTGGGCATATTCTAGTGAAGAATTTGTTGCAAAGGCAGAAATAAAAAAGCAACGTATTCAATATAATTAGACAAGTGGTGCCTAAGTAGTGTGAGCAAAGTAAAGTACTGAGATGGGACACATGGAGAAGAAGAGAAGTTCTTTGGCCAGAATTTTGCACCATCTATGCTGGTAATAATACACTAAGAAGGGAATATCTCAATTATTAGCCTTCTCTTCATTATTATCTAAAAAACTCATATAACCTGAGGCACTATCCCCAGAACACAAAAAACCTACAGTTGATAGGAAAACTGAATTTCTGAATTTAAAGAGACTTCAGAGACCAAGCCCAACTCAACCTTGAAAAAGAATTTGGCAAAAGAACAACGTCTGTGTAGTTCCAAAGAATAAATTAGGAATAATAGGGAAATATCAGGAAGGCAGAATGTGGCTAAGTATGAAGAATATCCCCAAAATTGCTCCTGTTACAAAATGGAAAAGAATGTCTTATAAGAAAGTAAACTTCTCATTACTGGAAGTGTCAAAAGAAAGAATTAACAAACATTTCTATATGGATGCCATCAAAAAGAATCTTGTATTTTTTTTAACAGAAGGCTGGAATAAAGGTCTACAGGCTCTTCTTAGGCCCCTACAGTTCACTGCTCTGCACACATGGAACATGAGAGGCCTCTATACTATATGACAGATGGACAAGCAATCACATAACAGATACTCATGAATATTTCCTCCAAAGTTACAACTTGAGGTCAGAGATGAGGTAGAGTCAAAGTAAGGCAGCTTTGAACTTATGGTGTTTGAAAAGCATTAGAAGGGAGGCTAATGGAGGATCTTTAACCTCCCTTGTGCCTTTGAAGGTTAGTAGTGAGTTCCACAACGGTGAAATAAAACTCAGGCTCATTAATAAGCCTAACTGTTTTCAGCTACTTGGAAATACTGTAAGAATGAAGTATATTTATGTCCTTCAATTTTCTTCCAGTTCTCCAACTTCCAATATAACTTATCTTCCAAAAGTTTCCCTTAACAAGTCTAACTCATAATTACCTCTTTATTTACTATTTGACACTTGTCTGTTAAAAAGGTCACTGTACCCAAGGCTACCTCTAGTCATCCTGATCTTGCCACTAGACCCAGATGGTTCTGGAGGAGAGTGAAGCTGGTGATCTTGCACAGCCCTGCCTCACTTAAATCCAATTCACTTGCAAGTCATGACATCACCTTTCTGATGTCATGGTCCTCTTTGAGAATGAAGGACAAACAACAACACTTGTCTGTAACACCTAGGTATCTAATTATAACTTCGTTACACCTATTTATAATTTCACTACCCCATCTAAGATGTTTCTGTCAATCATGCCAATATCATTCACCATTTCTTTTCAATCCTTAATTTCCTCAGATTCACCATCTCTATCCCCACAAACACTATCCTAGTCAGTATCTCCATACCTTCCCTCTGGATTTTTATTACAACAGTTTTCTAATTTGATCAATTTCTACCAAGGGCCTTCTCTATTCCTAAACATTGCCTTCTGAACTAATCTCCTTTGATGTCATTTCTCTAGTTTTAAAAAACTTCTCTATATTTCCCCATCATGTAACTGAAACTCCCTAGTCTTTTATTTAAGGCCCTCCCTCCACTGCTTGGCCCAGATTGCTATTCCAGTTCTTCTATCTCATGACTCTCAATAATGCATCCTTGCCCCTTACAACCTTAGTAGCAATTTAAGCTGTTCAGGGAATCTCTACCACCACAGGATGCTCCACTTCAAAACCTCCTCACCATGAAAGTCTAGCACAAAACCAAACATCTCTGTGACCACCAAACAGTGATTAGTTTCTCAGCACTGACAGCAGTTTCTTATACCACTCATTTTGTAACTATATTCACTTACATTCCCTCATACTGTATTAGCTGAATGACAAGGGAAAACTTGTTTGGAATTAAAATGTCATCAGATAATACATAGATTAGTACACATATGCGCTTAATGTATGTACAGAAAAGGATATTTTTCACTAACTATAATTCTGAAAACGTAAATGGCTTTTACTTAGTCAAAATCCAACTAAAGGACTGGGGGGAGAGAGGAATTTTATGTCAGTAGTGGGTCTTTAAGAACAGGCAGATGATCAGGATGCCAATACAACTTCAACTACATGATCTCTGTAACAAATCTGTTCACTGTTTTAACTAGCATATAAATGTTTTAATAGACTTAAACACATTTTAAAGATATCTTATCTAGATTACTTCATTTTTAGAAGCTTAAAAAGTTTAGTGTTGTCTTTTTCTTAAAAATCACTAAATTTCATTGTGACAAAGACATTTCCCAAAGTACATTCCCTAAACAAAGCAAAACTGCCTAAAAGAATGCTGACAGAGCACTATCACCATAAATTTCTCTTTAAGTCACCAATTTTTACAAGTTTCCTAACCTTTACCATTTGCAAATCAAATTAATATATAACTACTTGGGCCACCATTATTCTACATAATTTCCTACACTCCACATATCATTGTATACCTAGGGTGACATCTAAATCAACATTTTACATTTGAGGACAAAGCTGCAGAGCCAGATGACAGCAACTTGCCCAAGTACCTGAAACAGACTTAAGAGGTTATATTACAGTTTCCTTTGCATTATCTCTCCTGACTGCCACTGAAACTTTTCAAGTCACAAGGTTTGTAGATGAAAATCCTTTTTTCACTTGCCTTGCCACTTAAGCTATCGGAGCAAGAAAAGTTGTCACCACAGTGTCTGATGTACATTTGTCAAGCATGCAGCTTGCTCAATCCTTCCCAGTTGAGGGCAATTGTGTTCCATCTACTAAAAGGCAGTTAAGAGAGATTCCAGAAAACCTTTGATTAAACAATTTCACACCCAGAAACCTATTGTATAACACCTGTTTTCAAGGTGTTCTTGACTGGTGCCTAGTAACAAGCCTCATTTTTCAACTCCCTGGGGGTGATTTATTTATCAGGGGAAAAGGGCATTTAGACTAACAGCCACCACCCACCAAAAGATCTGCTTTAACATTCTGTTCTCAGAAAGGCAAAGAAAGAGTACCACAATGAAATGTGGCAGGCTCTGCGCTTTACAAACATTATCTTCTTTTTTTCTTGGGAGTTAAGTGCTGTTATGATCCCCGTTTTACAACTAACAACACTGAGGCTTAGAGAGGTGAATTGCTAATGGTAACTAGAACACAATTCAGAAAAAGGATGAGTTAGTCATGATGACATCAATCAGTGACAAACTGGAAACACCTAAATGAGGTACCAAAATTCACAAAACCTTCTACTTAATTAAGACTCTCTGAGGTACATACTTTCCATACTGTGCAGGTTTCTTACATAAAGGATGATTTTAAGAGATTATCTTTAGGATTACCCTACAAATTTTATGACTGCTAAGTATACTCAATTAGATCATTTCATAGTCTGTGGGCTTCTAATTTTTTTCATATTTAAACATTTTAAGATTTGTGTATAAAAGTTAATAATCCATATAAGTATGGTTACACAGTATGCTTTTATCTTACTGTTTTCTCTTTCTCACGAACTATAGGTAGGTAGGATGAATACAGAACATGGTAGTATAATGTGTAAAAACCTCTCCCTCATAATCCAGGATCTGAAAGGTATAGTAATCTATCACCTTCACATTTATTCAGCAGGGGCCCAATTAGACAATTAATAAACTTTGAAAAGGGGGAAAACCATGCTGATATTAACAGTAAGAACACCACTGTAAAATAAATTTTAAGGAAAAATAAAAGTTTGGAGGATTGAGGAAGGCAAAAGTTTTTACTTTTTTCAAAGAGCATAGACATAACAGCTAGTCTAGTGATCTAGTGATCATCTAGTGATGGAGGTTCCGCAAGATAGCAATTATGCATGCTTTTCTGATACTGTGCAACACCAGCTGTTAATATTCAGGCCTTGTGAAACAGCTAAAGGTATCTAAATTGTTACAAAAACACAAAGAAAACTTGGATGAAAAATCTTCTGGTTAACTCATACAAGATTTCTCTCTCTCATACCTGCTTACCCACCAAACACTAGATAAACTCAACATGGAAGAACATTCCTTGGACATAGAACAAAGAGGTAGTCTTCAAAGATAGATAGGCCAAATCATCACTATGGTGGGTCTCTTAAAGATCAGAAAGCTCTGAAAATATATGTAATTCTGTATGTAATCCTCTTTAGTTGCCAGTCACAGAATATAGCTATTCAGTTCTCAGCAGGATTGGACAAACCAGAATTCCAGTCCTAAACAAATCACAGCCATGTACAAATCCATAGAAAAAAATCTTACTAGGACTAAAAATCATACTTGATTTAAAAAAAAAAAAACTCTTACTCTAACTCAACCTTTGAAGCAATCAAGATTGCCAAATGTACTGAATTACCCTTTAAAAACTGAAGAGTTTCTGATATGCCACTTCCACGAAGCCAAAGATTGATCAGAAAAGCATCTTCACTCAGTCCAAACAAACTGCTAGGGTTAATACCCTGATCTCTATGCTCCAATTCCACAGCATTCTTGCATACATACAATATACTCCCACAGATGTCCTAGAATGCTGCATATACACCTAACGACTCAGAATACATTAAGAAGATTTACCGAAACCCCATTAATGTTTCTAATGAATAACCTCCTTTCACATATACTGCTGTGAGGCACACTATACCACCATACATGTAAGTTCAAAATTCTACACTACCTAGGACACTACACTGCACACTGCAGGAACAATCTAATCTGCTGAGAGTAACCTGATTTTTTCATTATAAAACTTGAGATCTAGTCTATATTTGGGATATAGTTTCCTTTCCTGAAAGGATTTGCTTTCAGCAAACTTTTAAGCCCAGTAAGATGGCCAACTAGGTCACACAGTAGATCCATTACTGGGTCTGGAAGCCTGCAAGTTCAAATTTAATTTCAGACACTGGGGTGCAGGGTGTGTTCAAGAACTAGCATCTTTGGTGTGGGGGTTTGCCAAGCCCTCTACACGGCTGTTCATTCACCTTTGGTATTCACCTAATTCATTCAACTTTCACCCGTGGGTCCAAAAATCTGTAGCAAGCTCAGCAGGTACAACTCAGTAAAGCATCTCAGCACAGGCTAAACCAGGTGGAGGGTGAGTCATGGGCCTCAAACCCATTGGTGAGTTAAAGGAATGTCTACCTAAATCATGTGAAGACTTCCCCAGGCTATGGCCAGTTGTCTTGACTTATCTTGCCTCTGACTTTGATGACTCTAGGAGGAGTGAGGCTGACAGCTTTGTGCAACTCTACCTCACTTAAATCCAATTCACATCCAATCCACCTGTGATTGTCACTGGTCCTTTTCAAAAACAAACCAAAAAAAACCCTAACCTCCGTGGGCCTCAGTTTCCTCACCTGTAAAATAGGGATAATGATAGCACCTATCTTGTAGGGTTGTTGTGAGGATCAAGTAGGATTACAAAGCATTCAACACAGTGCCTGATACATAGTAAGGGTTCTATGTCGTCTATTTTTACTCACCTTGCTTTCCCTATGTGTCACTGCTCAGCAGTTACAAACAGAGCACAGACACTTATCTTGTTTCTTCTTTCTGCTCTAGCACACTCTATAGTACTGCCCACACTATAATAGTACTATCAAGGTTAAGTCAACTCAAGCTCAACAATGGTGAATTTCTAAATTAATATGAATGTTAAGTAGTTTATTTAGCAGTTATGGCAACAGATGGGGAGCCAAGTGATTCTTAGAACGGCTGGTCAACTTTGACTATTTTGTTGTGGATGCCAAGGCCAAAAGTATTCCTATAACTCAACAGTAGTGCACTGACACAACTGTATGTAGGAGGAACCTTATGAATGATCTATGCTCATTTTCGTAGGGCTCTTATAGAAATCAAATGAAATAACGTATGTGAAAATATTTTGTAAACTACAGCACCCTGCTTCCTCCCATTTACTGAAGAAATTCACAAGTAAGGAAACACAAGCTCAGTCTAAAGTTCTTTCCATGATACTACCAAGTTTTCCTGAAGGATGCCAGGTTAACTAGCGAACACAGAATTCATGGAACAGAAAGATGGTAGCAGCAATTCTGTTCCATGCCACACCAATACATTCCCAGGAAAAATAAAACAACTTGGCCCACAAATTAGGGGACTCTCAGCAAATCCATGCTTATGCTTAGGTGAAGGCATGCGCAAGATATGTCAAATGCCAGCCAGTCACATCCAAATTGGTGCTGCCTTCTAACAATCTATGCATCTACTATACTACAAGGTGTGTAATAATGGACAAGTTACTTTGCTCAGTTTCCTCATTTGTAAAAACTGTTAAAGTTTTATTCCCCACCTCACAAAGTTGGGAGACTCAAATAAGACAATATTCATAAAGTACTTGACAAACTTTATCCATCACCATCATTACCATCACCTGAGCTGAGCTTTAGTGAGCAAATAATTCTTTGTAAGTGTTTATTACTGGCTGTAATCAAAAGGTTTACTTTTCTTTTCCCCACTGAACTCAAGTTCATCAAAAGAAGGGTCCTTTCCATCTCTGTGGTCATAGTGCACTGGTACAACTGCAGATGCTTAAACCATTAAGTCCCCTCAAGCTTTATAGCAATGTTAACTTGATCTTTGCTATTATCAATAGTCCTAAGGATCACATCATTGAGAAAACAATCTATTCACCCTAAAGAGCAAAGGTGACTTAGTACACAGATAATTAGAAATTGAAATTTTACTGGAATCCAGAACTCAACTACCATCTCAGCGCTCTTAATAAATGCCATTTTTATGGTCTTAAGACTTAAAAGGCACTTTATTCACAAGCCTGTGCTATGTAATTAATAGTTACAGTTGAAGAACCTGAGCCTCAGGGTTATCTTCTTTATAGCCAAAGATAGTGCCAGAGTCGGAATTATTCTTTTCACTATGCCATTGTCCCCCTCTCTAAATTAGTAATGAACCTGTCAAAGTCAGTACATTTCTTAAAAAAAAAAAAAGCATACTTTGCACTGACTCTTCAAATGAACAATTTGATTATAGCAACCAAAACAAAAAATATGCATTAGTCGCACAAGTTCAACTAATCCAAATAAAAGGATCAAGCAATAATTTTACGTGGCTTTCTAATGCTTTGAAATAGTTTACTCTATTTTTATCTATCTAGGCTGGAGTCAGTTGGGTAGCAGAACAGAAGATAACTGAGTCGGAAGTCAACTGCAGGCTAAGGAAGTGATCTTCAAAGTAAGATTTCAAAGTTGGTGTCATTTGTTTGTAATTAGAAGAGGGCTTATTTCTTATTTCAGGGATGAATTAATATTTTATTTATGATATAAAATTCTCCTGTAATGGAAAATGACAGATAAAAGGTAGGTAACCAAAGGTTTGGGTTGGTTTTTGTTTTTGTTTTTGTTTTAGAGGCAACTGTGGTCTAGTAACTTGCTCAGGGTCACATAACTAGTTAAGTGTCTGAGGCCAGATTTGAACTTGAGTCCTCCTAACTCCAGGGCCAGTGCTCTCTATCCACTTCACCACCTAGCTGTCCCAGTGCCATAGGCTGCTCCCTGGAAAAGAACAAAAAAAAAATCCTGACCTCCCCTCCCCACCTCCTAAAAAACTTTTGGGACTGGAGTAAGTACAAAGAAAGAATACTCTAATTGTTTTAGTTATCAAATAGCTGTGGTAAAAGATAAAGAAGGAAAAACCCAAACATGTAAAGATAAGCCAGGGGCCATCACTGGCACATTTTGAGGAACCCTTTCCCAACAATGGAAAAAAAGTACCAGAGACATTAGATCCTGCAACCACTGATAAAAGTGTAACTACTGATAAGTGGTAAACTGTCTAGCAAAAAAGCTTCAAGGAGATATGTAAGGAATATGACTGGGAAAACCAGGAAGATATCACCAGGAAAGACTCAGGAAAAGCCCCTAAACCTGAAACCTCAAAAGTTTAGGTCAGACTTGCCCTTTGGATTCAACTGCATTTGGAAATGTTATCTAGGAAAACAGGAAGTTAAATAACACCTGCTATGCTAAACTAGAATGTCTAGCACTACGGAACAGTTAGTCCCAAGGGGAAAATGTTAGAAATGGACTCAGTCAAGCTATATTACACATCAGTGTGGTTTGGTTACAACATAGTCATTGAAGCTACTGTACATTGGAAAACCCTATATAGATACATCTGTAATTATGATATATTCTAACTTTCAGAGCTAAATTTTAGGGAGTTAAAGCTAAGTTAGACAGGCACATGCAATGCAGATTTAAAGTAAAAAAAAAAAAATCAAACCCTCAGAACCAAAAACTTGGTACATTACCTGTAGTTTGTAGTTAATTAAACAGTTCCTTTTCTAGCCTATAACATGGTTCGCATTTTTACCTGGAATTTATCTAAATATTTCCCAAGAATTATATATCCTGCAGATTATGTCTCAAGTTCTTTTGGCTATATTCTTGCTACTAGGGCAAGGGCCCTGGGAAGCACTAATTTGCCAAGTCTGTCATACGGACTTTTATCTTCTATCAGTGACCAGTCAAAAATAAACCAAGACTCAAATTGGTTTCATGGCTATTTTACTAGCCCTGGCAGCTATCTTGAATATGCTTCCATTAATTACAACAGAAACTGTAAAAAAACACTTCAACTGACAATGAGAAACAATTCATGAGGGGAGATTACAGAGGCACCTTAGAAATCAAATCCAACCCCATTAATTTACACATAAAGAAATAGAGACCTAGAAAGGAGACTAACCCCCAAATCAAATTGCTACACATTAGCAGAGATGGTATTTGAATCCAATCCCCCTTTTTAATACTTAATACTTTCCTCCATTACTAGACAATTAGCTCACTTGATTCTCACAGTAACCTTTTGAGGTACAAACTGCTATTATTCCCATTTGCAGATTTAAAAAACTGAGGTCATCAGACATTAAGTGACTTGCTCAGGGTCATTCAGCTATTAAATGTTTGAGGTAAGATTTTAACTGTCTCCCCGACACCAGGTTCGATGCTCTATTCACTGCTCTACCTAGCTATCCCCAAAAATATCAATCCCTTCATCTCTGGATACTAAGTATTGTATCCCTTACCTCAGATCAAAATTTTATTACCCCCTCCCCTAACTTCCCCAAGCTGCAAAATCAGAAAAGCCCTACTGTTATTGAAGATTCTAAAAATTAGAAGACTACAACTTGCAGTCTGGGAAAGAATGAATATTATTTTGCCATCTTCCTTAGCAATTTCACACTGCTGCTTTTTCTACAGGCAGACAAAGGAAACAAGAGCAGCAATATTGTATGCTACTACTACAGGGAAAATAAACTGGAAAAACAAATTTTTTTTAAAAAAAGAAAACATTCCATATTTACATTTGGCTAGCCTCAATCTGAATTATCCCCAGACTATGCAGACAGAAGAACCCTGTTGTAATATAATTCACTACATCACCGAAGCACAAACCCAAGACTCCCTACTCCCAAAAAGGTTAATTGGATGTAATGTTAGTTTGCTCCCCAAACACTATCCTCACACAAGGGTTATGTTAAAAAAAAAAAGCATCATGGTTACTTCTTTATTTAAATCAAAACAATAGGGACCCCTTAAGGAAGGCTTTTCAGGATGTTTTGACATTTCAACCGGGTGGGATTTCTATTGTGCAGATTGTTTTACCTACCATAATAAAAAATAAGCCTCTCTAATTTGCCAACTACTCTCCTCAAATCAAGGTTCATTTAACTGCTGCTACCATAGCCCTCTAATTGAAAAACGCTCTAAGACCGCTACAGTCGGTGTTAGGGTCGGAACTTAGTCATACAACCAGGAGAGAATGCCTGTTCAGCCACCTCCGCGCTGAGCGCACGCCGGCAGACAGCTGCTCTCACTCCGAGGGGAGCACTCTAACAAACGGACCCGCTTCCACATCGGGCCGTGGCAGGGCAGGAGAGCGGGGGACCAGGACACATGCAGGGGAGGGAGTGGGGGCTGCTCTAGCTCATTCTCTCACCTGTTGATGAAACCATAGCCGTTTCTTACATTGAACCATTTTACTGTTCCCAAAACCTTCGTTGCTGGGAGAAAAAAAGGAATCCAAGATTACAAAATAAAAAAAAATTTCCAGAGCCCCGCAGAGGCCGGGACCCCACCACCTCCCCGCAGACCTGGGAGAGGGTAGCCTCCGGGGCCTGGGGAAGGATGCGCCCGGGCAGCCGCCGGGAAGGCCGCAGGATCCCTCCGAGCACGTGAGGGGAAGGCGCGCGGCGGCCCCCGCCCGGCCTGCGGAGGCAGGCGGCGGGAGGGGCGGGCACCGCGCCCTCGGTCTACACGCGGAAGGGAGGGAGTGCGTGCAGGAAGGGGAGGGGACCCACACAACGGCGCTCGCCCGTGGGGCGCGTGGCCGCCCGCGAGGGCCCGAGGCCGGGGAACCGTTACACACGCGGCGGGCAGCGCGCGAGAGGAGGGAGGCAGAGGGGCGACTGGGGGGCGCGCGGCGGCGGCGCGCGGGGGTCTATAGGGGGCGCGGGAGGCGGCGCGCGGGCGCGTCGCCCTGGGCACGAGGACACTCGGCCGGCGCGCGCAGAGGGGAGGGAGAAGGGGAGGAGGAGACGAGGGCGGCGGCGGCAGCGCGCGGAATCCATGCCGCGCGCCGCACCCCCCTCGGCTAACGGTCCCCCCCACGACCCCCCCTGGACCCGGCTCGGCCCGGCCCAGACCATGCCCCTCACCGATGACCTTCTTGTCCCCGCCGGCGGGCGCCGCCGATGTGAGGCCGCCGGGACCGCCGCTCCCTCCGCCGCTGCCGGTGATGCCGGGCTTGGTATCGGCGGTGCTGAGGGCGGGGGCGGCGGGGGGGGCGGCGGGCGGCTGCTGGGTCTCGGCCTCGCTGCTCATTGTTGCGGTGATGGTGACTGGGGCCTGCTGCGGCAGCGGCGGCTCCTCCCGGGGTGTGATGGTGACTAGGCCGGCGGCGGCGGTGGGGCTGCTCTCAGGGCTCTCTGGGGTCCGCTCTCCGCTCCCGCTACCGATCGAACTAGCGAGAATGGCGGGACGGGCGGGATAAGCCCTCCGAGCGACCCGCCTTATGCTCCGCTCATTGGCTCAAAATGCCATCAATCCGCCGCCTGACCAGAAGAGCTAGTTCTCATTGGCTAGGGGCGCATCACTCCCCCGCTTTCATTGGCTCTTGGAACAGTAATTTGTCCGTCTTACCAGCAATTCCAGCCTCCGCCGCCGCCACCGAGACCGGAACTAGAACTAGAGTGAAGCCACTGCTGAACCATAGAGTACCCGAGAGGGCGGGCAAAGGGAACGTGACTTGGAGCCTGCTGTAGTGCGAGCCCAGCCCCAGTCCCGAGCGCCTTGATCGGCGAGCTGGGGCGAGGTTGGTTGACTGGGCCGGGATATGAGCGTTCGGGATCAACTAGGGCAAAGAGTAGAGGGTTGCCCCGGGTTCACGCCCCACCCTCCCCGGAAGTGTGTGAATGGGAGGGGGGGAAATTGACTAAATGACACCCCAGCTGTCCCCGCCTCCCGGGGTCCACATGGCCCCACACCGGCTGCAGGCACCCCCAGGGGTCGCCAATTGTCGGTCTGATTTATTTTTCTAATTCGAGCATTTATCTTGTTCTGTGAACAAAGGGTCACATTAGACAGTGTCACGCTGCTGCTTTCCTTTTTAAATCATATTATGGAAATACTCAAATTTAGGGATCGTCATCGTCGGAGAGAAATACCACAACGAGCTTATTTTTGAAAATGGCCAAAACGAAGTGAAAGGTGATTGCCTTCTTCTCGATTGTCACGTGGAGGAACGGGATTTGTTCTGCCTAGCCCAGCACGGCAGGAAGGTGTAAAGTGCAGTGGCGGATTTAAGGGGACAATTTCCTAATAATGGTCTAGCAGATGGAAAGGCCACCCCGTGGGGTCGTGGGCACAGCCACACTGGAGCTCCAGTATGCCGTGGATAGAATAGTGGACCTTCTCTTTCCGGTGGTAATCGAAAGCCCCCAAACCTAATTGTCTTTGGCATAAAAACTGGTGAAAGAGGGGGGCGTGGCAGGGCAGTGCTGTTTTTGTTCATGCACACAGTGTATCCATAAAGAGATTTTTGTGTGGTTCAAAAAGTGATCCTCAAGGCAATTCGGAGAGATCCAAATTAGTTTTGTACAAGGGAAGCCTTGTTGGACTAAGCACGCTACATCACCAAAGTAAGTGCTTTGAAAGCCAGTTTATTTACAAGTGGCCTACTGGTTTAAATCTAGCTCCTACCTTTTGGAAACAGGAGCTCAAACACTGACCAAGACGCATGGTTGGCCACTGCCGGGTGCTCCTGATAGGATGGAGGATAGAAAGCAAGCAGGTTCCTTGCCCCAGTGAGGGCTGGAAGGGAAGGTGTAAAGTGGGGTAGTAAGGGATTTTTAACTGCCCAGGCTCTGACACTGCTAGCCACTGGTTATTTGGCAAGTTCCTGTACCCCAAGTCCAACAGCAGCCCAATGCATGAGTTTTGACCTAGTTCTTTTATTGCAGACTGTTGGCCTTCCAAACCACTCTAGCTAATTTTCGTCTTTTCATTTGCAGCTTCTTTACTCAGATCCTGGCCCTTTCCCTTGGTGGTCTTAAAGGAAGCCATACAGAGAAACTGCTTCTCTTTTGCCTGAAGCACAACTGCAGACTTGACACAACTTCTCAAAACCCTCCGCTTACCACCTTCCTTTGAAATTGCTCTCTTGAATCCTCCTCTGTTATTCTCATGGTCACTTTATCTAAAGGATGAAACAGGAGAAACATAGTAGGAATGGAAGAAAACTGAAAACTTCATGCCTGAAACACACATTTCTGCCAGCTGCCTTCTTCCTCAGTCCGGCTAGGTTGCATAGCTATGGCAGCATTGCCCAGGAAAGAGAGATCAAGATGCTGGCTAGGTGAAACCACAGTTAGTCTAGCAGGTCTAGCTTGGTTTGAGTAAACAAACTGAGGCTCCCCTTAGAGTTTAAAAAAAAAAAAAAGACAACCAAAACACAAGCTTTATTTACATTTGAAAACTTAAAAATAAAAGGCTTGGGACCCTGATTCCATGACGCGTCCTATCTCTTGATAGGCAGGCAGTAACCAAGGAAGCAAGGTGGGAGGCCCCATCTTCTCAGGAGCATCACCGGGGCAAAAGGAACCCTAAAAGAAGAGAAACACGGACTTCTGTGGGGGCCAATGGAAGGAACAAGTCTGAATGGGTGGGATGAACCTGGCCAGCTCTGAAGTCTGTGCTCATGGGAAGTGTTGCAAAAGTAAGAATATTGACCTCAGGATTCAGAAGAGCAAGGCTCAGTCCTGGTTCTGCTAAATTACTATGGGCCCCTGGCCAAATCAAACTTTTCTGAGTTTAGTTTCTTCATTCATCTGTAAAATGGGGATCCCACTGTCTGCAGTGGGTGACTCGATGGAATAATGCATATTTTTAAAGACCTTTTTTAAGAGCCCCAACTGTTATTAATAGCTATTACCAAGGCACCTCTCAAGAACCTGCCAGAAGAAGCGAATTAAATAATAGAAAGTAGGGGAAGTATTTCTGCCAGAGGGAAATCCTAGGGTGAAGCGGAGCCTAATTAAGGTAAAGCTTGGCAGGGCTTAGGATAAGAACTTCAGCAAACTTTAGCAAAAAGCCCTAGGGCTGGAGTCAGAGTTTGATCCCAAGGGAGGGGCAGGAAAAGAGAAAGGAATGGCCCCACCCTTCCCTTCCCTAAACCCAGGTGGCCACGAACCCAGCAATTGCTCAATCAAGGCAGACTGCCTGCCTGAATCAGTTCCTTCTTACCTAAACACAACTTCCAACAGCTTCAGAATAACCCTAGAGATTCAGGTTTGAATTCTGGACCCCAGCAAGTGGGCCATAAAGTGGCCCTTTAGCCTTTGTAAAATGCAAAACAAACAAATCTTGCCCCACTGTTAATGACTACTATTTACACTGCAGGCAGTCTCTTGGGTGGGGCTGGCTGGATCTGGGGCACAGGCTGTGTCAGGATCCAAATCCCTGTGCTTGCTTCAGAATTTTGAAAATATTTGTTGACTTTGAAATGGATAATGCCTAAAGTGAGGTCAGGCTAAACCCTCTTGGATCCCATCCCACCCAGCAGGCCTGGCCTAAACACAAAATAACCTCTGGGAGCAGACCCTGGCCTCAGGGTCTCCCATAAACCAGGTCTTCTAACATGTGGCAGCAGTTTAGCATATAGAATATTCTGCTCCAGGAGGCAGGAGACCTGGGTTCAAACCTTGTTCCTCATTATTCCTCATTCCATATGGTCTTAGAATAAGTCACTGCCTATTTCTGGGCTTCAGTTTACCCATTTGCACAACAAAGGCCAGGATCGGTTGACCTTTTTTCCTATTTTTTTTTTAAACATTCTAGAATTCTACATCCGGTAAACAAGTATGTATTTGTTGAACAAATGCCCAACCTCTAGTGTGCCCTAGACCCATATTTTCACAGGAAACCCCCACTACCCCAGGCCTGATATCTACCTTCACATCCTCCCCAAGGAGTAGGAGGCAGGTGCAGAAAGGTAAATGGAAGGCAATCTGCCCAGACTGGCAGCATAAGGAAACATTGCTAGCATCACCCCAAAGGCTGCTTGTCTTCTCGTTCTTCCAGTCCCTCAAAACAAGGTGCTGCAGGCATTAGTTCTGTTTTTGTAGCAACTCAGGATGCTGAGAGCAGCCAGAACCTCCATGCCTCTGGCAAGCTGTTTCATTTTTGGAAAAATGAAGGATTCCTTATATCCTGGACTCAAACCTGCTAAGTCTTGCAGGTGTGGCCTTTATAATGGGCCTGAGACAGTAGATGAGCCTCTAAGTTTAAAAATGGTCAAAAGCTCATGTGGGGGGGGGGGGCAATTAGGCTACCATACGCTCCTCAGATCCAGAGCAAAAGTCTATCTGAGATATCATCTATTCCCTGCCCCTGCTTTTGACAAAGAAGCTGAATTCTATAGAGTGGAAGGTACTTGCTTTGTGGAAGTCTTTATCAAGTAGGAAAGCACTCTAGATTAGGGTTCCAAACCCACTTCAACAATAACTAGTTCTGTGATCCTAATTTGTTCATTTATCTGTAAAATGGACCTAATACTTGTAAAACTTAGTAGGGCTACTGTGACACTCAAATATAAAATACGTCAAGTGCATATATCAATGTCATCCATTTTATTGCCCAAGCTCTTCCTGTCCCTTCATGGCCCAATTGAGGTCAATAAGCATTTTATCAAGTGCCTCTGCTTCCAAAGCACTGTCCTAAGCTCTAGGGATACAAAGAAAGGCAGAAGACAAGTCCCCTGCCCTCCAAGAGTTCACAATGTGATGGGGGAGATGAGCAGGAAACAAGCAACTCTTGTACAAGAACAAAAGGCAAAGAAGTCACCAAAAATCAAAGGGGTTCAGAAGATCTTCCGTGCAAGGGGGAATCCAGAGTTGGGAGTCTAGCCGGAGCTCACAAGAAGGCAGACAGTAGGTGGAAATGAGGAGGGAGAACATTCCAGGCATTAAGAAAATGCCCAGAGCCAAGAGATGAAGTGTCTTGTTTGAGACAGCCAGGAGGCCAATGGCCCGGGACCGGTTGGGAATATGTAAGAAGAAGACTGGAAAAATGGAGGGAGAACTACATTAGGAAGGACTCTGAATACCAGGGGATTTTGTATTTCATCTGGAGATGACATGGAGTCACTAGAGTTTTCAGAGAATGAGGGTGACATGATAAAACCTGAGCTTTAGGGAAATCATGTTAGTGGCTGAATGGACCGACATGGAAAAAGACCCGAGGCAGGCAGACCCACCAGCAGCTCATACAATAGTCCAGGTGAGTTAATGAAGGCTTGCACTAGAAGGGACACAGTGTCTGAGGAGAGAAAAGGAGGCATATTCAAAGAGAGGCTGCAAAGCTGAAATCCAGAAGCCTTGGAAATAGCTTGGATATGGAGGAGGACAGTGAGAGATAGTCCAAGATGACTCCTGGGTTGGAAGTCTGAGGGACTAAGAGGATGGTGGTGCCCTTACGGTAACAGGTTAGTCTGGAAGGGAGGATATCTTATACCCAACATGTCCGAGCCAGAATTCATTATCTTCTCCCCTAAAACAAGGGTGGGGAACCTGCTACCTCAGCCACATGTGGCCTTCTAGGTCCTTGGGTGCAGTCTTTTGACTGAGTCCAAGTTTTACAGAACAAACTCTTTTAAGGGGATTTGTTCTGTGAAGTCTGGATGGAGCCAAAGGGCCACACTTGAGGATCTAGAGGCCCACACGTGACTTTGAGGCTGCAGGCTCCCCACCTCTGCCCTAGATAGTTGCCTTCCAGGCAGTTCAAGAAACAATACTTACCTCCCTATACCAGACTATATGCCTCCCTTTTGTACTGGATCCTGGAGATGATAGGGAGTCACTGGAGTTTCCTTGAGAGTCGGGACTGTCTCACTTTTGTCTGTATTCCCAAGGTCAGGGCTGGGGAACCTGCGGTCTCAAGGCCAAATGTGGTTATCTAGGTCCTCAAGTGCAGCCCTTTGATTGAATCCAAACTTCACAGAACAAATCCCTCAATAAAAGATTTGTTCTGTATAACTTGGACTCAGTCAAAAGGCTGAACCCAAGGACCTAGAATGCGACATGTGGCCTTGAGGCCACAGGTTCCCTAGCCCTGATTTAGGAGAAAAGATAATGAATTCTCTCTTGGATATGTTGGGTTTAAGACATCTACTGGACATACAATTCCAAGTTTTCTGAACAGAAATTAAAGAGGCAAGATAGGAAGCCAGCAGACAGGCCAGTGGCTGGATAGGAATGAATATTAGCAACTAGTGAGATAATTAAAGGTGCAGGTTCCCCTCTGGAACCTTCCCTGAGATCTCAATACCCAGACGCATGAACACACAAACGATGTCTCCCTTCTCACATTTCTCCCATTCTCTCTTTCCCCTTGGTACCACCACTGTTTGTGTATCTTCTCCATTAGACTGTGGCCTGCCTGAGGTCAGGGACTGTCTTTTGCCTTTCTCTGTATCCCTGACTCTCAGCATAGGGCCTGGCAGAGTTAAGCACTTAACAAATGCTGGTCGACTGATGCCCTGCTCCCTGTGGTTGTCCTGTGCTCAGGACTGGAGATGGGTGGGTGCCTTCCTCTAGATGGCCTGGTCACCGAACAGAGGTCAGGATGGGAAAGACAAATACACAAAGAGTGCTGCCAGGTAAGTAGGGACCATTCACCCTTTTGAGACCAAGTACCTTCTCCCTATATTTCATAGAGACCTATTTCAAAAGGTCCCTCTAATCTTTGTCTTGACTTTCCTTTTAGTTTCCTAGACAATGGATTGAGAACAGGAAGAAAGAGTCCTAGAGATCACCTCCTACTCTTAGAGTCCAGAGAAGGAAAGAATCTACCCAAGGTCAAATTGGGGGCAAGCAGCAATGTTACATCCAGTCCACACCCTAGCTCCTTCCAGAAAGACTCACAACCCCTTTCACCCCCCAGGGAATCTGCTTCCACAGGTTAAAACTCAACTATCCTGTTTATTTTCCCCTTAGTCCTCAGGTCTCTTTACTCCAACCAGCACTAAAGAAGTGAAAACCTGTGCCCTCAGCAGTCAAGCAAAGATAGAGCTGCTGTCTCCAATCAGCCATAGCGACTTAAGGGACAAGGTTTTCTTATGGACACTTGTTGGACAGAGAAACCTGCCTGAGGAGGGGGAGAGAAGAACAGCAGACACCCCTTGAGGGACATCTCAAAGATTCCAGGCTAGAAAGGCAAGGCCACAATCCAGGTTTGCCAGAAGGGGAACATTGGCAACCTGCCTTTCAGCTCATCTCCTCCAACCGGGGCTCTGTGCACCATGGTACGTGCTGGTCCACCTGCCAGGAACACCATTCCCTTTTGTTGTGCATCTGACGGAATCCTTCCACGTCTTTAATGTCTAGCTCCCACACCCCCATTCTAACAAAGCATTTATTCCCTCTGGCCCCAGCTCAGTCATCTCTCATGTCTGAATTCTCATAATCCCGCCTCTGCCAAACCCTTGCCATTTGGTATATAAGGTATGTACAGTGAGTTAATGGAATTATATGGGGGGGGGGGCGGGGAAGAGAGGGTAAAGGAGCACCTGGATCTATGATTTCATGGGTGTAGGAAGAAAGCCTGAGAGGTTGAGGGATCTGCCCAAGGTCAGAGAACAAGAATGGATCCTGTCAGAACCTGAACTCAGGCCTTCCTAACCCCAGGGCAGACCCAGCCTCTCACCTACACTGTGCATCTTTTTACCCCAATTACGGGAGAAACTCCTTGAGGGCCAAACTTTGATGCTTGCACTTCTGTGTGTCTTATGTAGTGGCCAAGCAGAATACCATGCGTATGGCAGGCAGTCAATACAGAATTATGGATTGGAATCAGCTGAATAAACCCATAAGAACTGGGAGGAAAGCTTGGTTCTTATTTTAAGGTTGAACTTAATTAATAAGCATTAATTAAGCACCTACTATATGCCAGGCACTGTACTAGGTTCTGGGAAATACAATGACAAAAAAAAAAGTTCCTGCCCTCAGGGGCTTACATTCTTTCAAAGGAAATTATTCCAAATTCCAAATATACTTGTATCTGGAGGAGCAAGAGAACGAGGACCCATAACATTTCCTATGCAGGATTAGAACAACATAATGAAAACATCAGTAAGCTGAAAATTAACTTGTAGACTCAATGCAAAACCAGACAAAATAAAACAGGCTACTACATAAATTGGAGGAAATCATAACAAAATTCATATGGAAAAACAGAAGGGTAGGACTAGGAAGAAGAATCATGGAAAAGAACTACCTACCAATTTTCAATATATCTTGTAGAAAAGTAATTACAAAAACTAGCACCAGACACAAAAACCTACCAAATGAACAGACAAAAGAAGTGCAATGTGGAGCTGAATGTGTGACTGAATGTCAATGATTCTACTTACCCATGTTTGATAAATAAATCAATGGGTAAAAATTAGGAACATAATTATCGTCCAGAAACCTGTTTACATGCAAGATGATAAAGGGGCTCAGAGTTCTACCTAAAACCATACACCACAATAAACTCTAATTTAGAATAAGTCAGTCAATCAATAAGCATGTATTGAGTGCTTATTGTATAGCAGGCAATGTGTTAAGCACTAGAGATTCAAAAAGAGGCAAAAACATGGTCTCTGCCCCCAAAAAGGTCACAGTCTCACCCTTCACATATAAACGCCTATGTACATCCAAGAGACATACAGCATAGACGGGAGGTAATCTCAGAGAGGACTCAGAGGAAGGTGGGAGTGGTAACCAAAATACTTCTCTTACAAAGGATGGAACTTTAGCCTAGTCTTGATGCCCGGTAAAACTAAGATGTGGAGGTGAAGGCGTAGAGCATCCTAGGCCTGAGGGACAGCTAACAGCATGGCATGGAGCCAGGATATGGAGTGTCTCATTCAAGAAACAGCAAAGAGGCTGGTGTTGCCAGACCCAGGAATACATGGAGAAGAGCAAAGTGTAAAGACAAGGAAGGTAGGACGAGGCCAGCTCTAGAAGATTTTCTATTAGATCCTAGAGGTAATGGGGAGTAATGAGGTGAAACAGTCAGACCTACACTTTAGAAAAATCTTATGTGGAGGAGGAAATACAGTGGGGAGAGGCCAACAAGACAATACTACAGAGTCCAGGCATGGGGCAAAGATAGCCTATAGATGGGTATCATCTGTGAGTAGACAGAAGCAGACATCAGGGAGAGATGTTCTGAAGGTAGGAACTGTAGGACTTGGTAATAGATTCAATATACTAGTTAAATCAAATGAGGAGCTGAGGATGGTGCTGAGGTTGTGAGCCTCGGTAACTAGTGGAATGGTAGCTACCTAGATCAGGGGTCAGTAGACTGGCCCATCGGTCAAATCTGGTCTGCTGCCTGGGTCTAGATGGCTCATGACTCATATCTGACCCACACAGTAAGAGGGGAAGTTCTGGAGAAGGGAAGATTTGAGGGGAGAGATAATGCTTTCTGTTTTGAACATTCTGATTATGAGATGTCTATAGGTCAGGACATACATATGACAGATCCAACAGGCAGCTGGTGAAGGGAAACTAAAGATCGGGAGAAAGGTCAGGGACGAACAGATCTGAGGATTATCTGCAGAGAAATAATAAATGAAGCCAAGGGAGTTGATATTATCAAACAAGACAGGATAGAGGGGAAAGAGAAGAGAACCTAGTTCAGATCCTTGGGGAATATCCATGGCTTCTGTGCATGACCTGTATAAAGATCCAATAAAAGCCTGAGAAATGGTCAAACAGACAGGACAAGAACAGGAGAGATCACTGCCAGGAAAAGCTTAAAAGAAGAGCACATCAAGGAGATGGTAACAGACGGCACCAAAGGCTGAAGAGAGGTCAGAGAAGGATGGGATTGAGAAAAAGCTACTGGAATTTTTGGTAGAATGATGAGGTTGGATGTCAGACCGCAGAAGAGAGTGAGAAGAAAGGAAGTGGAGGCACCAACTGTAGTTAGCCTTTTCAAGAATGTTAGCCATCAAAGGGAGAAGAAACATAAGGAGGTAGCTAGTAAGGATGGAAGGCTGGGGAGTGTTAAGGATGAGGGAGACACGGGTGTGTTTGTAGGCAACAGACAGGGAAGATCAGTGAAAGACTGGGGGTGCTAGAGTGGACCATCTGTTAGAAAAGACAGGACAGAATTAGATCAAGGATGTACGTAGAGATGTTTTCCTTGGCAAGGAGAAAGGCCTCTTCGTGTGCAAATGAAGGAGGAAAGAGTGGGAGATCTCTGAGTGAGATGAGATGCAAGGGAGAAGAGTGGCTGGTAAAGAGCTTCAATTTTTTTTTTTTTATGAATTATGAGGCAATGTTCTCAGCTAAACAAGTTATGAAAGGCAGGTACCACAGAGGGCCGAAGAAGAGATGAAAAGGTCCAGAATGGCCTCAGTGATGAGTGGGATACTGGACTGATTAGAGGTATAAGACAACTGCCTTGCTGCAGTGAGGGCCCAGCTGAGATTAAATTAAGTAACCAATTCATAGTGGAACCGAGTTTCATGATCTTCTCCAGCTCCACTCAGTAGCATGTGCACAGAAGCAGAGACAGTAGAGTGTGGGAATAATCCAAGGCTGGGGCCTAGCAAGTCATGCCTGGTAATAGGAGGAAAGGACAGTGAGTTAAGCTGGGAAGAGACTACAGCCAATGCAGGGGCGAGGACAGAAAGTGCTGGGGGACTTGAGATCAGGTAGGTTTAGGGGATGCCAGGCAGAGGGAAAGGCGGAAGAAAAAATGATCGGATAAAGGAACTCTAAGTCTGTAAAACAGTCAAAATTAGGAGCAACCTCTACTTGTAGCATTCCAGCAACTGAGCAATGATTACATAAACCATGATCTATTCACGTATTAGACTGATTAAAACATTAAACATGGGAAGAACAAGGAGGAAGACGAGAAAATGTGGAAGACTTAGATGAAATAACATGAAACAAAATGTGGAATAAGAAAAGCACATACATCCTTGTAGGTTTTCTATATTTTACCCAAAGGCATGGACTACTGAGAGAGAGAGAAAAAAAACCAAAGGTGCACGTAGAGATGTGCACAGGGAGAACACCAAGTCACGCTCTGACTCTGGCCTGGGCTGATGCAGCTGCTCGTGAATCCAGCTTTTTCAACAGATGGATTGGCTTTGCTGATTTTTTTTATTGACTGAACCTTCTTTTTCTTCTTTTTGTCTTAAAAAAAAATACTGTTTGTTATTATGGGATAGCTCTCTCTGTTATATGGGATAGGTACTAGGAAAAACTATCACAATATTAAATTTTTAAAAAGTAATGAACTTTGAATCAGGAAAACCTGAATTTGCATCCTACTTCTGAAACTTACTAAGTTGTGTGAGACTGCACAAGGTAACTCCTCTGTCTCAAATGCCTCATCTGGGCAGCTGGGGCACCATGGACAAAGCACCTGGCCTAGAGTCAGGAAAACCCGAGTTCAAATCTGGCCTCGCTTACTAGCTGTGTCACCTTGGGCAAATCAAGTCACTGCTGTGACACTGCCTCAGTGTCCTCATCCATATGATGGGGATAACAGCCCCTGCCTGGAAGGGCTGTTGTGAAGGTCAAAGGAGACAGTATCTGTAAAGATTCTCCCCACAGTGCCCGGCGCAGAGTAAGCGCTAAATAAATGTCAGTTTATTATTTAATAATAATTATTTGTAAAGCGCTTTACGAACCTTAAGGTGCTAGACATATGCTAGTCATTCTTTTCTGCAGGAGGATAATTCCCGCAGCCTCCCAGAGTTGTTCTAAGATCCAGATAAAATAATGTATTATTCAATTTGAAAACACTCTATAAAGGTCAGCTACTGCAGTTATCCTTTCAGAGAGCAGGGGCAAGGGAGAGTCCCAAGAAACCCTGGCTTCCCTCTCCTAGAGACAGCAGCATTAAGGCAGAAACGCTGTTCTCTTCTCAACAGTCTCCTTCATTCTCATGCTTGGGGGGGCTCTAAGCTCCATGGGGGTGGGAGTGAGGGGTGTTCAAGCCTTCTTGGTTCAGTCTAGTTAAAGTGGAAACAAAAGTGCTATTTACCTGATTCAGCAGTGACCACCATTACATCTCCCCGCACTGGGAGATGACCACAGGAAGCTTGGGCTTGTTGTTGGGTCCAGTGGGAACATTCTAGGGGAAAGGAAGCACAGTCCAAATGAGTCAACACCTGCTGCACTGTGGTTCTGGTCCTAAGGATGCTGTGAGCTGTTCTGTACAGGGGATACCCTCATATTCACTGTGGGTGTCTCAGAAAGAAAATGGAGGCTAGAAGCCTCGACCACAAAGAGGCAAACTTCCCTTTTTACAGATGAGGAAATTGAGGCACTCTGGGATCAGCTTTAAAACACAAGGTGGCCTGACAGTGTCCTTAAGGCAAGAAGCCAAAATACACTCACCTCAATTTTTCTCATCACTAGAAGTCCATCAATTATTTTTCCTGCGGAAAGAATCAGAGCTAAATGATAGTGTTTCTTGTGCACTCTCTCCGCATCTCTCCCCCCATTCTTCAGCTGGCTCCGAAGAAGCCCAGTGGCTCCATGGCAGAGGGGCCACATCCAGAACAGACCAAACTCTGCATTTCAGGTCCTTTCAGGACCTGGAGGTGAAGACAGCCCATCAATAGAGCAGGTGGCAGATGACAGCTCCAGGAACAGCCCCCTCCCTGGAAGCCCAAGCCAGCTAGGTGCAGAACCTGAACTCACCAAATACCACGTGCTTCCCATCCAGCCAGTCACACTTTGAGCAGGTGATAAAGAACTGGCAGCCATTGGTACTGGGGCCGCTGTTTGCCTGATTTAAATTAAGGAAAGCTGCAGTGAGAAGCCAAAGGAGAACAGGGCTGCCGCTTGGACCTAAGGCCCAAGAAAGGAACAGTCTGGTGAATTACTTAGGCCCTGATGTCTCAACTAGACTGTAAGCTCTTGGAGGGCAGAGGTCACACATTCTGCTTGGTCTTTATGCTTCATGCTGTAGTTTTACTTTGCTAATAGCCTGAGGTCACTAGATATGCTACCTCGACTATCTTCTCCTACTCCTCAGAATTTCCCAGCCTCATCACCCATTCTCTCAACTCAAAGGAAGGGCTCTTCCTACCCAAGGTCAATCCTGCTTCTTGTCTCCACCAGGACCTTGCTCTAGTAATCCTTCCCTCTCCAACTATTCCTTCCTAACACCTTATTAACACTGACAGATCTCCTGAATCCAAAGATTTATCCTGATCCTTCCTTTACGTCCGGCTACAAACTACTCCATCTCTTTCTTCCTCTTTACCACTCAACCTCTTGATAAAGTTGCTTATAGTAAGAAACTTCACTTCCTCCCCACCCACTCTTTCTTCAACCCCTCAAAGACTGACTTCCTGTCACAAATCTGTTGAAATACTCTCTCAAAGGTCACCAGGGATGCCTTCGTCAGCAAATCCAATGGCCGTTGAATGGCCTTGTCAGACACCATGGCTCCTGACACTGTTCCACTAACCTATTTTGGATATCTCCTCCTACCTTGGCTTTCAAGATACTACACAGCTCCCTGGTTCTAGTCCTTTTCTTCTAACTATTCCTTTTGTTTTTCTGGCTTTCTTTTTGGCATCTTCAGGTCAGTGTTTCCTGAGATTCTTACAATTTCTGTCTCCACAACTTTTAAATCTGTCCCCTTCTCTCAACCCAATAGCCAGGACCACAGTTTAGCGGTCCTCTCCCCTTCCCTTTCCCCCTGGTACATCAGGCCTAGACTTACTACTGCTAGTTGGTTTCCCTACTCTAGTTCACTCTCTACTCAGCTGCCAAAGGGATATTCTAAAGCTCAAGTCTGACCTGGTCATCCACCTACTTAGCAAACTTCAATGGCTCCTTCTAGGAACAACTATCATCTTCTGTTTGGCTAAAACCTTCACAATCTGGCCTCTCTCCCCACTTTCCAACCTTCACAGACATCCCTTCCTTCCCTCCCATCCCCCTTCCCAGACACACTCCAGGGTCCAGCAGTGCTGGCCCCCTAGCTGCTCCCCCAACATGATGTTCTCTCTCCTCTGTCTTTGCGCTTACTGCCCAAGTGTGTAGAATGCTCCCCATCCTAACCTCTAGAACCCCTGATCTTTTTCAAAACGCAGCCAAGAGCCAACTTCTGCAGATGATTTTTCCTAGGCTCTTCTCTGCTCCCTCCATCTGTCAATGACTTCCCCTCTAAGGCCACCTTCCATCTCCTCTGGGTCTTGTTTTTGCTGTTGTATGTAAGTCTTCTTGACCATTAGAACATAAGCTCTTTGAAGGCAGGGCTACTTTTTGCTTCGTCTCTATCCTCAATGCTTGACACAGCCCCTGACCCACAGGAGGCACTTAATGAACATTTTTTGGTTAACTGATTATAGCCCTGGCCCTCTTTCCATCTCTCTCTTGATAAATCTCATTCACTTCTTGGACTTCAGTAGACAATTACCGACTGGACTGTCAGCCTGTGCTCTCTCCTGAGCTCTAGATTTCCATACCTAGCTGCCTAAAGGAAATTTCTAAAGGATGTCCCCTTTGGCACTTCAACCTCGACATGTCAAAATGGAGTTTGTCATCTTTCCCTCTAAACCTGCTTGTCCTTATGATTTTACTATCTCTGTCTGTGGTGCTGACTCTTGGTTTCCCATGTCTTCAATTCTGGGATTACCCTTGCTGCTTTCCTCTTTCTCACCCCATGTGGTCAATCAATAACCAAATCCTATTGATTCTATTTCCCTTTTCTACTCTCTTCTCTGCCAGCTTCTTTCCATTCCCACTGGTACCACCCTCATCTTTCCTTCCTGCTATGGCTCTCTCTTAGCCTCCTGTCTATCCTTGATTCTGCCATCAGACTTATGACTTACCTACTTTTGGTCATTTCACTTCTCCACCCAAAACCACTCATTAGTTTCCCTGGAAACATAGTACCAAGTTCAAGCTGCCTAATGCAGCTTTGATGCCACTCTCTCGAACTCATAACACACGCCTTCACACAGTCAACACTCCAACTCATCTGGACTATTCACTTTCTACTGTGTGAGTCCAACACTTTCCCAGTGCTCTAAACTCTTAGCCTCCTAGTGATCAGATTCTCCATTCATCTTCTAAGCCCTGGTCAAATGCTATCTCTTCTAAGATGCCTTCTCTGATTCCCACCCCCTTACTTTTCAGAGGCAGCACACTGGATGGACCCTGTGTCAGGAAGACTTAAATTCACATTCTGCTCCGGACATTTAACTATACCCTGGGAAAGTCATTTAACCTGTTGGATTGAACTGCTATTCTCTATAGCTCCAGACCCAGGGCTTGGCAAACCGTAGATGCTCTTTAGACCATTTAACCAATACTCAACGACAGGGTCTAGAGCTATCTTTGGGCTCTACCTGTTGGCATCACTAGCACCTGACCACTACAGAGGCACTGCCAAGACAACCTCCATCCAACTCCACAAGGGAAAGCTAGCAGGCTGGCTATTGTGGAGCTCTTACAGATATGACACTGGGGACAGTGTAAGCAGGGGTGGGCCTGCTTTCCTACTGGGAGACTCCAAGTGACAGAAAGAACAGCATGTTCCGACTCAAAGAGAGCACATGGGAGAACAGAAGAGAAAACTGATCTCAGCCACAGCTTTTTCAAGGCCACCTTACTCAGAAGAGTTTGAGCTCAGGTCCAAACAACACAGAATTGCCCATGTAGTGGGCTAGCTTGTCCCCACGGACAAGAGGCAGCTGAGTGGCACAGTGGGGTGAGAGCTGGTCCCAGAGTCAGTAAGACCAGAGCTCAAATCTGAGCTCAGACACTTATGAGCATTTAACAACCCACCAACACCTCTACTGGATCTACATACCATGGAAAGCAGACCTGGAGCTGAGTGCCTCAATTTAAAGTTTTCATCTGCAAATGGTCCCCGGTAAATGCTTGCAACTCCAGTCCCATCTCCCTAAGCAGAGAGAGAAAAGAGAAAAAAGACCTCAAGGGAAGAATACCAAATTACATCTAAAAGGAAATATTCTAAAGTCACCACTTCCCTGCTCTCAGGAAAGAAGTGAGGGATCACGGGTGAGGAATGCTGCATATACAGCCAAATTACATAAAGTGACCAGAACTCTTCCTCTCTGCTACAAGGCAGGGTGGAGAATGATAAAAACTAGAGGCATCTCTTTTTTAAAGACCTTTTAAAGTCCACTGGATGCTTTCCCCTTAGAAATTCTTCAATGATCTATCAGTTTATACTTAATACAGTCCATTCTAGTACAGAGCGCCAAAGGACAGGGCACCAACCACACAGAATCACAGATAAAAAGTATGTGGGTCAAAGTTCAAGTTTCTAATCTGATGAATCCAGGGGTGTGTGAAGCAGGGAAGATAAGAGTCTCTGGGTTAGGAGCTTGAGCTCCTAGAGCCAATGAGAACCCCAGGAATTAAACATTCCACTAGGGACATAGATAGAACAGGCCCTCCAAATACTGGGGAGAAGAGGAGACTGGGTCCTACATCCACATCAGAAAGGGTCGCCACAGACCTCAAGCCAGAATGAAGTGTGCCCCTCTGACAGAGACAAGAAAGTACTCATCTTTTAAAGCTCAACTCAAATGCACACATAACCCAGGTTAGCAGCTGGTGTGCCACACTTCTAGTGCACGGCAGGCTATAGTGAGTATGACAACTATCTGATGGTGTGTATTTTACCTGCCACCAGACTGTGAGCTCTACCAGGGCAGTGACCGTGTCTTAGTTGGTCACACAATTTATCGTGGCAAATTCATTGAATGAATGAACAAATGAATATGAGAGCACCTGGATTTAAGCCAGAGCAGGGAAAGAGTTTTTTGAGTTTAAAACTCCCTGTGCATTTGGTTAAAACCCAGCAAATAAAACTCTCTCCACTCTGGCTCCCTAGCCTCTCTCACATTACATTACACATGCTCTTATCTGGGATAAGGAGGAGAAAAACCAGCGCATACCATTATTTCCTTAGTAGTTCCCATACCCCTCCATCTCTACAGCTGCATATTCTGTTCCTCTCCAGAAGTGCGGGCAGAGAAAGCAACCAAATAAACCATTCTCATCCTAGACTCTGGAAGGTATCTGCTCAACCTTGGCTCCCTTCTAGGACTTCCCCATGCCATTCCATCCTGTTCTATGGCAGGGATGAATGTAGGGAGAGGTAGGGGGAAGGGGTGCTCTGCCTGGGGGCAACTCAGAACCAAAGCTTGATGCTATGGGCTCTGTGGATTGCTGTAGAGAAAGAAAAATGATTGAGAGGACTAACAAGCGTTGGAACACTGAACCAAATTGCTGATTAAGAGAAAGAGACTCAGTATGTCATCAAAGCTTCTCACTCACATGGTAAGGAAGTGAGCAGCATAGAAATTCCCCACCCCTACCACCCCTCCCCCAAATCACATTTTTCATAACTGCCTCTCTAGTATATTAAGACAGTAAGTCACAGAGGGGGGCAAAGCAAAACTCTGGCAAAGCTGGAACAAGGCAAACTTACACAGTACCTACATTTACAAAGTCTCCTCCCTGGATCATGAAATCTTTTATAACCCTAAAAAACAGGGGAAAAAAAGGATCAGAAAGGAGAAAGTGACTCATGGTACACAGGGAGGTGACCCTGGCATATCCAAGGAAGCAGTGACTGGCAGCCCCAAACCTTACCTGTGAAAAGTGCTCCCCTTGTATCCAATAGGGACTCCATCTTTCCTACAACCAAGAAGAAAGATAAGAAATGGAATGCCTGCTGGCAATCATAGGCCCATCGGTAAAGCACCCTGGAGCTGGAGAAAGATCTACCATATTGACTACCCTAACTGCCTCTGGGGGAGGAGAAAGATAGGGCAACTGACTGAAAAAGAAGAGTGACAAGTAGGGCCCCATCCCCGATCCCAGCAGCTCTACTAGGCCTTGATGGCAGCTTCCCAAGGGAAGCGACTCCAGCTCTGGGCAGGAGGCTCCCACCCATGCCATGCCTGAGGGAAATAAACATTTTGTAGACCAACCTGAATTCTCCTGTGCAGAACTGCCTGAAAGAAAGAAAAAAATTATTTGCAAAACCATATATACTGAGAAACCTTGACCTGGGAGTGGAGGTAAGAGATACACCAACCATCTATAAATAGAAGGTTGTATGTGTGTATACACACACAACCAGACACTTTTTACAGGCCATCACATATATGGAGATAACAGTAACAAAATAATCATAAATGTTAGAGACAGGTACACAACAACAGGAACTCTGCTCTTCCTTCCCTGCCCCAGGTTCTGTGTACAGAAAGGCAGACAAGCACACAGATGGTCTTCCCACCTCAAGAACAAAAGAAAATAAAACAAAAAACACTACCCTGGAGGAAAATGAAAGAAGTAGGAGTGAAGGGTGTTTTGCACAACCAGGTCTCAAGTTATGTTACACAAAGCAGTAACCATCAAAGCTATGCGATGCTAGAAAACATGAAAAAGTAGAACAATGAAAAAGCTTAGCTAAGCAAAACCTAGAATCAAATCAGCACAGCATCCATTGTGTAACAAATCCAAGTACCCAAATTGCCAGACTCTTTATTTGATAGGAAGCACTGAGAAAACAGTATAGTAGTCTGGTAGGCTCTCAAGTCAGAGGACCTGTATTCAAATTCTGCCTCCAATATTTATTACCTGAGGCACAAAACACATGGTCCCTGAAGTTTCTTTCAAGTCACAAACTTGATCCTAAAAAACAATCTAAATATAAAATGTTGCACAAAAAAATTAGAAGGGCATGGGAAGGTCATCTTTCACAAACGTGGATTAAAGAAACACTCTAACGCAGCAACATAAACAGAATATTAAAGAAAACAAAGGGGACAATTTAAACTATAAAATCATGCAAAACTAATGCAACTAGAAAAAAGGAAAATATATGAGAAAAATATTTTCATTAAACCTATCTTTTGAGAATCTAACATACAAAATCTATAGAGAATTACTGCAAATCTCTAATACTGAGTCATCAAGGCTCCGAAGTCATACTCTTAAAAGAAATCTCTAAGATTATGGAGCCACATATCTATGACTCCCAACAGATAAAAATAAGCAGATGGAAAGACAGCATTGATTAAGTGCTTACATACTATGTGCCAGTTTTCAAAGATGTGTTAGTCATCAACACATCATCTGAAAAACTGCCCCAAATTACTAACGATCAAAAGAATGCAGATAAGATGAAGTGGGATAGATCACACTGGCAAATATGCAGATGCCAGGAAGGCAGATTCTAATGTACTTCCTGTAAAAACCGTGAGTTGGCCCAACTTGCTTGGAATTATGCAAGAAAATCAGCAGAACTAACGACACCCTTTGACCCAGAAACCCCATTACTGGGCTTATACCCTAATGCAGGCTACGAGCAAAAAAGGCACCGTAAGGGAGAGATGCAACAGCCTCCCAGACAGACACTAGCACCGACCAGACACCGACAAGGTTAAGAACTCGGTTACGTGGTCTTAGACTCCTTCCCTCGCCCACCTCCCCACGCCCTGCCCGTCCCACTGAACTCGGGGATGGAGGGTGGGGGGCAGTTCCCGGACCTGAAATTCTCCGCTGTCTTGGGCACGATGTCCGCAAAGAGCTCAATCTTCATTCGGCCAACCTCCTGCAGGGCGGGGCAATGCCAGGGCGTGTCGGTGACATCATACCTTCCTCTACCTCCCTGGTCACTAGTCGCTCCCGTTATGCCCTGTCCCATTTCCCCCTTCCCCCACATTGGTTCTGCCAATTCATTCTGCCCAGCCTCAAGCGTCTAGGTCCCGGTCAGTCTGACTCATCCCAGATTCTGACCCCTCTCCTCGTTCCTTGTCCCGCCCTCTCCCCACCCCACCCCATCCCCGAGCTTCTAAGTCCAGCCCGTGGTCCCGCCCATTCCTCCGCCCTCTCCCCCATCTTCCGGATACATTGGTCCCGCCCACTTTTCAGACTTCTCCCGCTTCGCCATGCGGTTCCCGAGGTTCAACATGCTTCGCCCGCACCCCCAAAGCAGCGGGCAGCAATCCCCTTCAGCCTTTCCCCAGCCATCCTGGACTGCCTGGATCCACCCCCGTCCCACCTGGCCACCGATGCTAACATCAAAGAAGACGATAGGGTTGACAGGGCTTGAATTTGCCACGGCCATGATCTCGACACGGAAGCGGAAGCGGGCCGGCGTAGCTCCTAAGGTCGCTGAGTTGCTCCGGCAGCGGCGCAGGCGCGATGGATGCTGACCGCCCGGCTCCGCCCCTCAGGCCGAGATCGGGCTGGGCCTCGAGTCTCCGAGACGAAGGGGCGGAGCTACGGCGGCCCGGTGGCCCAATGGCCATGCGGACCCAGGACCTAGGAAGGAGAAACCCTGTACACGTGTCTCACATTTCTTTTGTGATTGTCCGAGCCGCTGCTGCCATCTTGGTTTTTTTCTCCACCCCACCTCCACACATTTACATTCTCAAGCCTTAAAAAAAACTCATAAAAACATCTATTACCTGTCTATTGTGTGCAAAACACTCGACAAACCATTAAGATGAAGTCACCGGCATGTATCTGCAGCTTTGGAGGAGGTGCAGGGTTCACATGTGTAGAGGGAGTTTACACCTACACAGATGATGTGTATATCACGTGGTTAGGTGCATTAGAGGGGTCTGGATCCACAGTTCTTCCTAGAATCCGGGGATCCTGTGTACAAGAACCTACAACCTTCCTTTTGCTCCCATACGATCTCCTGGAGACCTCTTTGCACATCAGTTCAATTATCTCTGTCCACAAGGTCTATATTGAAGTATGCTGCCCACTAAACTATGTATCTTAAGATATATCACATGTTGACATGGGATGTCTACATGTATAGACAAGAGGCTGGAGGGGAGCCATGGATAGCTCTGGATTCTTGCATATGCCTCATCAAGGGAGCTCATTCTTTTCTCTTAGAGGAGAGCAAGAGAAGAGGCCAGGAATTTGGCTGCATTGTTCTCACTTGAGAGAGGCAATTAACAAATGCTTATTAACTGAGGGATACTGGAATAGAATCTTATCTATATGTTTCACTAAACATTACTGGTCTGGTACCCTATTTTTTAGGCTCAAAAGTTGCTAAGGTGCTAACTTTCCTGGTTGCTCTCCCTTAAAAGAGGGAAGGAACCCCAGGTTCAAACATGTTAACTTCACTCCTTCCCATCAAATGCTAGTTACATGAAAGACCATCACAAACAGCAAATAATAAGCAAACCCGTTGATCCAAGCAAATAGGAAATGGAAAATGCATAAATTACACAGATTAGAATATTCCAGAAAATGTGTAAGAGTAAGTGAGCTACTGAATAAGATGACAGTTTCCTCAAGTGAAAGACTGAATCTCACTCCAGGAGAAATACCCTGAAGTCTCTAGAGATGCAATCTGGAAATGAGAGACAATTTTTTTTTTCTGCTTTGCTGCTTCCAATTTTTTTCCCCCCTCTTTTCAATGATATTGGTCCCAAAGAGTGTCTGGAACCACACTTCTTTTCCCTAAAAGATAAAGACAGTTACTCCCCTCCAAAACTGTCAAACCAAATCTGCCCCTCAAGTCATCATGAAGGGTCACATTAGCATTCTTTCTACCACTCCAGAACCACATTCTACAGGAAGCATGCAATAAGGCTCTTTTCTAACACAGCTTGATTGAAACTTGAGTTACATAAGATAATCAATTATAGTCTCTCTCTTCCTTTCTCTGGTCTCCTTGTTATATTACTCATCTCTTGTCAAACCATAGCCCTGGATTACTCCCACCATCTGCCTCCTCTGCTCCTGGTCACCAGGAAGTCAAAACTGCTTTCTGGGTATGTTGACAATTGTAGCCTATCTAACCTAAATTACACCCTCATTTCAGCAAGGCAGTCCTTATTTTTTCTGAGTTAAGCACCTTGCCTCTACTAAAAATAAAGAGGTGATTTGATATGAGATCTTTCTTCTCATGTTCTCTTCATCTCAAAACACTTTGATACCATTTTCCATCCTCCCATGTGTCCCCCGAAAACTCTGATAAAGACCTCTTGCTAAGGTCAATCATTTTTTGTGTAAGTCAGTTCTGTTGCAACCCTGGTTTTGAAAATTCACATTTGTTAAAATGCCATTGATGTATTAGGTAACAATTTGAGCTTTCAGTTATATGTAGTTTTATCCATGAGAAACAGAAGGCAGAAAACCATGCCACTTCATAATAATACACAAGCAGAAACCTTTCTGATGCCTACTTCCTCCAGCAAACTTCAGGTCTTTTTCAAAGAAAAGTTTCATATTTATTGTATATTTTCTTGTGTAGGAGTTGCTGTGGTCAGAGGAAAGCTGATCTGAACTCCATCCCTACTTCCCTCCATCTTTTGCTGGGCCCTCCCATCTGAAATTGCAGCCTTCCAAGCCCTTCTCCTGGCCATAGTTACTGACTTTTCCAACCCCTGTCCAATGGGAACAAAAGTGCAGGTTATGGACACTATTTATTGTAATATTTAAGTGTTTCTTAATTATTTTTAAACATGTGAAATTTTTCTATTTTTAATAGGTTTTTTTTATGTGTCACTGATGAAGTTTTTGAGTATTCCTAATCCCACTTCCCCCATAAGTCTTGTGGTTTTTATTGCATGATTTTGCACATTATGGTAATTTTTAAAAATGTATATGTTGGGGCACCTAAGTGGCACAGTGAATAGAGTACCAACCCTGGAGTCAGGAGTACCTGAGTTCAAATCCGGCCTCAGACACTTAACACAAAAAACTAGCTGTGTGACCTTGGGCAAGTCACTTAACCCCAACTGCCCTCCAAAAAGCAAAAAAAAAAAAAGTATATGTAACATTATAGCAGAACTAGATGTATATTTGACCCCATTTTCTCCAGCAGGTTGCATCTCTTCTCTCCTGTAATCTTCAGTTCCTCCCCAATTACTTGTTTCTTTCCCTACTGCTTTCAAATACTCCCAAGGATCCTCTACCTATAAAAACTTTCATTAGACCCTACCATCTCCTTATGCTATCATCCTATATCCCTCCTCCCTTTCTAAGCCAAACTCCTTGAAAAACCATCCTATACTTGATTCTTCTGCCTCAAGTTTCCCGCCACTCCTATCCATCTTCCACTCAGTCAGCAAAGTGATTTTCCTAAAGCTCATATCTCACCATGTCACACCCCCTACTCAGTAAACTCCAGGGATTTCCTATTACCTCCAAGATCAAATATAAGGTCCTTTGTTTGGCATTCAAACCTTGTCATAACCCCACCTACTGTCCCAGTCTTCTCACACCATACTCCCCACCACATATTCTTCAATCCAGTGACACTGGACTCCTTGCTGTTATTTGTACAAGTCACTCCATCTCTCTGCGCTGGGTATCTTCTCTGGTCTTCTGCTCATGCCTAGCTTACATCTCTCTGCCTACTAGCTTTCCTAGCTTCAAGTCTCTTCTTCTAGAGCAGTGCTTCTTAAACTGTGGGTCATGACTCCATATGGGCTTGTGAAACATTTGACAACAGTGAAAGGTTTCTGAATGCATAACAATAAAAAATTAATTAAAAATCAAACTTGTAATGAATCCGAGGTGTTTCTGACAGTGCCTGCTCATGTTGCACCATGCAACTTCACTTCAGCCTCAGTTCTGAATACAAAGCATGCACACTTTGCACTGTGCATGCCCTCAGACCACACAAAGCCAATGAAACCTGCGACCAAAATTGAAAAGGGGTCCCAAGTAGAAAAAACGTTAAAAGACCTGTTTTAGAAAAAACCTTTCCCAACCCTTCTCTCTGTTATTTCCTATTTAACCTGCATATAGCTTTTTTGTACTGTCTTGTTTGCTGTCTCCCCTATTAGATTGTGAGTTCCTGAGGGCAGGGACTGACTTCTGCCTTTCAATATATTCCCAGTGCTTAGTACAGTGCCTAGCACATAGGAGGCACTCAAGAAATCCTTGTTTGAGGAAAATGACAAGTGCTGGAGAGGATGTAGAAAAATTGGAACTCTAATGCATTGTTGGTGGAGCTGTGAACTGATACAACCATTCTGGAGGGCAATCTGGAACTATGCCCAAAGGGCTATAAATAATAGCATGCCCTTTGACCCAGTAATA
>CM053596.1:54285778-54322358 GCA_028646575.1 Pseudocheirus occidentalis
GGGCATAAAAGGGAACAGATTGTGGGAGGGGCCTTACAGTGGGATCAATGCTCTGGGCTTGGGGGGTAGGGGTAAAAAGGGGAGAAAATTTGTAACTCAAAACCTTGTGGAAATGAATGATGTAACCAAGAAAATAGATTACAATAAAAAAAAGAAAAGATTCTTTACTTCTAATTTATGTCTGACATTGTAAAGCATGCTGGACTCAGGGTCAGGGAGGCCTGGATCTGGTCTAGTCACTTAACCTCCCCGAATCTTGGTTTCCTGATCCATAAAATGAAGGTAACAGAAGATGAAAGGAGACAATGGAGATGATCCACATAAAGTGCTTTGCAAATTTCATGTTACGATTATTTAGGGTTTTGCTTCAAGTTCTCTTTGTATTTGTCCGAGGACTCAGGAAGAGCATGTGCTAGAAGGCGTCCTTCCCCTCAACCTTCTTGCTCCTTCTCTCTTCCCTCTTCCCCCTCCTGACCCCTAAAGGAGGGGCCACAAAACCCTGGCTCCATTCCAAGCCTCAAGGCTGGCTCCACTTCCCAACTGAGGGTTTCTCCGCCCCTGGCAGAGCAGACAAAACCACTGACATCACCTGGAAGAGCAGGCAGTCACCAATTATAATCCTTCTAGTGAGATGGAGGACTATTGTGTCTTACCATCCGTCTTGCCACTATACCCTCTGGACCCCTGGGCACTGTCATCTGACCTGACACTGTGCCCTAAGACCCCTGGGCCTGTGGCTGGGCCCACCTAACTGTAGTGTCTCCTCCAATTAGACCGAATTCCTTGAGAACAAAGACTGTTTCTGCTTCCTATTTGTGTCATCAGCTCTTAACACAGTGCATAGCACATAGTATGCACTCACTAAATATCTTTTCATCCATTCTTTAGTTTATAAATATTATTAAATTCTAAGTTCTCTCACTTGGAGGAATGGTGGTGCCATTGAGAAATTATATGGTTAGGAAGGGGAATGGCAGTGACAGTGAGACTCTCCAATGGAAATGTTCAAGAGATAATTAGAAACACAACTCAAGAGAGTTTGTAGTTGTTGGAAATAGAGAGTTGGGAGTCAACCACATAGAGGAATAATGGATAAGAATTTTGAGGATTTACCGTATGAAGGAAAATACAGGTTTGAAGAATTAATTTGGGAGAATGTCCCTAGTTAGTCAATGGGAGGAGGAATAGAAGCCATAAAGTCTAAATATATACATATGTATGTATGCATGTATGTATGTTCACTGGATGCTAGAAAGCTAAAACCAGAGGATATACCTTGAAGTTTAAAAGACAGATTAAAAAAAAATCATAGAACTCACTACCTTCAATAAGCTGATGCCCCAATAAATCACAGAGTATTGGGTTCAGTGTTCTCTCAGTTTGTCCACTAGGGAATTTCTTATACCCTGAGTTATCTCACTTTATAGAGCCTACATCAAGGTTTTACTTTTACTTTTACTCTTACTCTTCCCCAATTAAATTTTTTTTAAAATTCCAAGCTGTTCCAAAAACAGGACACTCTTTCTCTCAGCTCTGGGCACACAATAGGCATTTTATAAATGTTGACTGATTGATTGATTAATCTCTCTCCCATGGTCAGGATTCACCTCTGTCTTTAATCCCCTTTCTGAGTAGGATCAACACCTACAGCCTAAGACTGTCCAGGCAGCAAGCAAAGGTAAGATGATAAGAACCAATTTTACTAAGGTAACAGTCCTCCCCTCCCCATGGATGTCATTCTAGCCTGAGGGACTAGAGTAAGTACTACTTCAGTAGTAAGGCTACTGCTTTCCTTGGCTTGCCTCCCAACTCAACTATGGGTTTTTCATTAGCAAAGGCACTATAATGGGGTTATAAATCTGAGGCATAACTAGGATTTCTTGTTTGGACTTTCAATGAAAACCTTATTAAACATCTTAAAGCAAAACCTCAATAAGCATTTACCAAAAATATTGTAGAGAGGACTGAAATCTCAGAAGTCCCTTCTACCTTTGAAATTATGTGAATTTTAAGAGCTGTGGTGAACCTCCCTTTGTCCCTTCCCATCCTAGCCTGTCCTGTCTGCTAGATATCTCCTTAGCTGAAGCCTTTCCCGCTGCTGCCCATTGCTTTTGTGTGACACCTGTCTTCTTGATGCATCCATGAAAAAAAAGGCAGTGCGCAAATGGAAACCAAGCAGCATCCCACTGGATATACTTGGGTGCTGAGAATTCTTTAAAGAGATTTTTCTTGAGAGCAAGGCAATTCTGCAGGAATCATTCCACAAGTGCCTGACGTTCTGGTTTGCAGCCAATGGGTTTTATCCCCATACTGCCCATGAGATGAATGGGACAGTGTAGATGAAAGGAGAGTAAGTTGCAATCTTGAAAACTGAAAATTAAATAGGAAGCAAACGTCTTACCTCCCCTCTTCGAACCTGGATAGTCCTGAGGATTCGCTCTAACTGGCTGACTTGCTGGGTAAGCCGATGGCTATTTTCTTGCAGCAGCTTGTTTTCTTCACCCAGGAAAAGCACTCTATGGATGGCATGAACCAGAGATAAAACTACACATTTTCATCTGAATCCTGTGTAATTCCAAGAATTCTCATTTTTCCAGGGCCCCAGACTCTTTGCCAGATTTTGGGAACCATAATATGACAGGACAACTATCCAGTACCTCCACTGGATTCACTAAATAAAAATAAATGCCAATTGCCTGGAAATTTAATAAATACGTAGTTCTTAAGTACAGAAGTGTGCCAGATATAACCAAGAAATATGGAAGAAACAGAAAAATCATAGGAGCTCATTGTTTGGAAGAAACCTCAGAAATCATCCAATCTTAACTCAAACCTGAATGTAAATATTCTCTATGGCATTCTTCACATGTAGCCTCTGTGAGTGTATCTATCTTCCCATACCCCCTCTAACATTAACTACTACCATTTTGGTCATTTTTGCCAGTTTTCAGGGTGTGAAGTGAAACCTCGGTGTTGTTTTGATGCACATTTAAAAATTATTAGTGAGCAGGAGCATTTTCTCATGTGGCTGTGAATACTTTGGCATTCTTCTATTTAGAACTGTTTGTTCATAGCCTTTAATAATTTATCTATTGAGGAATTACTATTCAGGTTTCATATATATATATATATACACACACACATACATACATATATACACTTATATCTAATATATATTTAATTGCTGCCACATTTTGAATATCAAAACCTTATCAGAGAAATCTGATAAAAATATTTTTTTCCTATTCGACGACTTCTCTCCTTATCCTATGAGCATTAATTTTGTCTGTGCAGAAGTCTTTCAGTTTCAGGTAATCAAAGTTATCTGTTTTATCTTTTATAATTGTCTCTATCTCTTGTTTGGTTAAGAATATATCTCCTATCCATAACTATGAGAGGTATATGATCTGTTTCTCTTGTAATTTTAATAGTATGATCTTTAATATTAAGGTCATGATCCCATTTAGAATGCATTTTGGAGTGTGGTGTAAAATGTTGGTCTAAGCCTAATTTCTGCCATTAGCACCTTTTCTAATATTGTCATTGTACCATTATATCACTGGGAAAAACCAAGGGAAATTAAATGTTATGACTGCTATTTATAATTGTAATTTTAGATTATTTTGGATATATGCCCGAACCATTTCTTTTGGTTCACATGCAGATAATATGCCGAATAGAAGTGTACTTCTTTTTTTCTTAAAGTTTTCCTGAGGTGACCAATTTCCTCCCATTTTTAAGCGGCTACCATAATTCTTTATCATTTTTTCCCATCCCTTCCTTCACTAGGTTTATCTTAGTACTAGATAATCAGTAATTTCTGGAATGGTGCCATTTTCCCCAATAAGTAGGGTGGGGAAGGATCAGAAAAATCAGTCTTCCCAGCTTCCCTTAAGCTACCAGGCATGTTATTCAAGGAATTCTGAAAGAATAATTCTAGGAGTGCCTGCCAACCTGGCTTGATGCCAATGGGCTCTTTTCCTACTGTTCACCATGATATTTGTCTACTGGCACTTGTCCAGGAGCATCACTCAATGAGGTGATTGGGCCTCAATAAGGGAGCTGGAATAGAGAGGATCTCTGAGATGCCAATTCTAACAAATTATAAATTATGAATATCTTACCCCAGCCTTCAATCCAGTTTAACTCTCTGGACATTTTAATTACAACAGGTAATTGGAATACACTTAACTATCAATTTATGACAACAGGTATTAGATAGTCATTAACGTTACTATTCCTGAAGACAATTCACTTCCCAAAGAGTAGTGTGGGGATTAGTGCATGGTCACTACTTAGAGCCACAACATGAGCCAGTAGGTTTTAGCAGACACCATGATGGATCTGAAGTTGGGGTTCAAATTCCAATTCTGCCCCTTCCTAACTGTGTGAACTTTGACAAATCACTTCACTTCACTGAACTTCGACTTCTTGTCTATAAAACAGAGGGTTAGACTACGTGTCTACTAAGAATAGACAGGATCTATTGTAGGATCTAACTAACTTTTTTAGTTCTAAATCTATGATCCTACAAGACTGTCAAGGATAGCAGACTGAAATATTCTAAAGAACTGAAAAAGTGTCTCAGTTTTCTTTTTTTGCTTAATTAGTAACATCAGTTTTGTGGAGATATTTTGACAGAAAAAAGCCATTTTCTTGGGGAATCAGTCCTCACCTATTCTGGACTGAAGAGATCGTATATATGTTGCCTTGTATAGTTTCATCTTGTTCTGTTAGTTTCTCTAAAAGTTGCTTCTTTTCAAGGAGCAGACTGTCATTCTGCATGGTGACTTGGTCCTGGAACTCCTTCTCCTAGGGAAAAAGAAGCTTCTTCATAGCAAACATGTCACTGTCAAAAATCACTATCATGGAATTGATTGCGGGGCTTACAGTAGGATATAAACTCCATGAAGGCAGGGGGTTGTTTTTGGTTTTCTCTTTGTATCCCCTGCAAAGTGCTTTGCACATAGCCGGCAATTAATACATCTTTATTCAACTGGATTAGTTTTTTCCTAGAAAGTGAAATCGATTTTGAGTTTTATACTTTTTCCCAGAATTTTCTGTTTTTATTCAGAAAAGAAAATTTAAGTTGATTTTGGCATTCTTTCTCACTAATTTTCTTATTTTGTGCACTTTTTGGATTTTAAATCTTTCTCTCCCATTTATACTTATGTTCCAAGGATCCATGATTTCATCCACTTGAATACTTCTACCAATGCAGCTTAACAGACATTTATTAAGTGCCAGGTACTCTGCTAAGTTCTGGGGATCCAAAGAAAGGTAAAACACAGTCCCTGATCTCAAGGATTTCACAGTCTAATGGAAAAGACAATATACAAATAACTATGTACATTAAAGTTATGTTCAAGATAAACAAAATAATCAGTGGACAGAAGGCATTAGATTGAGTCATTGAGAAAAGCCTCCTGGTGAAGGCGAGATTTTAGCCAGGATATGAAGGAAGCCAGGGAAGCCAGGAGGCAGAGATGAGGAAGAAGAGCATTCCAGGCAAGGAGGACAGCCAGTGAAAATACCCACAGTGGAGGAGAAGCGTCTCGTTTAAGGAACGCCAAAGAAGCCACTGGATCAAAAAATGCATGTGGAAGCGGAGAAGGGAGTAAGATGTAAGACGGAAAGATGGAGGGGAAGGTTACGTTATGAAGGGCTTGGAATGCCAGAGAGAGGATTTTATACATGATCCTGGAGGTGACAGGGAGCCAGTGCAGTTAAAGGGGCAGGGCTGACACTGTCAGACCTGTGCTTTAGGAAAATAACTTTGATAGCTGAGTGAAGAATGGACTAGAGTGGGGAGAGATTTGTGGCAGGGGGGCCAACCAGTAGGTTATTACAATAGTCTAGGCATGAGACTATGAAAGCCTGCACTTTTAGTCACAGTTATCAGAGGGAAGTAAGGGTCCTTATCAAGAGATGTTACAAAAGTCAAGTCAACAAACCTTAGCAACAGACCGGATATGCTGGGGTGAGTGGTGGGAGCTAACAAAGGTGAAGGACAGTGAGGCGTGAGATCTTAGCTCTAGTAGGACTTAGTCCAGTGGTGGGAAAGTTGTGATGGCCATCTAGGTCCTCAAGTGCAGCCCTCTGACTGAATCCTCTTAATAAAAGGATTTGTTCTATAAAACCTAGGCTAGATTTTAGCCTAAGGGAAAACTTCCTTGGGAAAAAGGATCAGTCTTTAACCATGGTGGCTTTTATACCACCCTTCAATTGGAACTCTCATTTATACTTTAATCTTCTCTAGGGAAAATGTTCCCAGTTCTCTGAACATTTATTCAAATGTCTTTTTATGCAGCTGCCCAGTTTAATATGCATACAAACTATCTTCCATACTTGGAATATATGACCTTTCAAAACCATTCAGCTCTGAGGACATTTCTAATAGGAAGCCTTCCCTGATCCCACCAGTTTAAAAAAAAAACAATAACCCTCAAACTTTTATTATGAATTAGAAAAACATCAAAAACACGAATATTTCCATAAACAAAGGTCAAACGGAAAGAATTGAAAAAGTGTCTCAGTTTTCTTTTTTTGCTTAATTAGTAACATCATTTTTGTGGAGACATTTTGACAGAAAAAAATCATGTTCTTGGGGAATAAATCCTCATGTATTCTGGACTGAAGAGATCATATTTATGTTGCTTTGTATAGTTTCATCTTGTTCTGTTAGTTTCTCTAAAAGTGAAATTGTGAATCCAGAACATGCAGATTGTGTTTTGGTGATTCTGGGCAACTGTTCTATACTAATGGTTGTTATATTAGAGTTTATTTGTTGAATTCTCTTGAGGTTTATATTTGCAGCCTGGGGGTTGGTCATCTATTTACAAAAGATAGAGAATTTCTAATATATTAGTCTAGCCACTAGGTAGTGCCTTGCCAAGGAAGTGCTCATTTTTTTTCAACCTGCAGTGAAACATCATATACTTTATACTATTTCCTTACAAAATCTGCATTGATCACTGTGCCTAGGGTCCTGTGATTTCTGATTATGGTGGCTCAGTCCTCAATTGCTGGGCCCTTCTGTTTCTACAAAAAGTATGTATAGCTCAGCCATTTGTTTTGAGTGTCTTTGGTTGGTTGAATTCATGTGACTGTCACTCACAGAGGGCTTTCTGATTTCATTCTTGGATCTTAGGTGTTCATTAGGCTCAATCCAGGGATAAACCACTTCTGGTCAACATTAGGCAATTTCACAGGTATGTGCCTAGCATCACCCTTTACTTGCTGGTGAAGTAATGTCTGCTTATTACAAAAATATTTCTCTAAGTTTTAACCTATTTATTATGCGTTCTGAGATATCTAGCATTCTTATTTCTCACGTCTGTTTTTTTTCTACAAAAAATGTTTTCATCTTTCCAGACCTGCCTTCATATGAAGGAGCCTGCGTTTCATTAAAATTGCATGACTTTTTGTTAGGCTACTTTCCAAATCTGTTACAGTCCATTTTGTAGTTCCAAAAGTATATGTCAAGACTAGTATTGTACAGGTATCATTTGCTTTAAAAGTGTTCTTCCTACTCAACCTGGCTTTTAAGATGCCAACAGGTCTCCCGACAGGCATAGCCACAGCTTTCTTCATAACAGCTTTATGCTTGGTGTGTTTAATCTGGAGGAGAATAAAGTTTTTGTAAGTATCCCCTTGGTCCATTGGTTCAATTTAGCCTTTGGATTCAAGCTCATAGTTTTTAATCTGTATCTTCTGTTTGTGGATATAAAGAAATTTATACTTACTGAGTTCAGCTGACATTTTAATGTCAGTTGAGAAAGGTTCTAAAAGATGGAGCAGCTGTGCAATGTATTTTTCTGCAGATCTATATAACTTGATGTCATCATACACATCAATCAAGTGACTGTTAAGATGTTTTGGTATAGCTCCTTCATCCTTTACTTGGAAGCCACAATCAGATACTTTAGGAGAAAGGCTAATATGCTTTAGGCTAGACAGAATCAGAAGGGGCTTCCTGGAAAGTATCATGTTTTAGATCAGTTGCTGTTGATATTACTATGTTGGTGGCATGTTTTAAATAGGGTATAGTTTTCCACATGGATTATGACTATTCCTAGATTTCCAGAATAGTCCCCAGAACTAGGCCTATGGGGCAGTGTGATCAAAGGCACAATCTTATAATCTGCAAAAAGCATACATTTTTTTAATTAAGGGGGAGAATGTAGTGACTGTGCCCATATAGTGTACTCTCCTGCCTCCCCACTGACTTTACTGATAAGAATCTTGTCTTTCATTAAAGAAGTATCTTAATATGAGGTGTAAAAATGCTAATTTGCTCCACTGATGAAGACTATGTTCTGACACTGAATAATTCTTTAAAAAGAATGAAATTTCCTTAAAAAGAAATGAAACTCTTACTATGAATTTGGTGTGAATTTCTTACCCTGTCCTGAGTCATGCAGGACACTATGCTGAGGATAACTAATCGATTCAGGGTCAGTTCAAATATCTCAGGAGGGAGAGGAGGTACTAGGGAAGGTATGGACGAGTAAATGAGGGGAACCAACAGGAGACTCAGAGCAATAGCTCAACACTAAGACAAAGACAAAAGAAGGACTATGCAGAGATAGGGACTTGGATCCCCAGGGGGGGAGGCCTGTATAACTGCGAAGCCAGGAACGGCAGGAACTTGAGGCAGAAGTGCCAAGCAGCAGAGTTCCTCATCCAAACAGAAGATGTCCTGGATTGTACAGGAGTTAGGAGCCATGAAACAACAAGAGACAGAATCAGGACAAACTCAGACTTTTTCCCCCAGGGGTACATATGGTCTGTAAAGATGCAGGAACTCTTTAGAAAGAGAGATCCTTAACCTGGGGGAAACCTAGACACAGGCCAAATTTTGTAAATCTGAGGGAAGGCACGAGCCAAAGAAGCATGACAGGGAGAAGACCCCCAGATTGAACCTGTTCCACGTAAGGCCAGATCTGTGGTTCTAAGCCATAGTTTACAGTGACAAACTATATTGGATTTTCATAGCTTATGTGGCTTCCTGAAGTCTATTCTCTTTTTAGTTTCATCCATATTGCTTGGATGACAGCCATGAAAGCAGTGAAAAAAAAAGTTGTGGTTATTTAGAGAGAAGAAAACACTGAAATCTGATACACAGCCAATATACAGAGTAATAATCACCTGATCTCCTTCTCCACTGAGAATAAGGGCTAATGGACTTGGGTTACAGCAGGGATATTTACATTAAATATAACTTAAGATAAAGCCTGTGATAAATTCATTTTTGTCTTTGTACTCCTAGTGCCTAGCATAGTGGCTGATGCTTAGCAGGCACTTAATAAACGGAATTCCTCTTCTAAAGAACCTTTTATCCCTACCACTCACACTGTCAGTGCGCTACACACTGTGTTTTCTTCTCACCTTTTCCATTAGTCTCTGCATTTTTTCAACTTCGTTTTCAAGCTGTTTAATCCTTCCATCTCGTTGCTCTACTTCATTTGTTAAACGTTCCTTGGCTTTCCGAAGCTTGGCTTTATGGTGATGGTGTTTCTCATTATAATTTCTGTGGAAATGCACACAAGTCTATAACTATAACACAATGTCAGGATCCACCTTGCCCCCTCACCCATCTCCTTCATCGGCTTTTCTTGTCTTTCTGTCCTGGAGATCTTGGTGGCAGATACTTACCTTTGGTTTCCTTCACATCTGCCTCCAGATGGAGTAGGGGAACTGAACCACGGGGGGCAGAAAGTTCAAGCACTTTGTTAGTTCACAACTCGCCTGGCATGTGTCATCATAAAGAATCTCTGATTTCTACCCCTTACTTTGACCCTTGTTTTGACTTAGGGCTCGTTAGGTAACTCTCATGTACTACTTCTGAGTGATTCCACTTAACCTCCTTGTGCCTCAGTTTCCTTATGTGTAAAACAAAGGAGATGGACATGATGATCCACTTCAGAATATTTTTTCAATGAATTAGCCTTTGTTACTTTCTCTAAAGGTCAAAGGAGCACAGATGTAGAGGCAGAAGTGATGGAGGAGGCCACCTAATCTAACTCCATCATTTTTTGGATGAAAAAAAACAGGTTTGGGAAGGTTAAGTGACTTGTCCAAGGTCACACAGGTAGTCAATATCACAGGTGGGATCTGAACCCAGGTCTTCTGACTTCAGAGTTAATCTTCTTTCTACTATGCCAAGCCCCTTCCTCTATATTAAGTAAAATACCAGTGTACATTTTATTCATTTTGAGTACTAGATTTGAGGTTCTTTAAATGTTTTTATTTGTAAAGAACATGATACTAATTGAATAGAACCCCTGAACACTACACAAAGGCTGAAATAATAATAATGCAAAAAAACTGAATAGAAAAACAAAATGGATATAAAACTAATATTGTTCAGGTTTTGGACATGCACTAGACAGACAGTGCATCAAATCAATTCGTCAATATGTGTATCTTAGACAACTGTTAAAAATAGAAAATTTGGTTGGCCTCAAAATTCAGCAGGAGGAAGCAATCAGGTTGGACCCCTGATTTCTCATCTGAGAAAGTATAAAGAGTTTTCAATGATCCTACTAGCCCTACCTGGAATGTATTTCTTGCTTGATGTTGCCTTGCAGAATTTTTACAACCTCCTTTCAAGGTTCATCTCAGCTATCATTTCCTTTGTGAAGCCATCTCTGATTCCTTTGCTAGTTTTCCCCTTTTCAAATTATTGAATTTATCTATATTTGTATTATCTTCACCCCCCCCCCCCAACCTGGGTGGAATGTAAGTTCCTTGAGGAGATGGACTGCTTCCTTTCTGTTTTTGTATTCCTGGCACCTAGCACTTACCTTACTAGAACACTGGAAGTATTTTAAAAGTGTTTACTGGATTGAACTGAAACTACCCACCACTGCAAAAACCTGTGTCTTTAACACCAGTTAATATGCTGGTAATGCTACATGACTGATAATCATAGAGCAGAGTCTCCAAAGAAATAAAAATTACAAATAACCTAAAAGGCAATGGGATGATGTCTGTGGCTACATCACAACCCCAACAATGACATGTACCTAAGGTCATGGAAAATCCTTTATCTAGGAACACCAACTTGTGCAAGGAGTGAGAGGTAAAATATGGAAGATACGAGGGGGTACAGAGGTACTTTTGAGAACAAAGGGAAAGCCTCCAAGGCTCTGAAAAGATCAACTATGAAAGATTTATAGGATTTTTTTTATTTATAGGAAATCATGGACAAGAATCACAGAGGATGAAAAGGTTTGGGTTAGTTTTGATCTACATCAGTCAAAGAAGGAGCCTTACCAGTGAAATTATAGAGCCATGAAAGTGATCAAAGCCAAAACTATAAGAATGAAAAGATTTTAGTGCTCAATAACCTTCATGTCTGCTGAGTTATTAAAAAAAATAGAGAGGACAGGGATTTGTGTGAAGGCAGCCATCCTGGATGCAGTAGAATATGACCATAGAGATGATTTGATCCCCGAGACTGAAGGAGTTATGCCATTACTACTAAGGCACCTCAAAAATCAGGTCTGACTTTATTTCAACTGAGCAATGGCTCAGAAAATGGAATCTTATGATCCTTGATCTTCAAATGACCTCAGAGAACATCTAGTCCAATCAGTGACTAAAAAGAAATCCTTTATAAAAATGCCCAAGTTGCTGGTAAGGGAGGAGTTATGTAGCAACTCCATGAAGTGGTTTAAAAAATAAGTAAGGTTTTTATACATTAGGCAAAAGGATGGTCATCCCACTCCTCTGCCCAAAAGGCTTCAGTGACACCATACCGCCTTTAGAACAGACGTCATTGCACTTGAGGACCTAGAGAGCCAACGAGGCCTCGAGGCTGCAGGTTCTAACCCCTTCTGGATTTTGCAGTGATGTATGCTAATAAATATTTGAATTTCACCAATCTTGCTTGTTTCTACACACAGAGAATTGCCATTCTGTGACTTCTCTTGCCTTTCAGAACTGTTGTTGAGTCACTTGAACTTGATCTCACTTGCATATTCAGTTCCTGGAGGACCCCCTATTGCATAAGCCCCCAGAAAATCTACACCAAGTTGGGGAGGGGTCTGTGGTCAGCAGTCACTCAAAACTGTATTTCTGCTTTGGGCTGGACAGCTTGCAAGGCTCTTTCTACATAAAGGGAAATTTCTTTGGTGGTTATGTTGATTGAGAGTGAACTGTGGGTTTGCACTCATGGATCAACAAAGGCATCATTGTCTTCCCGTTGGAAGGGCTTCTCTCTCTTCTCTGGGTCATGGCATATCATCTGCAGGCAGCCACTAGTTCTGTCCCTAGTCTCTCCCTTGTGGAGAGCTATGAGAAGTAGTTCAGGGTACTTTGCACAACCTGGATCAGCTATCCAGAAAGAGGAGAGGAAAAATGAAAACAAAGGAGATACTGAAGTCTCCTATGATTACTGTGTTACTGTTTATGTCTTCTTGAAGTTCAGATGATGTGAAATTTGTGAATTTGGATGCGAAGGCATTCGGAGCATTTAAGTTTATTACTGATCCTGGTTTGTTACCTTTGGTTCCTTTAAGCATGATATAGTTTCCTTGTGTACCCCCTTCTATTTTTTGAACGTTCATTTTTGCTCTATCAACATGATTGTCACTCCTGCTTTTTTTGGATTCATTTGATACATGGTAAATTTTTTCCCCATCCCCTGTTTTATTTTGTGTGTCTTTGTTTTTTTAAATATGTTTCTTGTAAGCAACAGATTGTAGGACTTCATTTTCTTATCCAATCTGTCATTTCTCTTCACTTTATTGGATTGTTTAATCCATTCTCAGTTAAAGTTATAAGAATTAGGTTTATATTTGAGGAAAAACAAATGGAAAGAGAGGAAGAGTGCCTATCTAAACTCCCAAAAGACTGAGTGGGAGACACTAACCAGGCACTGGGCACACTGGCTAGTCGCTTAGGAGGGAGGAGATAAACAGGACAGACTCATTGTGAGCCACCCAGAGTGGAAGACTCAGACATGTGGTAATCCAAGAGTCCTTCCTGCAGGCCCTGGAGAAGACACTTTGCATGAAGAGCGGCATTGTGATTGGGACTCAGATGTTCAACAATGGAAGGTAAAGAGGGACTGGACTGATTCTGGCTCCAGAGGCATGGAAGAGCTGACACCTTGGCAGATGAGATTCTGCTTCCCATGTATATACCAGATATAATGTACAATCAACAGGACCGCTGCACACCTAGACCTTAGAAGCAACTCGTACCAATTTCTGGGGAGTGGTAAATAGAGTAGAAACTAGCAAAACAAAACAAAACAAAACAAAAAATGTAATTCAGTAGGAAGACAGAGGTCGAAAGCTTGTAGCAAGTAAGTAATATGGTACAGACATGGAATAGAGCTATTGGAAAAAAAAATCATGCTGTAGCAGAACTTTAGCATGGAGGAATGAACCTTGGGTTCTTCCCTTTTACAGTCGCTAAGTAAGATTTGTATAGCACTTTAAGACTTGCAAAACACTTTACAAAGGTTCTTCAGTTGATCCTCAAAATAACTCTGTGAGATGCTATTAGGCCCATTCTGCAGAAGAGGAGACTGAGGCAAACAGGGTGAAGTGACTTGCCCAGGGTCACACAGCTGGGAAGTGTCTGAGGCCAGATTTGAACTCAGTAAGATGAGTCTTCCTGACTTCAGACCTAGCATGCTATCCACTGTACCCCCAGATAAACATCACAAGACCTATCAAATTAAACCAATATATGCTTTGATCATTGATTTTTTTTTGAAAAGACGGGCAATAGGTGAATAAAGTGAAAAATATGTTGGAAAATATGAGAAAGGCCAAAGTCTTGCTGATTACACAGTAGCCTTATAGCTATAAGCCACATATGTTTCAATAAAAGAATTATTGGTTGTGGCAAATATCAATTAAAACTACAAAAAAGATTTATACTATATTACATTATATTACTTTGTTGTTTCAGCTTTTGTTTACTGGCAAATGATACGCTCCGTAGTCAGATCCGTCACAGCAGAAGCGTGAGGTTTGTTTTTTTCCCCAAACTGACGACAGAAAAGAAGTCTTGGAGAAACATGGATACTCACAGCATGAGAGGCCGAGGGTGGGCAGTAGTAGTAAGAAGTGTAATGAGGCCCGTAGACTGGGACAGTAGGGACTAGTCAAGACAGAATTCCCTCTACATCCCAGGCAACTCAATGGGAAAAAATGGCTTACATGTGGAAGTCACTCTACATCTTTCCTAGAAGGTAGATCATCATTGCCAAATCCCTCATTATTCACAAAGATATATTAGCTTTTAAAAGCTAAATGCAGTTTCAATTTAGTTTTAAGGTATGAGACCAAGACACGATGGAGGTGGGGAAAGGGAACGTGTTCTGGCCAGGAAGATGAAAGTATCCAGTTACTCGAGGCACTTGAACATAAATAGACTAAGTAATTGAGCTCAAGAAAGATGCCTAAACTAACTTAAAACCTGACATTGATAGGTTTTCTGTAAGAGATGATTTGTAGGTGAAAGGGTACTGAGGCCACAAGCTAAGCCATGCTTGTTCTGCCTTTACACATCACCAAGGATACGCTAAATTGAAATCAATGCTGCTGGGAGGGAAAGAAAATTCTAACGTAAAGTTTAAGAAGAAACTTTAATCTTTCTTCTCTGGTGTTTTAGCACCTAATACCACCATCATTATGGTGGACAGCTATCAGTGGACGCTATAAAGAGTTGCTAGCCTAATGGATGTAGGCAGGAATAAGGAAGAGAGGAAGTACAAGTATAATTCTGGGGAAGCTTGGATCTGTATAATGACCAAGTTATCTTTCTCAAAGAAGTCACAAGCTTGCACAGCTTCCACACCAAAGTTAACTTTGTCAGCTTACAACTTGTGGATAGATTCCCGCATATCACAAGAAAAGATGCTTCAGTATAGATGAACCTGGAGTGCTACCTGATCACTGTAAGTCACAGACATGATGGAAGTCTAAGGATGGTACGTAGTTGCATGAAGAGCAGACCTTCCAGACTTGATGACCGTAACACTTGAAGGAAGCCTCCATGGCACGCATGGTGGCAGCATCAGTAGGATGTTTGGTTTAAAGAGGCTGGTGGTGAAACTCCACAAAAGCCATGAGTGAAAGATGGAAGCCTCTGCCTCCCAGGTAATAGAGTGTTGCATTCACACAGCCTCCATTTTATGGTAACCTTCTCTGGCAATCTCCCAAGAGAGAATGACACAATCGGCTCCATCCAGGACAAATCTCTGCTCTGAGGATATATGGAGTACGGCTTCTTACTCATGCTATCTAGTCTCGGAGTGGCCCAAATAACAGATTTCCCAACTTGATTATACCTTTTAATGACTGTAGAATGAATAAGAAAGACATTTGCTGCTCAGATCCCAACATCCAGGTCTCCAGAGCCACCATGATAACGTCACTGGCTTCCAGTATCTCTTCACACCTTTCGACTTCCTTCACGGCTTTCAATCTTGCTGATGATATTGATGCTTTCGTTCACTCTCCAAGGACCTTTATGACAACAGCTGCCTTTCAAATAAAAGATATGAACACCATCTCCACATCTGTTATCTCCCACAATATAAATCTTTTATACTCTCCTCAGAAAATTGCAGGCAAGTCTCCACTTGCCCTAAAAGTGCTCACATCCTTCTTGCTGCCTCAGTCACAAGGAAATCAACTTTTCATTTTACGAATAGAACCCACTGTCCACCAAGAATCTGCTGCCAATTCCCACCACTTTGTAAATGTTTTTGTAGTCAACCCAAGGAATACTGTCATCCCATGTCTCCATGTATGCTTCGTCCATGGTGATCTTCAGAGTCCTGTCCTCTTCTGCTCCACTTCAGTTGTGCCACTGCCCCTGACAAGTCCAGTATCTGGTCCTTTGGTTGACAATGCTATAGCTATAAGCTGGTAAAGAATGGCTTTAGAAATTAAGTTCTCTGTGGCTTTTTGTACATTTGTGATGATCTCCATTTAGTACTCATGACTTCTAGGGGAAACATTTAGACATGCAACATGCATTCCACCTTTAATCATCTCTTTTAACATTTCCACAGAAGGGGATGCTGGACCTATTGTACATATGACGTCAATGTTTTGGACATTGATGGGATCTACGTTGATGTGTGCCAAGGAAAGTTTCCACCATGGCAGTATTGTAGCTCCTGGTTCCTACTTTATTGGGTGACTTTGCCATGGTTAGAATTCTTTTATTTTATGGCTTTTTCTTAGCTCCTTTTATCTCACTTAAAATTACTGGAAGGAACACCTTGAAGGACAGAATACCTTCTTTATGTTACATTTCTCTGATTACAATTGAAAAGATAGGAAATGATTCATTAAAATGGATCATTTCTAAATCACCTCTGGATAGAAAAAAAATCAAAATTAATACAAAACTAGAATAAAGAATAAAAATGAGAAAAGCATATGATATGAAATTAAAGTAATTTACACATGACCTATTTAAACAAATAATTGATGGTGGAAAATGAACGAAGGAAAGGATATAAATAATGATAATAACAATTTCCTACAGAAGTTTAATCAATGTAAATAAATACAATGTAAATAAATGAGGGTGTCAAAAACGTCTAAAAACTGCCTAAGTGAAGAAGCACTTAATCTCCTTGCTAAATAGAGAGACTTGGCAGCCAAGGGCAATGTCAGCTTAGAATTGATTAATTTGTTAAATATAAGTAAACTGTTTCATGAACCAGAGGAAAAAATGGAAGGATAAAAAAGTTCAAAGGAAATGTGGTACTTTTAATTAAGAAAAGTAGCTCTGCAAGCACTTAAAGATGAAATCAGAAGTAGGACACCAAATGAAAAATGGAAAAGGAAAAGATTTTTATAACAAAGTCTTTTCATCATCGAGAACAGTATGGCTACAACATTTGTACCCTATTGAACCTCATAATTACAAACGTACTGGTGCTGCTTGAAGAAGGGAAATCAGCACAGAAGAAAACAGAAAAGGAAAAAGTAACTGGATGTGAGGCCAATTCTGTAGAGGAGGTCCATGTTGTAAATGATACAATAGGACTGCTCAATTCTCAAAGTGTCTGTGGTGAGAGAAGACAGCAAAGGTGTAGAAAAAAATGTTGTGCGTTATTATTACCAAAAAAAGTTCCACAGATGGGAAGACGGAAATGCCAATGCATTGTTTGTAGAGCTGTGAATTAGACCAATGCTTCTGGATTTCAGTTTGGAATTTTTATAAGAGAAGTGGATTAAATGATCCAGACTCTTTTACCTCAGAGAAATGAAACAGAAAACAGGGGTCTAGTATATACCCAAATATTTATAGTAGCAATTTGTGGTGGCCAAGAACTAGGATAAATGTAGGTCCATCAGCTAGGAAATGGTGAAAAAAAATTATGGCATATGACTGTAATGTTTAGTAAAAAAAAAATGACAAATGTGAGGAATTCAGAGAAAATCCACATGAACATTTGCAGAGCAAAATTAGAACCAAGAGAATGAAAAATATACAATAGCTACAATGATGTAAATGAAAAGATCACTAAAAGGAAATTGAATCGCCTCATGCAACTTCCTTTTGAAGCAATGGAACAGAAATTAAATTCCCAGAGAAGTAATGAAATTCCCTTGTGGTGGAAAAGCAGGAGACTACGGAGACACATTACTGTGCATGATGTCAGATACGGTCTCTGTATCAGATGTTTTTGTTTAACTGGTTTTCTTTGTCACAAAGAAAGGTTCAATCTGGGTGCAGAGTCAGGAAATGACTATGTTGTAAAGATAAAAGACATCAATAAAGTGTATTTTTTTTAAAAAGGCAACTGATAGAACTTCCATAACTCTTGCATAAACTCATACCTATTGTCCTCATCTCTACAAATGTAACGGGGATCTGGTGCATGTGCAGACGCCCCCAGTTTGCTGAGATGGTGTCATTCACATGGAGGATAGCAGGGAGCTGTTTCTGGGAGAATTATGAAGACTGGAAGATGTATGGACATTCTACACCTCATATACGTAAAATGGGGAAAATAAGAGAACCTTCCTCCCAGGACTGTGAGGACCAAATGGGATAATATTTATAAAGGGTTCTGCACAGTGGCTCAAACATAACAGGTGCTTAATAAATGCTTGCTTTCTTCCTTTCCCAGACACCATCCATGCCTGCTCATCTCTCCAGGGCATTTCCCTTGCATAACATCAAGATTTTCTTGGAAGCGGCCCCCTAAGTATCCTAGAGGAGATGCATTTCAGCAAGCTGATGGGGGTCTATGGATAGAACAGATGTTCATTTCTTTTCTTTCTTCTTCTTCTTTTTTTTTTTTTTTTTGCTTTTTGGAGGGCAACTGGGGTTGAGTGACTTGCCCAAGGTCACATGGCTAGTGAGTGCTAAGTGTCTGAGGCCGGATTTGAACTCAGGTCCTCCTGACTCCAGGGCCGCTGCTCTATTCACTGCGCCACCTAGCTGCCCCTAAAAGAGATATTTAGCAGAGTCAAATGACACCTTCCAGACTCCTCTTCAGTACAGTGCCTCCTATACGTGTCAGAAGTAGGTAAGATTCCCAGAAAGACAGAATAGTAACAATTATGATAATGTTAATAGCTGACCTTTGTGTAATGCTTTATAGCCTGAAATGGATATTACATACATTATCTCCTTTATTGTAGAAACAGTTATATGACAACTTTCTGATTATTAGTATCAAATGAGGCATAAAACAGGGGAATGTACCCCTGCCAAAGGTGTTTACTCCTAGCTTGGAGAAGAGTCAGTGCAGAGTCAGAGCTGGAGAGGAACCTTCTCCTGGAGATGTGAGTTTAGTTTCTCCTGCCAGATGCTCCTGTTTATAGATGACATTCGACTTGTTGCATGAGATCTCACTACTGTACAGAAGACATATTAGGATAACGTCCCAAGTACTATATAATAGTCTGGCTTAACCAAGGAAGAAAAAAACAAGTGGAGGAAGAATGCTAATAATCCAGACTATCATGGACTGATAGTTGGACAGCCTAGAGGGCATAGCTATCTTTCTAGCTATATATCCACATGTATACATTTCTATAAACTTATAACTCTATATTTATATGTAGACAGACATAGCAAATGAACAATGATCTGAGTCAAACATCCTTGAAGAGGAGAACAGTGAGTTGAATTGCCTTTGGGAAACTATAAAGTTTTTCTAATGACCTCAAGTTTTAAAGAACATGATTCTTCCTCGGAATACTGATCATAGAATAAAGGGCAATAAAGAAATATAGAAAAGTCCACTGTGAAGATGTCCTGTATAACTACACATCCACAGCCTGTATTGAATTGATTGTCCTTCCAGTGGGGGTGGGTGACAAGGGAGGAATCAAAAGAATCTAGAATTTAAAGTTTCGCAATACCTGCAACTAGGAATTAAGATATACAGGGGCTGGGGTAGGGAGACTCTCCCTGCCCTACCAAAAAGTAAGAGAGCAGATGAGGGGAGGGCTTTACAGTGGGACTGCTGTTTTGGGGTTGGGGTGGGGGAAAGATGGGGAGAAAATTTGTAATTCAAAAATCTCATGAAAATGAATGATGTAAACAAGAAAACAAATAAAAAATATATCATAAAAAAAGAAATACAGAAAAGGTATGAACTGTATATTTGCAACATGTTACAAAAAGGAACTACATAGAAATAGAGTAAAGGATAAAAGAAATGTATGACTGGGAAAAAAAGACACGCTAGTCATGTAGTAAAAATGAGAGATCACTTAGATAGCCTCTATCCTCCACTGACATTCATGTGATGCTAAGAAAACCTGAGGAAGGCCTCCTGTGGCAAACTTATGGAAAGACCTATACAAGGGTTAAGGACAATCATGGATGAGGCGTGATCTCCATTGTTGGTGGGAATATCCACCATGATGAAACCAGAGATCCCCTAGAGTAGGGGAGTACAGTAGGTTAGGATGGCCAAAAAGTAGTGAGAGGATTCTTCTGACCCAGAAAGGAATAAAAACTCAAAGCCCTAGAAGGGGCTCTTCCCAGACACTGGGAAAAGAGAAAAGGAAACCACATTGCTAACTGAGGAGACAAGCAGAGAGTGGTTAGTCTTTGAAACAACTACTGATTGAGTTTAAACGGAGTCAGGAAGAGTTCCTGCCACAGAGAAAATGAGATAAAAGTATCACAGGAAGTTTGGACAGAGGTGACCCAGGGAAGCACTAGCTCTCAAATCTGACAGTCTGAATGCCCTGCAATAGTTTTTAATTGTATGTTGGAAGGGATATATATCCCTTCTTACTTAACCCAAAGCAATTATTCTATGAATTGGATTGAACATACATCTGCTTTCTGGGTAAGTTATGATTCTGGATTTATTACTGGCATTATTTTTATTAATAGTATTATTATTAATGCTACTATTATTTGTCAATTTCCTTATCTGTAAAATAATGAGATCTAATGAGATGTTCTCTAAGATAATTTTCAACTCTCAATTCTATGAATTTATAATAATGCTTTACATTTATAGAGTGCTTTACAGCTTTAAAACCTCTTTTGATCTGATCTTCATAATAACTTTGTGAAATAGATAATATATTATTATTCACATTTTATAGATAAAAGAAAACAGAGACAACTAAGAAGTGGGTTAGTGGAAGATAGTGGAGGAGGTCATAAAATTTCAGCGTCTCAAGATGTTCCCCCTGCAAAAGAGTTAAAATAGCACCTTAGGGAGAACAAAGTGTGGGTGAAGATAAATAAGAATAGGGGCACAACCAGGGTCTTCCTGGGACAATTTGAGAAGATCAGAAGAAAAATCCCAGGATGAAGTTTGGTCCCTGTGAGGAGTAAACACCTCCAGGCTAGGTTGCACTTTAACAACAAAGCTGTAAGTCCTGGGGTTAGCCGGTTAGAGAGGCTGCCTTGGCCCCAGCCACCAGAACTTTTATCCCCAGGATAGTGAGGGAATTTTGGTGTCTGAGCCTGGGAAGATTCAGGGAAACTCTGCTGATAAGGAACGCCAAACCCAGCTGTGCTGTGAAGAGCAAAGAGTGGGGGGGACAAGAAGGAACCAACACATGCCTTCAGGAGTACAGAAGCAGTGGAGTAGAAAGCCCCTGGCTGTGGGCACTTATAGGAGGTTGGAGGTTTGGCTTTGGTTCCAGGCTAGAGGGGAGAACTGAATATCTGGGGAAAGAGGCACCATTTCACATGCCCCAGGGTTAGAGGTGACTACAAAAATTAAGCTACCATCACAAAAAATGCATAGCCGAAGGAGAAAGAATCCAACCATAGAAAGTAATTATGGGAATAGAGATGACTGAGGTTCATCTTCAGAGGATGATATTGAAGTAAAGAAACCCCCAAAGGGTAATGTCAAATGATGACCTACCCAAAAAGAATTCACAGAAGATCTTTAAAAAGACTTTAAAAATCAAATGACAGAGAAGGAGGAAAAACTAAAAAAGAAAATAGGAATAATCCAAGAAAAACAAGAAGGGTATAAAAGAAAAATCAAACAATTAGAAAAAGAGATCCAGAATCTTAAGGAAGAAAACGACACCTTGAAAATTAGAATTGGGCAAAGTGAAGCCAGTGAAATTATAAGATATTAAGAAATAATTAAACAAAATATGGACAATGAAAAAATAGAAGATGAAGTAAAACATCTTATAAGAAAACAGCAGATTTTCTAAGTTCAGAAGAAATAAAATGGTAGGGACATAGGGAGGGGGGAGAGGACAAGGGAGGGATCTTTAGAGGGGAAGGTGAGAGAACAGGTAAAAGGGGGTATAGAGGTGTCTTTAGATGTATGGGAATGGGAGGATAGGGGAGGTATCCTTGGGGGGGGTAAGGCAAGTAATACGAGGGCAAGGTAGTAGGTAGAAGTAAAGTACAGAATATATATATATATACATATATACACACACACACATATTATATTATCATATATATGTATATACATATATACATATGCATATATACATACACACGCACACACACACACATATATATATATATATATACATACACACATCTAAACTTTATTGTAGCCTTTGGGGGGAGGGAGGGAAAAAAGAACAAAGTAAAAAAGTGCATAGCAGAGAACAAAAGAAAACTTACAAGGAAGCAAAGAAAAGATAGACAATTCTCAACACGAGTATTATTTATCATAAAGGCTTTCTTGAAATGAAAATTTATTGTTATGTATTTTGCATCCTTTCTTATGTTCTGCTATACCCACAACGTGCTTTTTCTTCTTTTTTGCATTTAAGTTTCAATATTTAAGTTTATGATACATTTTTGTTTCTTTTCTCTATTACGTATTTGTGTTCTGGCCCTTGAGTTTAAAAAAAAAAAAGAAGTGGGGGAACCTGGACATGAACTCAGGTCTTCTGACTTCTAGTTTAGTGGATTATCTTTACATTGCGTCCTGCTGCCTCTTATTTACCTCATAAGGACATAAAGTTGCTTCAAAAATTGTCTATATTCTTCTCTTAAAGCATCCTTCTCTTGTTGTAACACAGACAGCTTCTCCAATAGTTCCTGATTGTTCTTAACTTGCTGGAAAACAGAAGAATTTTGTACACAGAACTTAAAAATTGTTTGATAAAAATTAATCCTAATGGTCACTTACACAGACCGTTAAGATATTTAAATGATAAACTAAACTATAGAGAAGAAACACAGAAGAAGAGAACAGCATCAAACAGGGGCCGACAGGGTTCATTCAAAGTGAGTTATGTAGCCACAAAGAGAAGGAAGAAATGAATGTGATACGGCAGACAGGAGATAGATGCCCTATCTGGTGAGAAGATCTATGTCTATGTCTGTGTCTATGTCTATGTCTATGTCTATGTCTATGTCTATGTCTATGTCTATGTCTATGTCTATGTCTATGTCTATATCTATATCTGTATCTGTGTCTGTGTCTGTGTCTGCGTCTGCATCTATCTCTATCTCTATATCTATTTCTATATTTGTAACTATAGCTATATCTATATCCATATCTATCTGTACCTACACATTTCTATCTATATCTATCTATATAGAAGTGTGGAGGACTTTAAATAAAAAACATAAGGGAGGCTATGCTGGAAGAGGACAGAAGACAAAGGACCTTGACTGCTGGGGTACTGGATACAAAGGGGAAATCAAGTGAAATCATATGAATGACTGACTGCAAACCATAACCTTCTTCAGGTTTCATCAGTGTAGATGCTCCCTTAACCAGCACAGATCACAACCCCTCTACACATTAAGATATGGCTTTTGCAAGTTACTGTGACTCAAAATTCATCACCAGCTTTTTGGTGATAAGCCTCTCTGAACGTAGCTAGGCCAGTTGCTGGACAAGAAACACTACTGGGAAACCCTTCCAGTTTGGTAGGACCTGTTGGAGTTTGTACTTTACTGGCATAGCCTTCGAGAACCCAGAGTTACCTCACAAAATGATAAGGCATTAATGGAGAGAGATGTTAATGGACTCATTCACTCTATGAGAAAAAACAATTCGGAGAGAACGTCCCATTGCCAAGGGCTTAGTGACACCGTTTTTATATGCAATAGTACATTATCACTTGCCAACTACAGATGTTGGATTTGATCTAATGGATAATGTTATTCATCTTCTATTGCTTTCCACATTTCATCAAAGAGGTTAGGTCTTCAAGAAATACAAAAGCAAGGTAAGGCACCCTCTTTTTATTCTTACCCCATGAGATTTTTTCTTTTCATCTTCTAATATTTGAAGTTGGACCTCTTGCTGTTCAATTTTAAGTTGTTGCTTACAACTAGACTGTTCCATTAGAGCCTCTTTAGCATGTAAATATTGTATGTGTTGTTGTAGTTCGTCTATATTCTGATCTAGTAGCTTCCTGTGGGCAGGTTAAAGCAGTATGATGAGGTATAAAGTAACTGTGACCATATGACTCATTCACGACATGGAACACAGGTATCTCGAGTGGACAAATAGGTTTCTCATTCCCCCCAAACAAGAGTCTCACAGCAATATTTGTGAAAGGCTTCTAGCTGGTGAGTGATCCTGTTCACACTCTATCTCTCCAACGTCACTGCTTATATTTGCAAGAAGCAGGTTTATAACTACAATGTACACTTTGGTTCTCTCCCATCTCTATTCCTCCTACTTCTGTGCTTTGTTACTGTTGCAGAGTCACTTTCAGTCATGTCTGATTCTTCGTGACCCCACTGGGCTTTTCTTGGCAAAGATACTCGAGTGGTTTGCCATTTCCTTTTCCAGCTAATTTTACAGAGGAGGAATGGAGGCAATCAGGGTTAAGTGACTGCCCAGGGTCACACTGCTAGGAAGTGTCTGAGACCAGACTTGAACTTAGGAAGTCAAGTCCTCCTTACTCCTGGCCAGGCACTCTATCCAGTGTGCTACCTAATTGTCCAAACCTGAACAATTCTCTGCTATCGCTGGTTCCTTCTTCCACATGGTTCTGTTCTCATTTTCTGGTAAAGAGGGAAAGACTTTGGTCTGTGTTAAATTACAAGTTGGTGACTTGTTACATGCTAACTATATCAAGGACAACAAAGGAGGTAGTCCATAATAATCAATGAGCAAATTCTGGTTCATAAATCAGAAGTTATGCTACTTTATAAAAATAACAGGGCAGTAGAGCTTCCTGGCATAATTTGTTCCATTTGGTTGAATCATAAAAACCTCCACGAAAATACATTTATCTTTGTCAGAGGAATTTAATAAAGTATGACAACTGTTGGAAATGCAAGGAAGCTCATGATCATAATGGCAGCTGGTCTAGAATTGTACATTCTGTAGGACCAAGGCAGAGGCATGCTGGAGTGAGAGCTGATCAGTAAACTTTCAGTGTGAGTATTTACACCTTGGAAATCAGCAAAAGCTACAAATCAGGACTTGACTGTGTTTCTTTGATTTTTCTGCAACTAAAAAATGATGGAGAAAATGGTAATAATGAATATTAAACACAGACATGCGTCATGTTTGCTTTTTTCTCAGTCAGTTATTAAACATTTACCAGCACACCTCTGGAACAAAGACCCATTCGACTGGATCAACATTTTAGAAAGCAAGAGACCCAGGTACAAGCCATTATCATTCTTTCCCTATAGCTGAACACTACAACATTCTTGGAGATTAATATTTCTTATTAAAATAACATTTGTAGAGTGACTGAGGCAGTCCAAAGTACAACGGACCTCTTTAAAGGAAAACACTGGATAAGTATAAAACACAAATAACATGAATTTTGTTTTATACAAGTTTGGGAGATTTTCTCATTTTACTAGATGAGAAAACTGAAGCAAACAGGGTTAGGTGACTTGCCCAGGGTCACACAGTCAGTAAGTGTCTGTGGCCAGATTAAATCGAGGTCTTCTTGACTCCAGGGCTAGCACACTATCCACTAGGCTACCTTGTTACTCACTATTTCATATGCAATCACAATTTATAGACCATGGGTCTAAGACTAATGAGGCTACATAATTACAAACAATTACGACTATTCTAACAAATGACTTATAAACATTACTCATATACTAATAGCCTCCCCAGATGGTTTAGCTATAAAAAATCCTTTAATCTCCCAATGAATAATGCCTTCCGTACGACTTCTAGTTCTTCCCATACACGTGCTTGCCAGAGATAACTTATATTCCTATTCTTTAGACCACTGATTCTCACCAGAGAGCTGACTCCCATCCTACCTCCTGTAATCTCCTATATTTTTCATTAATATTTCATTTTTCATTCACATCTCATAGACTCTTTTAAAATGATTTCTGTTTCCCCCTATTCTCCACCAAGGCAAGACCATGTCACCGTTCCTAACCACTTCTACCTCCCACCCACAACCCTTGGGAGCTTCCACCAGAATACTCACCTCCCACCTTATGACTCTGGTTGTCCTTTTTCCTGACCCTAGCTCATGAGTTGGGGCATAAATTCCGACTGACTTCCGACAGTAGAGGAAGAGATTGAGGCTAAGGGAAAAGGAATTCTCTTCTAGAGACTGACTGTAGCTGGGACAGAGATGGGTTCCTAGCATACAAAATTCCCAGATGAACACATTTACCCATAAAAATTAAAAGAAATCCTAATGGTTTTTGCTATAGTTCAATTACATTTGGGTTAGTGGGTTTCTGTGGGGGCATTTAGGAAGTAAATCCTATTTTACAATATTGTTTCTGTGTAAAAAAAAAAGTATTCCAAGATTCAGACAATTGAGTTACAATGAATGTGTGCATTAGCCCAGTAAGAAAGTTTGGGATGGTCCATAAGTCTTTCTAACGTTATGTCAATAGTACCCAACAACTACTTCCTAGAATGTCATCTCTCCTCCTTATAGAAAATGACAATTGTTGTTCTTATTACCTTTTCTGTTGTTCTTCCTGATACTGCATTTTTAGTTTGGCCTCATGTTTTTTTGCTTCTTTTACCGCTTCTTCAAGTTGCTTTTTATCTAAAATGCAAGTTTTTGAACATGACTCATTTGCAGCTTCTAATTTTTCCTGGAGTTCCAAGACCTTGAGTAGAAATTGATGAGAAAGTAACACTCAGAAGATTGCAAACTGCTTTTAAATGAGAAAAATCCTGGATAAACTCTGAAACAAACAGTAACATGATTGTTGTTCACTCTGGTCTGATGTCAAGCATAGCTTAAAATCCAGAAATAAGTCAGAATTCTCTACACTCTGCAATGATGAGAAAGCATTTTGTGGCAATGTGGGGTCAAGCTGTAGTATATTAATGAGACTGGAATACGATTTGTGTTGTAAGAAATAACAAGGAGGATGGTTTCAAAGAAGCCTACAAAGTCTTACATGGACTGCTGCAAAATGAAGTGAGCAGAATCAGGAGAACATTGTGCACAGTAACACCAATATTGTTATGACGATCAACTGTGAAAGACTTCGCTACCCTGTTTAGTACAATGACCCATGACAATTCCAAAGGACTTGTGATGATAAATGGCATCCAATTCTAGAGAGGGAGTTTGGATAAATTTTGCAGTTGGAAGCAAATTAGTTTTTACTTTGGGCTTTTTTTTTTGCTTTTTATTTTTAATAATATGTCTAACATGGAAATACATTTTGCATGACTTAATATATATAATGGGTATCATTTCTTGTCTTCTCAATAGGCGGAAGAGATTGTGAGAGGGAGAGAATTGGAAACTGAAAAACATTTTTTAAAACTCTTCAAAAAGTTCATATTCTAGTAAAAAAATGATTAGCTAAATAAACAAAAATACAATAGAACATTTAAAAAAATCAAATATTTGGGATTATCTCAAATCGGTTACCAGTAATTCTTACTCTAGATGTCAGCAATGTTTTGAAGACTGTCTATGATGTCTATGAAGTACTTTCTATTAATTTTGCTTTAAAACCTTTATTTGATGAACATGTACAAGTTCAGGCATGATATAAGTTATTGGTAAGAAAAATTGCTAATTGCACCTTGGGGTTTAAATAATTATATTAATATTAGTTAATACTGATAGCATGATAGATCATTTTGAGGTTTATAAAGAAATTTATTTACACTTGCTCATTTCCTTCTCACGACAGCCCTACCAGGTGGGCCATTTTTATTCCCACCATACATCTGTGGAAACTGAGGCTAAAAGAGGGTGATTATTTTCCCAGGAATATGTAGCTTTAATATATATGCCTGCTACTGTCCCCACTATACCATCTAGTTACCCTTAAATGTTGCTGGAAACAATGCTGCTCTGCTTCCTTTCCTCTGTCTGTCTGTCTGTCTCTCCCCTCTCTCTGTCTCTGTCTCTTTTTGCTTTTTAGAGGTGGGAAGGTAGGGCAATTGGGGTTAAGTGACTTGCCAAAGGTCACACAGCTAGTTTTGTGTTAAGTATCTGAGGCCAGATTTACACTCAGGTCCTGCTGACTCCAGGACTAGTGTTCTATTCACTGTGCCACCTGGTCACCCCTCTCACTCTCTACTTAACTCTAGTGCAGCGGTTTTCAACCTGTGAGTTATGTTCAATTTGTAACATCCTGCATATCAGATAGATTCATAACAGTAGCAAAATTACAGTTATGAAGTAGCAACAAAAATAACTTTATGGTTGGGGGGGTCACCACAACATGAGGAACTGTATTAAAGGACTGCGGCATTAGGAGGGTTGAGAACCGCTGCTCTAGCGGCTGGCTGCCAGTCTCATCATTCAAACAAAACTGCTCTCTCTGAAGGGACAAGAGTCTCTTAACTACCACATCCCCTCGCGTCCTTCTCTCCCCTCGTCCTTCTTCACCTCTCTGTAGCCTCTGACACCGTCCTCTTTAGGCCTTCATGCTGCTGCCCTCTCTTGGTTTTTCTTCTGAGTGCTCCTTCTCTGATGCCTTTGCTGGACCTTTGTTCAAGTCAAACCTGATAACGGGGTGTCCCCAAAGGCCCTTCTCCTCTTCTTTTGATATACTACTTAATTTCATCAGCTCCCATGGTTTAAATGATCATTTCTATGCAGATGACTCTCAAATCTACATGTCCAGCCCTAACTTCTCTCCTGGGCAGCCATGTGGCACAGCAGATAGAGCACTGGTTCGGGAAGCAGGAAGACTCATCTTCCTGAGTTCAAATCTGGCCTCAGACAGGTAGTAGCTGTGTGACCTTGGGCAAGTCACTGAACTGTTTGCCTCAGTTCCTCATCTGTAAAATGACCTGGAGAAAAAAATGGCAAACCACTCCAGCATCTTTGCCAAGAAAGTCTCAAATGGGGTTACAAAGAGTCGGTTGTGACTGAAACAACCGAACGTCTCTCCTGAACTCCAGTCTCACATTTCAAACTGCATGTCCTACAGACATGGTCACCTCACTACTCAATAATGCCCGGTCCTGCTTAGCTTTCCAAGCCCTTCATAGCCTATCATTTCCCAGCCTGCTACATTCCTTCAGACTTGGCCCTCAGGAGGCTCATCCCCTTTCAGGATGGAAGCAGCTTTGGGATCCTTACCTCTTCCTCCTGGAGCAGGCCAGCCATCTCCCCATCCGGATCTGAGGGTCACCTCCAGCATTACACAGCATTGCCTCTGCACTTAGCACAAAGCTCCCTCAGGCCTTCCTCCTCTCAGGGCACTCTGCAGGCCAGTGACCCCCGCCTCTTTTGTTCCCTGCACAAAGCACCTGTCTCCTGACTCCTAGCAATGCTGCTGGCTGTCCCCCACACCTGGAACCCCCCCCCCCCACGCTCCCTCCTCATCCCCACTCCAGCTTCCCTGGCTTCCTTTAGGAAGCTCAAGTTCCCCTGTTGACATCTTTGTGCATAGTCATGGCCTGTCTGCCCCATTAGACTGTGAGCTTGTTGGGGGGGGGGGAACTTCTGTCCTTTTTTTACCTTTCTTTGTATCCCCGATGTTTAGTACACATTACTGTACATAGTGGTAGTGAATGCTTGCTGACTGAGTCTAACAATGTTATCTGCTTGATGTATCATGTTTGTCTAAATCAAGCTATTCTAATGTAGGTATATATAATATGAATTGTAGAAAATTCCTGATGAAATCTGAGTGGATCTTTCAATCTTAGTCACAAAAGCTAGTTTCTAGTTTGGACCCTATCACTGTGGCCTACTTCAACCACCTGGGGGCACTGTATCTAAATTTTATTATAATTATTGTAAATAAGAATAGCTGACATTTATATCAAACATTAAGGTTTGCGATGTCTCTTACATACGTTATTTTATTTGATCCTCAACAACTTTGTGGGTATTATTATTCCCACTTAGCTAGTAAATGTCTGAGGTGAGACTAAAACCCTCAATACTTGTCCCATTTACACAATACTTACCTAACAGCCAACCCTATGACAGAGGTGGTGCAAATTTCAGATGAATAAATTAAGGGTAGGAAAGCTGAAGCAATTTGCCCAAGGTTGAACAGCTCCTAAGGGCTGGGGCTAGGACCTGAGCTTGAGGCTCCTTTCCCTCTCAGTCTGGTGGCTGACTATAGCACACTTGAAAAAATACTTTTCAAAGTGAAAGTGCAAACCAAAACACACAAAGTGGTAACTTTGGGACAGTCTGACTCTTTAATCCCTGTGAAGGTCTGTCAGAGGATAGATACACTAGACTTACTTTGCTGAGCCAACCAGGGCAGAACTAGAAGCAGTGGACAGACACTGCAAAGCAGGCAGTCAAGGCTTGAGGTAGGGAAAACTTCCAGACAATTATACCTATCTACATGGATGGCCTTGGCATGGTGGACTCTTCCACAGGCAAAGTCTTCAAAAAGAGGCTCAAATCACTTGCCCAGTGTGTTGAAGAGGGAACTTCTTTTTCATGTATGGGCTGGACAAGATGGCAACTGAGGACCCTTCTACCCTATCCTGCAATTCTATGAAGGTCACACTGTGGTTTTAATAGATCCTACCCTTTTAAATTCACATGGGGGTGTGGGGAGAGGAGAAGAAAGGAAAACCCATTCAGAATCTAGAAACTGTAGATTATGGGGAGATGAAGAAGAGGTCAGATGTTAAATATTTTTTTCTGCAAATACCCAGGATTGATTCAAGTTGTGTTATGAACTTCACAATTACTAGAATCTTGAAAAATAGGATTTCAGTGATAGTTCCCACGACTTAGTTATTGGAAAGGGCTGAAAGTAAATGGTTATAATTACCTTTTTCTCTGCATAAGCCACTCTGGTTTTCTCTTGAGCAAGTTTTTCATATAAATTGTTTTGTGACTGGATATTCTCGGATTGTTTAAGTATTTCTTGTTCAAGCTCTCTTACTTTCTGCTGACTACCTTCCCAGTCTGCTGTGATGGAAGAACACATATTTGTGCTATCTAATAGTTTCTTCTGGGCCTGTTTCAATTCAGCTTTGATCTAGAGTTGGGGAATAAAAATGACAATGTTAGCACAGACCAAATTTCAGTGTCGCAAGAAAAATCTCACAAATGACTTGACTCTACATCAAATATATCTTTTCTCAGGTAACATCTTTGAAGAAAGTGACCTTGAGAAAGGTCTCATATCCAAGATACATAGGGAACTGATTCAAATTTATAAAAACAAGAGCCATTCCCTACCAAGTAAGTGGTGAAAGGATATAAACAATCAGTTTTCCGAAGAAAACATCCAAGCTGTCAATAAGCATATTAAAAATGCTTCCAAATTACTAACAATTGGAAAAAAGCAAATGAACACAACTGTGAAGTTCTATTGCACACCCATCAAATTGGCAAAGTAGAACCCCCAAAAGCAAATGACGATTACTGGATGTATTGCAGGCAAAAAGACACTGCTGATGGAGTTGTGAATTGGTTTGATCAGTCTGGAAAGCAATTTGAAAGTATGCCTCCCAAGTCACTAACTTGTGCATACCCTTTGATCCAGTGATTGCAGGACAGCTATCACTTTTTTTGGCACAAAGAGCTCAAAGAAAGAGATAAAGGTCCCATGTGTACAAAAATATTTATAAGTAGTTCTCCTTGGTATAGTTAAGGGAATGCCTATCAAATGAAGAATAGCTAAACAAATTCTGATATATGAAATGTAAAGAAATATTTTTGTGCTGTAAGAAATGAAAAAAGGGATTGTTTCAGAGAAACCTGGAAAGACTTATGTGAACTGATGCATGGTAAAGTGAGGAGGATCAGGAAAACAATTTATATAATATCAACACATAAAGACAGTTTTGAAAGACCTAAGAAATCTGACTGATGCAGTTTTGAAAGACTTAAGAACTCTGACCAACTGTGATTCCAGACAACTGGTGATGAAGCATGTTACCCACTTTCTGACAAAGAGATGATGGACTCAAATTAACATAATCAATATAGGAATTTGTTTTGTTTGACTATACATATTGGGATTTTTTTTAAGATTATATCTATTTGTTACAAAGGTTTTGTTTTTCTTTTTTCTCAATGGGGTGATGGGGCAACTGGGAAGGACACGTGCTACCGATAGGGTTGCAAACAAGAAAAAGAAAACAAAGAAAAAAAGGTTTAATGCATTAAAACTGGTTTTTTGAAATGCACAGAAGAGAACAGAAAGGTAAGAACCAATCACAGGTATGTAGGATAATTTTGGAAGGAACATGTTTAATTTATCATATATTTAAAAAGGAAAGCAAGCTATACATAATAGAAATTCAACATTGTGTTTACAACCCTTTCTTTTTGTTCTGTTCTGGAGAAATACTCATTCTATTTCATGTTTGTTAAATTCAGAAATTTTAAAATGGGGAAAAAAACCCCAAACTGAACTACGTCTTTCTTGAATTGAATTAAAAAAAAAATCCCAGTCTACTCCCTAGTGACATGTACCTCCACTTACTTTGCCAGACAGAGTAAAGGAAAGATCTGATAATATGTGCTGTGCTCAAGGAACACCAAAGCACAAGACAAAGTTAGGAGTTAATTTACCCAGGTCTTTTGACAAAGTTCCCTTTGAAAGAAATAAACTCCTTTCCCACAGTAATGCTGTTGTTGCTCCATGGCTGAATACACTGCTGAAGGATTTGGGGAAGTTTCCTTTGTCTCTGCTTCAGTCTCTATGGTTAAAATCCAGTGGTTAGCTCTTAAAATGCGTTTACTAACTAGTACTGGGCACAACTGGAGGGAAGATGACTGAGTGGAAATCTCAGAGGAAATCTCTAATACTGAGGTTGTTACTATAAATTCAAAGGGCCAGAGTGAGATTTCTGGCCAAGTATTAAGGGAGATACTAGTTTATTCAAAGGAGAATGAGAGCAAGCTTCAGGATCAGAGAGTCCTCATACATCTTACACATGCAAGCAGCAGCAGTGAAAAATAGCTTTCATTTCTGCCCTTTGTACTAGAAGCCTGGAAATCGTGCTTTTGAAGGGGACCACGGACTAAAGAAGCCTCAGCCACAAAAGAAGGGATGGGGAGTCACAGTGGAGGAGCCTGCCCAGCTGTATCCAGGGTCAATGTATGACTGACAGCTCTGCTGGCTAAGTTCATCGGTGTCACCTGGTGGTTACTTACTGAGGACAGAAGAAATAGAATGAATCTGAGAACCCAACACCATCCTGTGAAAATAGTTATAAAATAAGTTGGTGGGGGAAACCAAACACAACAAAAAAGGCAGAATTTGTTGTTTTTTCCCTATTTGGGATGGAAGAAAAGGATCCAAGAAAGGGTAGAACCCTCCACTTTGGAGTGTAGGATGACAAGGGGCCAGAGAGAGAAGCAGAGAGCCTCGGTTTTTATTTTGTTTCCTAAATTTCTTTGTCAATTATCAGAACAAAGGGAAGTACTGATTGATACTCAGGACGAACAGAGGTGGTAAGAGACTGCCTCATTACCCTTGATGAATTCAAGTCACACAGATCAGATGAACCCCATTTTAGAATTCAAAGAAGAGACTGACAAGCAACTGTCAGCCAGGGTGCACTCTGAACACCGTCCATGTTTCCAATCCAAAAGTTTTCTGGGGTCTCAGGGAAGCATAATTATTGTCCATTTTACTTGCTCTCCCAGTGCTGTGCAGTGTCTTATAACAGTTAGTGTTACGCAGACCTTATCCAGACCCAAACGTACAAGTGAAAATCATAATTGTTCACAGAGTTATACATATTTAACAAGGAGCATTTTACAAAGTTTACTAATGGTTCCTGCTTAACAGGGGGCCAGGGGCCTGTCTTGATGCATGAAATGGTACCACCGAATCCAAAGGCAGTAGGGAAAAGACAAAGAAAATCTAGCTTCTTCTCCAGAAAGACTGTGTGAAGCTGTTCTGTACTGGGGAAGGGACTTAAGGCCTGTGGTTGTTGAGAAGTCATCTCCTCACCCTCAGGTGAAAAATCAGGATTCCCTTGGTGCACTGGGCCATCAGCAGCGAAAGCTGCACAAACATCCAGAATGACAACAGAGAAAAGACAATTAGATCTGGCACAAATAACTGATCATTTTAGAGAGAGCAATTTCAACTGAATGACAAAATTGTAAGCCAGACTGCATAGTTAAGAAGAGAGTGGAAGTAAAGGAAGTAGGGATCCTTCTTGTAGACAGCCTTCCAAAGGAATTTAGCTCCAAAAGGAGAAGAGATACAGGGTGATCACTAGCAGGTATGAATGAACCAAGGGAAGGCTTTTGAGGATAGAGAAGACATGGGCATGTTGGTGGGCAGCAGGAAGCAACCAGTAGACAGAATGTGATCAGACTAGTGAGAGAAGCAGGGATGACAGAACAGACAATTTGTTGGAAAAGAGAGCTATACTCTTCTCCCTTTACCATCTTGATCTCCTGGTGAACCGATTCGACTCCTACACACTTGCCACTGAACAAAGCTGGAGAAAATTACAAAACCATGTTAATTGGGTCCACTACAAATATATTACATAATCTCACTTGGAGAGTGAGAATTTTTTTTTAATTTTTGGAGGGGGGAGGGCAGGGCAACTGGGGTTAAGTGACTTGCCCACGGGTCATACAACCTGTAAATGTTAAGTGTCTGAGGTCACATTTGAACTCAGGTCCTCCTGACTCCAGGACTGGTGCTCTATTTACTGTGCCACTTAGCTGCCTCCCTCAATCCATTTATGTCTCATTAATAAACTCACTCAATAAGGAGGATTTTCCAAACCTTTTTAATTACTTCTCATACCTTCCTCCTCCCACACTCTCAGCTGAGAACCTTGCCTATTTTACTGAAAAAACTGAGACCATTTACTAAGTGATCCCTCTTATCCCTTCCTCCTCATCTCACATCACTCACATACCTTTCACCATTATTTCTTCCTTTACCCCTATTTCATACAAAGAGGTGGCCCTTCTCCTTGCCAAGGCAACCCCCCCCATACATAATAGACCCCAGTCCATCTTGTCTTCCCCATGTTCTCTTACTGTTCTTAATCACTCCCTGTCTACTGGCTATTTCCCTACTGAAGTACACCTGTGGCTCCTCTGTTCTTAAAAATCCCTCACACGGCTGGCCGATTCCCACTAGCTAACATCCTACACCTCTCTTCCCTTTGGAGAAGGGTGTCTATAAGAGGCATCTCTTCTTCCTTTACTCTCCCTCTCTTCTTAATTCTATGCAGTCTGATTTTCAGTGTCATCATTTCTCTGAAACTGCCCTCTCCAAAGTTACTAATGATCCCTTAGGTGCCCAATCTTTTTGTTTTTCTTTTCTCGCTTGTCACCCTTCTTGACATTTCTGCAACCTCTGATGCTGATGACCAGTCCTGATATTTCCTTCCTTCTGGGCTTTGGTGACAAAGCTCTTTCATAGTTTTTCTCCCTCCTGCCTGATCACTTCTTCTCTGTCTCTTTTGCCGGATGTTCAACCATGTCATGCCTAATAATAGTAGACATCCCTCAAGGCCCTGTCTTGGACACTTTTCTCCTTCCACACTATTTCATTTGGTCATCTCATCAGCTTTCTTGGATTAAATTGTCATCTGTAATGACAATGTAATAAATAAAAATGTAATAATTCTCAGTTGTACTATCTACCTTTTCTAACCCTTCCTGTGACTTTGAGTCTTACATTTCCAACTGCCTACTGGACATCTCAAAGTGGATGTCCTGTAGACCTCTTAAATTCAATATGTCAAAAACTTAACTCACTATTTTACTCCCCCCCCCCCTTTCAAACTTCTCTATGGCTATCAATAGTACCGCCATCTTCCCAGCCACCTAGGCTTATGACCTACGTGCTTTCTCCACTCCTCCCCCTCTCTTACCTCCCATGCCCAATCTCTCAACAAGACACACTTGCAGCCTCTCTTGTATGTTCTCTTCTCTCGTCGGACAATGCCACTGCCCATTTATTGACCCTTATCACCTTGTTCCTGGATTATTACAATAGCCTTCTATAGCTGGCCTGACTCAATTCGCTCCCTGCTTCACTCCATCCTCTACTCAACTGTCAAACTGATCTTCCTAAGGCACAGTTCTGATTGTGTCACCCAAACCACCCCCATTCAATAAACTCCAGTGGCTCCCTATTGCCTCCAGGATCAAATATAAAATCCTCTAGTGGGTATTCAAAGCCCTTCATAACCTGGCCCTCCCCTACTTTTCCAACCTCTATATACCTCACTCCCCATCATGTACCCTGATGTTCAGTGACACTGGGCCTCTCTACTGTTCCTCACACACAACAATTAATCTCCTGACTCTGGGTATCTTCTCTGGCTTACCTTAAGTGACAGATAAAATTCCCCCCTTCTATAAGAAACCTTTTTGGATCCTTTTTCTTCTTCTGTCTTTTTTTTTTTTTTGAGAGCGGAAGGCAGGGCAGTTAGGGTTAAGTGATTCGCCCAAGGTCACACAGCTAGTAAGTGTTAAGTGTCTGAGGCCGGATTTGAACTCAGATCCTCCTGACTCCAGGGCCGGTGCTCCATTCACAGTGCCACCCCTCAGCGGCTGCCCCTCAGATCCCTTTTTCTATGAATAGCTTCCTCTTTGCCGATCATCTCATACTTATCCTATATGCATCTTTTTTTTTTGGAATTATATTTATTTATTTTTTTAATTTTAATTTATTTTCTTGGTTACATCATTCATTTCCACAAGGTTTTGAGTTACAAATTTTCTCCCCTTTTTGCCCCTACCCCCAAACCCAGAACATTGATCGCACTGTAAGACCCCTTCCACAATCTGTTCCCTTTTATGCCCTC
>CM053596.1:54322858-54381663 GCA_028646575.1 Pseudocheirus occidentalis
CAACGCAAGAGCCCTTGGCCCCAATGGATCTCGTCAGCCCCCCTGCTATCTGCAGGCCGAGGGCTCTGAAGCAGCCCAGTGGAAGCCGCTGCTGCTCCCATTCCTGCTGCTACAGCTGCCTCCCATTGCTTCCTTGCCCTGGGAGCAGTTTGGCCAGACCAGCTCTTCTCCTCCCCAGTTAGCAAAATCCACTGACCTTTCTCTTAGCCTTTTTGTCTTCTGGCCTGATAAATGTGGTAAGTGTGCCTCCAGTGCAGCGGATCTGCTCTCCTACAGACGCAGCTCCCCGCCTGATGCCCCAGGGCCTGAGCCGGCCGGGGTTTCGGCCGCGGCTCCCAGACTGCTGAGAAGAGCCCCACCTGCTGAGCTGCCTGTAGCAACAGATGTGATTTCTGTCTTTTGGAGAGTTTTGGAGCTTGAAAATCTGTTTAGAGTCCCATTTTATGAGTTTTTTAGCGTGTTTGTGTGGGAGCTGTGGTGCTTTGCTGCTTCTGTGCTGCCATCTTGCCTCCACCCCCCCATCCTACATGCATCTTGATTGCACATATTTGTTCAAATATGTCTCCCCATTAGACTACAAATTTCTTGAGAGCAGGGACTGCCTTTTGTCCTTCTTTATTTCCCCAGAACTTAGCACCTGGTGTTTGGCATGCAGCAGGGGCTCAATAAGTGCTTGCCCACTGCCTGAGTAGCACCTACACTCCTAGTGGTCAAGCCAGGGAACTGTGCTCACCTTAATGTTCTCTTCCTGAAGCAGGTTATTCTGCTGCTTTAAATCAAAGTTTTTTGTCCGCTCAAACTGAAGCTCTCTCTCAATTGAGCTGCACAGAGTCTGCACTCTTTGCAGGTTCTGTCGGAGTTTCTGCAGCTCTTCTTCTTGCTGTTGGCATCTCAATCTTTTCTCTAGCGAACTCTGCACAAGAAAGAAAAATGCTTTTAGAGGAAATAAGGAATAAAAAGCACAGTACAAACAGGTAGGCTGGCTTGCCATTTGTGAAACAAACACAGTCCGACTAAATGATCTCATGATTATCTACATCTGAGTCACTTACATATCAGTTTATTTAAAGTTTAAAAAACGTTTTTTCTTTTTTTAAAAATCACCTTGTTTTCAAGTTTACTGTTAGGTAGTGCCTACTTCTCTTAAGGTTTGTTTTTCCTTTTTTCTTTTACTTCTTGACTCTCTTCTGCCTGTAGAGAAGAAACTCTTTCGAGCTTGCCTTTCCAGGTATATTTGAAGAAAAGGTAAGTCTTATGGAAGCCTGAGAGGGAACAGGAAATGGTCAAGACCAGCAATGGGGAACCCACAGCCTTGAGGCCACAAGTGGGTAGGTTTCCCACCCTCAGTGAAGAGTGAGAGGGCAAGTGAAGGATGAGAAGGGTGCAGGATGAAGAAACTACCCTTGCTCCCAGCCCAAGTCAGATCTGCAATGGTAATGCCTTATTTTTTAAAGTAAATTTGCAGACAAGCCTATATTCCAGTATAAGCACAAAAACATTTCAGAGCAGAAAAAGGTGAATTTGGGAGAGGATTATGTACCATTTAAAATTAACCATACTTCTGATCCCTTTTATTAGTATGAAAAAAATGAAAAGGGGCAGTTACAGCTATTTGTTCTGTTTATTCTGCCCCTGATATTTTTACCCTAAAGTGGAAGAAATGGGGGAATTAGAGGAGCAGGTAGATGCCTAATCTATCACCATCTTCATCTTACTTTACTTCTAAGATTTCATTGGTGGAGGTACTCCCTCTGCTGAATCGGATTACAACTCTTTATTTAAGTAGATGATGATTTCAAGGGTTCCTATGGTCAAAAAAATCATCACTCTTTGGTCAATCTGGTAATGAAGCATTTCTGACTTTGGCGAGGCTGATCCTCAAACAACAGATAAAATGTTCTGCCGCTGGACCAATATTCAGGCCTTTCCCGCTTAGAAAACCCTATTAGAGCTTCTGCTCCACAGGTTAAACCTTTGAGAGCCCAGGATCATGTCCACACCATGATGAGGTATGGAAAAAGACTTTAGCAGAGGCAACTTCATTTTAGAGGGGGAGAGAAAAGGGAAGAAACACAAGTAGAGAATTTAAAGAGACTCTGGGTGCCTGCGTGCATACGCGCGTGCGCGTGCGTGTGTGTGTGTGTGTGTGTGTGTGTGTGTGTGTGTGTGTGGGTGCACATGCACACGCTTGTCTATCTAAGAAAGAATGAAGGCAAAAGAATGCAAGACTCTGTGTCCATGTGGCAGAATTTCAGAATCAAGTTCCCTGTCACTTTCCTTTCTGCCACCAAGGATAAGACTTTGGGAATGAAGACCTAACCTTATGACCTGTACTTTGTTTTCTCTTCAGCAGTAAGTCATTCACTCTCAGGCCAACTGTTCTGGATACAATGTTTCAGGCAGACTTGAGGATTTATAAGAAGGTACAGACCAAGGCTCAGGCAGGCAAATATAGTCACCTACAATAGTGTCCAGCTTTGAGTAACATTCAGATATCTTTTGGTGCTCTTCTAATCCATTCCAAACCCATTTCTTTTTCTCCCTAGGCCTCCAAAAAGTCTATATTGGGAGAAGAGAAGGGGATAAACATTTATATAGCTCTACAATGTGCCAGATTCTGTGCTAAATAAACACTACAAATATCTCATCTGATAGTCACAACAACCCTGTGAGGTAGGTGCTGTTATCTCCATTTTACAGTTGAGGAAATTGAGGTAAATAGAGGTTAAGTGACTTGTCCAGAGTCACACAGTTGGGAAGCCTCTAAGGTTGGATCTGAACTCAAGTCTTCCTGATCTAGGCCCAACACTGTGAACATTATGACACCATACAAAGTTGCCCCTAAATATTCCATTTCCTTGTCCTCTTGGCCACAGACAAATCTCTCTGTATTATAATTTATACTTCTCTTCAAATAGAATATTACCTTAAACCAAGCTCTTATGAGTCACAGTAAACTAAATAGAGTCTCTGCTTTTACCAATTTCCCCTTTGCTTTAGCTTTACTCCTTGAGTTCTCCTGGGGCCTAGGAACACTTCAGTTGCATCACTCTAGTGATTAGTGATTAAACTTAACTAACACAGCATTATTAACACGTACATTCATTTAATCTATAAGCACAGATGCCAAAATGTAACATCTGGTCTGGACTAATGGCATAGAAAACATAGGTGGACAGACAAAAGGGGAGCTTTTCGTTCATAGAAGACAGTGGAAAGAGATTTAAAGCTAATGTTCATGCTTAAGGCTTCCTTTCTTCTCAAATTTTGGGTTTGGAGCTCAAGTACTTTTGGATCCAAGGGAAGAATTATTACAATCTTAGCTCCCCAATCTACTCCCTTACAGATCTGTGGATCCCACATCAGGGGAGTAGTCTGGGTTTAGAAATAAAGAGGAAGTCAGAGCAATGACTACCTTGTTCTTCCTTGAAGCTAGGGTCAAGGAATAGGGTACAGATTGAAAGCTTTTGGAAGAGGCCGAGAGAAGGGGGGGGGAAGGCCTGAATCTGCATAGCTTGCTGGGATTGTGAGTTTTTGTTCATCTCTCAAGGGAAGGAAATATTTAGGAAATCACTGAATAATCCAAACTGCTAGAAAGTACACAAATCTGAAGGGCAGGTCATGATGCAGAAATCTTAGGACCACAACATACTATACCCAAAATAATAATCACCAGAATCACAGAATTTTGGAGTTGGAGGGGATCTCGGCAGTCAATAACCATAACAAATATCTATTATAATATATACAAAAAGCAGTCATTCGCTCCTTGCTTGAAGACATTCCTAACATCAAGCCTCTATTTGCTTCTTTGCCACTTCGGCCTACTGTTCCTGGTTCTATGTTCTAAGGACAAAGAGAACCAGTCTAGTCCCTCTTCCACAAGGCAGCTCTTTAATGACTTAAAACACAGTTATTAGGAGCCCTCCCGACTGCCCCCTCCTTCCCTGGCCCAATCATCTCTTGTTCAGACTTCAGACAGCTCCAGTTCCTTAGACAGATCCTCAGCTGACATGGGGTTTTTCATCATATAGTTTGCCTTCTTTGGACACTCTCCAGTTTATCAATGTCCTTCCTAAACTCAGAACTGAACACAATACTGCAGATATGATCTGACCAGTGCAGAGTATAGAGGGACTATTATCCTGGAAGCTCTTAATGCAGTAAAAAGGTCATTCTACTTAGCAGAGAAAAGAGAAGTTTAAGAAGAATAGAGCGGCTCTGTCTGATCTTTCTTTGGTCAGATATCATTACTGTATCCACCACAAGTCGCAGAATTACAGGTCTAGAGCTAGAAGGTATCTCAGAAGCCATATCAGAAGTCCATGACCAGTATTTTACAGATAAAGAAAATGAGATGCAGTGATGTCTAGTGACTTGCCCAAGGTCACACAGTATTTCTCAGAGGCAATGATCCTCCTCATTCCCACACTTCTCCTCATCCACTGCTACCTGCCCTTGTTTCCACTTTCTGCATATATCATTTTAAAATCTGACTTGGTGGGTGGAGGCTTCCCCATGTCAGGGTCTTAAGACAACTTCCGTATTTCCACCACAATAGAACTGTTTCTCTTCATGCCTTTAGAATTTCTTTCTTGGGAGTTTCCTACCTGTCTTAGGCTGATTGTCCCTACAGAATCTTAATTCATGTATCCTACCTATATTTCTTCTGAACTTTTTGAAATATGCTTACCTAGAATTCCAGATAATGTCCAGGTTTTCTCTCCTCTATCAAAAATTACACAATGAAATGGTTACTTCCCCTCCAACAACTAATTTGTACCTGTTGATGAAAACTGGACCCAGCTCAGAGTATGTTGGTTTAAATCGAGTTTTAGTTAATGACAGAATTATTAGGAAAACTTGTATTCCATTCTGATAGAATGCCTCAAGGAAAAAAAAAACAACCTAGCAATTGTTATGCCAAGCATAAACAGCTTGTAGAAGGATGAAATTATCATTAAGGCAAATCAAGAAGTTATCAGCTGCTCTGCTCTTTGCAGAGGGAGAATCCCAACAGATGTGTCTAGATAACCAAAATCTTCCATCACTACTATAACTCTCCTCTGTATCACCTATTTCCTCTTTCTCCCCAAGTGCTATATAGTATCTGCTGATGCCAAGATTATTTCTGCTTTTTCCTCACTGATCTTTACCCAAATGCCCCCCATCCTGCTTTCTTGCACTGATTCTTGGATTTCTTGACATGACTCTGCCTTCCTAACATACATTATTACCTAATTCTCTTTTTGCTAATTCTGTTTCTTTTGAATAAGTTATATTCATCTAGAACATATTCTTATGGGGCTTATCCCACTAACTTTCAGTGATACTTATGAATCAAAATTGCCTTCCTTTGTTATAATCTTTATTTACTCTTTCTAATTGCCAAAAAGAATTTAGACACCATATTTCAGGAAGCTGTCAAAGAAATATTGACAAAATTGGTTAAAACCAGTAAAATACAAATGTAAAGAATCCAACGGCTACCTGCAAGGGAGAAGTCAAGACATGACATATTTAGATATATCATAGTTAAATGCCAAAGCTATAATGATAAGGAAAAAAATTGTATGAGTTGCCAGAAATAGTTTTAACATCACTTTGTTGTTGTTCAGTCATTTTCATGACTCTTTGTGACCCCAATCGGGGGTGGTCTTGGCAAAGATACTGGAGGAGTTTGCCATTTCCTTCTCCAGCTCATTTTATAGATGAAGGAACTGAGGCAAACAAGCTTGGTTAAGTGATTTTCTCACACAGCTAGTAAATGTCTGAGGCCAGATTTAAATTCAGGAAAATGAGTCTTCCTGACTCCAGGCCTGGCATTCGATCCACTCTGTCTATTCTATCCACTCTGTCTATTCTATCCTGACATTCTATCCTCTTATCAAGGAAGAATAATTAGAATCACAGCAGATTTTTCAAGGAGAATGAGGGAGGAGACAGAATATATGTTATTTATATCATAATGTATTCTATTATGTGTTACTTATATGTTATAATACATGTTATGATTTATAATGATTATATATTAATAATATTATAATATAAAATATATATCTAAAATCAAGAAACTTGGGCGATGAAACTAGAATTACCTGGCAAAATTTAGCATGTTTTGTGAGGACTAAAAATGGATATTAGAATAGCAGACATTCATCCACTTCAAGAAGTCTTTTAAGCATCAGATAAGCCTCTCTATTATAGACATAAACATTTTAAACAACTAAAACAAAACAGCCCTTTACAAAATATGAGAGTCCTCAGATTACTGGACTTGCTCAATAACTGCTGAAAGGTTTTCCAAAGAAACATAGGCTAAAAAACTCAAGGTGGAAAGTGAGAGATTGCTGAGGTTTTCACAAGGAAAAGCACCTTTTCTTTGATTTAGTTTGAGCAACTTATGCAGTTGTTTAGAATGGTTATATTTTGATTAATGACAGAATTATTAGGAACACTTGTATTCCATTCTGATAGAATAATTAAAGGAAAACACAAACCTTAAGAGTTGTTTTTATGCAGAGCACAAATAGTCTAAACTCCCCCAAAACAAGAGAGAGGCACAAAATAGATTTAAAGGCAGAATCAAGCAATAAGTTGTTTATTGGGAGCGTATTTAATACAGGAGAAGCTGAATAAATTCAAAATGAAAGGCTGGAACAGCACTGATATATCAGGCAAAGTTTAATTAAAACTAGAAAGTAGGAAGAGAGATTAAGGATGGCATTGTATTATGTTGAAAGAGTTCTAATATGAATCTTAAACATATAAGCCCTAATAATTCTGCAGCAAAACTTCACAACCTTGCTGAAAGAAATAAATTTTTTAAAGAATGAACTTATAAGGAATTAATTCATAGCTAGAAGATTATTAGTACATTCTACCCAATGGAACAATGGCCAAAAGGTATTTAAAAAAAATTTACAAAAGGGGGGACATAAACTGTGAATAGTCCCATGAAAAGATTATAAACCTTTTTTTTCTTTTTTTCTTTGGAGGGGGCAATTGGGGTTAAGTGACTTGCCCAAGGTCACACAGTCATTAAGTGTTAAGTGTCTGAGGCTGGATTTGAACTTAGGTCCTCCTGACTCCAGGGCTGGTGCTCTGTTGACTGTACTGCCTAGCCACCTGATGATCAGACTTTTAATATAGAAAGAAATATAGGGGCAGCTAGGCTGTAGAGTAGATACAGCACTGGCCCAGGAGTCAGGAGGACCAGAGTTCAAATCCAGTTTCAGATACCTGACAGTTATAAGCTGTGTAACCCTGTAGAAGTCACTTAACCCCAAATGCCTCAACAGCAACAACAACAAAAAAACAAAAGCAGAGATCACTTTAGAAGTACTAGAATGGCTAATATGTTTTTCAAAAAGATAAAATCATATCATTATGACAATATAGTGTTTTATACCCAATACCCAGTGTTGGGACTGTGAGCACACAGGGAATCTAAAATATTGTTGGCATTACCATAGATTGATATAAATTTTGGAGAAGAAGAGTCTCCACTCAGTGATTCTGTTCCTAGGACTTGATTCCCAAAACACCATAAAAGGAACAAAATTATTGACAGCTCTTATTTTTAATAGCGAATGACTGGAAATAACCTGTACACACAACAACTGGAGAATGGCTGAACAAAGATGTAGCAAGAGTGAGCAGAACTTATGATCTGCTATGCATGGCTATCTCCCAAGGAGCTGGACATGCACCTTGATGATGATGATGGGTCTTTCCGACCCAGTGAGCTCCTGATTAGTTCTGGGGGTAAGGAGCACTGAAGATGATTGGTGACTAAATGTCAGTGAGATGGACACTTGGGGAAGAACCACCTTCTTCCCCCCAAAAAGCACCTCAAGGCTCCGGCTGCCTTTATCGGTTTCCTTCCCTGAGCACCTGAGTTCCAGATTTGTGCTTTAACTGTCCAGAGAGAAGAAGGTTGTAGCCATAGCTTCCTTCTCAGAGGAGAAGATGACCACCGTCAGGATCAACATATATTTGAAGGTCCAAAGGAAGCCACGTCCTAATAGGCAGGAGATCTGGACCTCATGAGCCGGGCACACACACAGCACAGACCTCATGGTGTTCAGCAATCCATCCCACTAAGTGTTTTTACCTTTTGGGAAGTGTGATTTATGTAATACTATATAAAACATTTTGTGATTTCTGAATTTATACATGCTTTTGAGTTTTCTTACAACTTACATAGTTTCTTTGGTGAAGAAAATAAATAACTGTCCTTTACCTGATAGCCATTATGTACACTGAATACCTTTTCTATCTTGTTATTCACATTTTTGGAAACTTCTACTCATGATTATGCCTGGAGTTTCTCTGGGAGGAGACAGGACCAGAGAGAGGAAAACCTGACACCCCGCTTTGGGATTAGGCCCTCCCTCGGGATGAATCCATGACCTTACGAGCTCAGAGACCCTTGTCTAGTTGGGGCCCACTGGCTTGTGGGGTACAAATATAATATAGTGCCACAAGAATGATAAATATGAAGCATATAAGAATTATATTAAAACTTAGATGAGATGACAGAATAAAATCAGCAGAAAAGAGCTGTATATACCCCAACTGTATTGTATAGATGAAACGAATAAAGAAAAATAGCCAAAGGCAGAGAGGCAGCATGGTGCAGTAGCCAGGGAATTGAACTTGTGATTGGAAAGGCCTGATTTAAAATCTTGCCTTTGCCACTTACTAGCTGTGTGACCCTGAGTGAGTCACTTTACCTCTGCCTTTGAAGAAGTTTTCTTCTTCACAATGGAGGGCCCAGATGGGGGTAGAACTCAACAGTCTCTCAATCTCCTTCCAGTTCTAAACTCTGATCCTGTGAAATATGGCAGAACTTCAGGAAGGTCAGAATAAAAGATCGTTCTTTGTTGTTAATTTGGTTAAGATTTTGCCCTTTGTTTATTTGACTGTTTTTGTTGGTGCTTATTAAATTCATAACAAAAACATTCTGGGCCCAGTCCACTACCCATTTGTGGCAGTTGTCCAGCATATATACAATTACAGAACAGCTCTTTGAGCTATCCATAAAATTGAATATCAGAATCTCTAGTAATAGGCCTTCTTGAATCACTTGTTTTTTCCTGTGAGGAACACACATAAGGTCAAACTCTTTTGAACAGCTGTGAATTTCATTTAGAAGTCTCTGCACCATTCTAGGGTTTAAATGCAGGTGGCACAATGCCATCTGCAAACAAGAGCATCCAAAGGACCTCCCCATCCAGAGAGGACCCTTCTTCTGGGGAGATAAGGTATTGCTCTATAAAACCTAATGATCACAATGATGACTCTAAGCTAGATTATGTTCAATAATTTCCATTAAAGAATACAGGGAAGTATGTGGTGCATTTCAGAACGATGTTAATTTAATTAAGGTAATATAAAACAAGAGTTAGGGCTGTAGGGGCTAAGTTCCCTTATTTTACAGAAATGCCGTATGTGGTCCACCCAAAAAAGGAATAGACATGGAGTGAGAAGAATCCTGGGGGTCAGATCCCAGTTCTGAAAGCCAGTAGTTAGATGGTGCTGGGCAAATCACTGTATTTCTCTGGGTCTCAGTTTCCTTATCTGCAAAATAAGGATAATGACACATGCACTACCCACTTCAAAGATTTATCACAAGGAAGATATCTTACAAATCTTAAAGTATTACATGAACATGAGTTTGAATGAAAAGTCATTTTTCCAGAATGACTTATTCTTCTAATATTGTGGAGGAGTCAAGGTTATCTTTTAACATCCCCCAATTCCTTTGAATTTATCCAAAATGCTGTTCTATAACTACAAAAAATTATTAAAACCAAATTTACTCACATAATTTTCTCCTTTCCCAAAAGACATCCCTCCTATAGCTATGACTGTAAAAATAGAAGAGGGTATTATGAAGTGATATTGCTCAGCAAAAAACCCTGATGCTTATTAGCAGTTGAGCATATACTTTTTCCTCTGTTACTTTATTGTTATTAATAACAGAGCTTCCCTTCAGAGTAGAACATCCAGAGACTTGATAATACTAGTGGATAAACAGTGGTTATGTGAAAGTTTTTCTTCTGATTTCTCTTATAGCCCCGAATAATTTTCTATAACCCTAAAAACTACAAATATATTTTTATTTTGAAAAGTCTCATTACCATCCAATGAACCTTCCATTGTAATAAAAAAAAGCTATACAAAATGTAATGTAAAAGTGCAAACTTCACTTCCCAATAGGAATTAGACATAACTTTTTAAAAAACTGCTCTCACACTGGTGGTGAAGATGTTAACTGGTCTATCCATTCTGGAAAACAGTTCGGAATGACACAAAAAAGTCCCCAGATTGTTTGAACCCTTTTACCCAGAGACATCATTTCTGGACATATTCTCCAAAGAGATGAGAAGACAGAAATAAAGGGCCTACACATATCAAAATATTCATAATAAGGCTTTTTGTGGTGGCAAAAAAAAGAGAAAGTAAGAGCCTGTAAAACTGAGGGATAGCCGAACAAATTATGTGTATGAATGCACTCGAATATTACTGCTTCACAAGAAATGACAAGCATACAGAATTCAGAGGAATATGAGAAAATGTGAATGCACTGATGAAGAGTGAAGTAAGCAGAATAAGGAAAACAAGATACACAATTATTACAATAACGTAGATGAAAGGAGCACTAAAACAAAACAGAATGCTGCGTAACTAATGACCAATATAGACCTTGTCGATGAGGAGGAAGTACACCTCTCTCCCTTCTCTGGAGGGGTGGAAGACTATGGACGCAGAATATTGTTTACAGCGTCAGATGTGGACCCTAAGTTCACTGGTTATGCTTAACTATTTTTCACCACACAACTAAAACTCCAAAGCTAATAACCATCTGCCAAATCAAATGAATGGTCTTGTCTTAGATCTCATTCTTCTTGACCTCTCTTTATAACATTTAACCACACTAAGCACCCACTGCTCTGACCCACTCTTTCCTCTCTAGGTTTCACGATCCTATTCTCTTATTCTTTCACAACTTGTCCGACCACTCTTCAGTGGTCCCTCCCTTCCTCAGTCTCCTTGGCTGTCATGATCCCTAACTGTAGGTATACTTCAAAGTTCCATTATGTGCCCTTTTCTCTCCCTCTTCAGTTGGTGACTCCATTCACTTTTATGGGTTTGATTATCTTTACACAGATGTCTCACATCCAGCCTTACTTTCTCTCCTGAGCTCTAGTTACACATCACCAAAGTGGATGTACTATAGGCATCTCCCATTCACTATGTCCAAGAGAGAACTCATCTTTCCCTACCCTTCTTTTGAACTTCCTTATTATTGTCAAGGGTACCACTGTCCTTCCAGGTACTCAGGTTCACATCCTTTGTCATCCTTGATTCTTCAACTCTCACTGTTCTATTTGGTCTCACAACCTGGTTTAGAGCGACTACCTGGATTTCAGAAAACTGGTACTCAAGCAGTTGGTACAAACATGGGTTTTATTATACAGAAAGCAAGCAAAACCAGAAGTAACACATACAATATGGCAACAAGTTCTGTGGCTCACTCTTACTGCAGGATCATATGTAAACTACTCTGGTATTCAAAGCTCTTCATAATCTCCTACCTTCCAGCCTTTCCAGTCTTCTGTCACATTTTTCCCTTCCGTGGAGTCTACTGGCCTATTAACTATTCCTCACACATAATGCTCCAAATCCCATACCTGGTTTTTTGCTTTTTTGCACTAGCTATCCCTCATCTCTGGTTTTCCTAAAAACTCTGCCCAAGGGTCACCTTTTATAATAAACCTTTTCTGAATTTATAGCTTCTAGCATCCTCTCTCCCCAGAATGCTTTATGGTAACTTTGTATATATTATATATAATTTTTATATGTACATGTTATCTCTTCCTTTACAATATAAGTTCCTTGGGCTGTTTCACTGTTGTTTTTTTCTCCCCAAGGCTTCAATCACTGCCTAGCACACTGTAGGGTTCTAATAAATGATTAGTTGCAAAGGAAGGCTCACTGGGTCTGGGACATGGGGAGGAAAGCAGAGTGAACCTGGAACAGATCAATAAAATACCTTTACTCTTTAACAAAACAAATAAAAATACTTTTATACTTTTCTGAGGATGTGAAACGTGTTTCAAATGGTGTAAAAGTATAAATTGAGTAGCAATGATAAATTATCTAAGATAATTCAATAACAGCAACGCCAATATGTTGTGTGGAACATTAAGTTTAAATGCATGAGGATTTAAACCAAGATCCTTTGATTCTAAATCCAAGGTTCTTTCCATTGTACATTGCTGCTTTTGGGGCACTTACACAGGCTCGGACTGAGTAATAGTAATAATAATAAAATAGAATCATCTACTTCTTTAAACATCTATGCTGGCTGTTTGGGATAAGCCATCGATGGCAGTTACTACTAGTGCCCACATTGTGCTCGTCAGAGTAAATACTTCTCATGTATTCTCTTCACTGGAAACTGGGACTGGGTCGTGCTCTTGACAGAATTACTGTTTGTTTTAATGTGGCTATAAAGAACCTTAGGATCATAGACCAAAAGAAAACCCCCCAAAGGTTATGTACCGGAGGGGTTAAATCCTCCCCTCTCAATCTATCTTTGTGTTGATGCCCCAGCATTAGAGAAGAGGCTGTGATTGATGGAAGAGGTACGGATGAAACTGTGATCATTTTGCCAGCAACCCCATCTTCCATTCAATGTGTTTACCTGGGCAGTGGCTGCAGCAAGGGAGGGGCCCTTCACGTACACATTGACTTGAGCTGAATCTTCAACATACATAGGAGATGACTCCTCCATTTTTGTTACATTCTCCAAATACATCATCTTTCATCTCTATATACCAGCCAAGTTCATCCATCTTCAGTTTGAGGATTAAACATATTGGAGAGCTGGAAACACTGCCCTGTAAGAGGGTGCACAGGGGTGCGGAGCTGGAAGAGAATGCAGCACAGAGTTGGAAGGAACCTCCGTGGCTGTCTGATTCAGCCTCCTCTTTGTACAGAGCAGAGGAGCAAACTGAGGCCCAGGGAGGATCAGAGGAAGCAGAAGCACACTTCATACCAGAAGGCTCTCAGAGGAGCTAGGTCTACGACGCTCTGACCCCTGTGTAGCTGCATATCAAACGGGACTGCATTAACAGCCAAACCTCATCCCGCTTCCCAGTAAATGCAATATGGGGGAGGCATTCACACTACTAAGGCTAGACTAGCAGTAGTCATTACGTTTGCCTCTTCCCAAGCAGCCGAGGGGCAGAGTATTACAGCTACCTTCAATGTCAGCTCAGGGACAAGCCTGCTTTATAGCTGAAAGAAAACCAGATTAGAGACAGAACCTCCACGACAAACAAGTCTGGTCCAACCTGTGCCTTGGTTTCCTCATCTCTAAAATAGAGCAGGCTGGACCAGATAACTCCTGAGATCCTTTATAGATCTACATCCAGGATTCTTGGAGGCGAGCACATTTCTAGTAGGGTTCCTTTCATTCTTTGTTCTTGTAGCCCCAAGCACTCAGAACAGCGCCTATCACACAGAAGGTGCCTGATAAATATTTGTTACCTGACTGACTGATCTTATAAAAGGATGCCCAATTACAGGTTAATCATGCAGAGGCTAGCAGAACAGGGAAGCAACAGAGAGCCAACATCTCCTGTGGGGAAATGTGAGAAGAGGGGAAGGGCAAGTGAAGACTGGCTCTTTCCCAAGTAATTCTGGATTGGAGCCGCGCATTGCTTTCTGTGTGTTGGGGTGGGAGGTGGGTGGGAAAGGTTTAGAAGCTATTATCAGGAGTCTTTTAGTTAGCGACCCTTTTCTTAGGACAGCAAGCAGGCAACTAACAGAAAATCAAGGGAAATATGCACCACAAGAGGGATGATTGGGGGTCTCAGTGAATACAAGGGCAAGGATAACGAAGAGGTGCTCCTCTCTGGTGATGAGGGGAGGGGGCAGGGCTGGAAAGGTTTAGCCGGCACTTCTGTTTAAATGGCCTTTATGCCTCTCTCAGGAGGAAACAACTATGGGTGTGCTCAGTGTGAATGAGCTATGAAAGACCAAGAGGTAGATCTCAGATCATCAGGACGTGAGTGTTCACTAAAGAATGGGAGAGGTGTTCCGAGCATATAAGAAAGAAGGAAAAAGACTGAAAATGAATAAGAAAATTCAAACCAGTGTCAAGAGATTGGAACAGGAAAAGGAGGAGAGGAGATGTGCTGAATCACTGAAGTAATTATAGGGGTGAGAGTCTTTGTGTGGTTGGGGAATCTGTCCCTTCGGAACCAGTCCAGACTCGTTGGCAAGATCACACATCTGGCTCCTCTGGCTGATACTGCCACCACCCTAATTCATTGCCTCTCACCTGGACTACTGTAATAGCCTAATTGGTTTCTCTTTTCTCCAGTCTCTTCCCTCTCCAATCCTTCCTTCACATAGTTGTCACAACATTCTTCCTAATTCGCAGGTTTAAATCACTCCTTTACCTTCAGTGGCTCACCATTGCCTAAAGGATAAAAAGTAAACTCCTTATTCTAGCATTCAAGGCCCACCACAAAGCTTCCTATCTTGTCTAATCTCCAGTTACACCCTTGCACACACTCTGCACTTTGGTCCACCTGGATCCAGTTCTCCTTCACCTCAGTATCTCCTCTGTTCCACACTTTCACTCACAAACCAGTTATTAACTGCCAACCTGGTGAAAAAACCCTATTCTAAGTGCTCGAGGACATATAAAGATAATTATGACATGGTCTCTGCTCTTGTGGAGCTTACAATCTAAAAGGAAGGATGAAACACCCACACCATAGAGATTAAACTAAATACAATAATAACTTATCTAGTACTCAGAATAAAAGCATACGAGTTGTGTGCTTCCTACCATGTAGCCAGCCTAACATTATCAGAGCCATTATATACATTTAATTAATAGCTATATAAAGGTTATAGAGTCTTCCAATTCAACCATCATTTATAAAAGAACTACTATGTATATAGTATATATAGTGTAGACTGCTGGAGTTCTCTCACTCAGTGTCTGAGAATAACAAAGAATCCAATGACATAAACCTCTGCCCTCCAGAAGTTTGCATTCTGCTATAGGGAAGCTGGAGGACATTTTCCCCACAATCACAGAACTACAGAATTTGAAAGACAGAGGATGTCTCAGCAGCCATCTAGTTCAAAACATATACCAAAGAAATCTTTACTAAAGCATTCTGGAGAAGTGGTCATCAAGCTGCTACTTGAAGACCTCCAGGGAAAAGGGAACCCACCACTTCTCAAGACAACACATTCCACTTTGGGACAGCTCTGTTAAGATATCTTTCCTGGCATCAAGCCCAAATGTGTCTCTTTGCAACTTCCACCCATTGCTCCTGGTTCTGGAGCCAAACGGGACACATGAATCTTTTCAAATACTTTAAGACAGCTATCATGTCCCCCCAGTTCCTTCAACCAGTCCTTGTCTATCATGAACTCAAGGTCCCTCACCATCTGGAACACTCTCCTCCAAAAATTCTCCAATTTATTGATGTCCTGGAAGTTATGCCCTTCATAATAGAGCTCAAGATTGTCTTAGCTTTTTTGGCTGCCATATCTCACTGTTGACATTCGCTGACTGAGCTTATAAGACAGATCTTTTCTTATAATGACTGCTATTTATCCAAACCTCTGCCATTTTATACCTGTGAAGTTATTTTGTAACTAAGTACGAGACTTTACATTTATCTCTACTGAATTTCATCTTTTTAGATTCAGTCCAGTGACCCAAACATGGTCCTTTTGGATCCTGATTCTACCATACACTGGATTGGCTATTCCTCTCAGATTGAGGTCATCTGCAAATTTAATAAGCATATGATTTATATCTTTATCCAAGTTATCAACTAAAATGTGAAAGAAGAGATGGCCAACCATAGATACTTACGGGTGATGAAGAACTCCCCCCTGTTGCACTGGTCCAGAACCACTCTGTGAGCCTGCCACCCTGTATGTTCTAAATCCTTATCACTTAAGGCTTAGCTTTCCATCTTCCCCAACAACAGTAAGAGATATCTTATCAGACACTTTTATAAAACCTACATAAAGTTTACGGCCAGCATTTCCCCTTGTCTATAAAATACAAGATGGGGGTCGTGGACAAAGGAAGGATTCAGATGAAGTACTCTAGGAATATTAGAAGAGTTAGAAAATATTTTGAGCTGAGGAAATCTGGGAAGGCTCCATAGATAAAAAGATGAGGAAGGTAGGCATTTTAGGAAGCACACACCATGTACTGGAATGCAGAGCAGTAGAAGATAGCATGCTGAGTTCTAGGATGGTTGGAATGCAGAGTCCATGAAGAAAAGTGTTATGAAAATCAGGCTGGAAAAGGTAGGTTGGAGTTGGACCATGAAGGGGTTCAAATGCCAGGCTAAAGAAATTGTATTTCATTCTATAGTAGGAAGCTACTAAACAGGAGAGTAATATAGTCAGATTAAGATCTTAGTACAGAGGTTCTCAACCTTCTTAATGCTGCAATCCTTTAATACTCCTATGTGGGCGTATCTGTATGTGGGCGGACCCAACTGGAGATGGATAGAGGAGCGGTGTCTCGGTTCCTAAGACCGTCGGAAATGTATGTTTTCTGATGGTCTTAGGCGACCCCTGTGACCCCTGTGAAAGGGTCGTTTGATCCCCAAAGGGACTGCGACTCACAGGTTGAGAACTGCTGTCTTTGGAGGATAACTTTGGCAATTGTGTAAGTACATATTGGAACAGGGAGGTGCTGCAAAAAGGGAGACAGTTAGAAGACTCTTACTATTGTCTATAGGAGACAATGACTGGAGTAGAACTAGGGTGTTAGCAGTATGAGTCAAGAGAAAGGGAAAGATCCATGTGATGGATGAAATTAAAAAGGGTAATAAAGTTGGAAAAACTGAATGGATTTTACTTCTGAATAACCATATCAAGATAAGCTTTAGTTAAAGAAAACAAAAAAAATGAAAACCACCCATAACTGAGAATAAACATAAATTTGCAATCCAAATAAATATCAAGAATTAATCAACAAAAGGAAGATGAGTTTCAAAATAGACTAGATGGATTTCAAATGCAATCTGTATAAATAAAACAACTCTAATGAAAATAGGTTCTTTAATACTTCAGGGATTTGTCGTTTTGTTGATGCAGATGTTTGCTTCACCAAAGCACATCAGCACCCTTCTCTATCTGAAGGATCTAGTCTTCAAAGCACTGCTCTGGCTGAAAAACTTATTCCTGTGGCCAAATGGCCCACATGTATATTGGGGCATATATTTTGCAAAGTGCTTTTCTTACTATAAACCTACGGTAGAGGTCACACAAGGATTATTATTCCCATTTTAATGACAAAGAAGCTTAATTTGTGCAAGCCATACTCCCATTCCAGCTATGATCCCCTTCTAAACCATGACTTTTGCTCGCTTTCTCTTTCTTTAAAATGTGGCATCTCTTCCATGGAGCCTTTCTTGCTCTAAGCAGCCAGTGATTTAAACAAAGCTTAACATCCCAACATTTTATCCCTCTCTGATTTACACTAAGCATCCCTCACAGTCTAACTTCTATCACAGTTATCTGTGTATGTCTTATAGCCCTACTGTGCTGGAAGGTCTTCAAGGATAGAGACTATGCCTTTTTTCATTTATGCGTCTCCAATACCTGGCACATTAATAACAGACATTAATAAATATATGTTGCATCACTATCAATGAATTAAAGAACTCTTCGTGGCCCATGAAATGATACAGATCCATGGATGTCACCATAACTAAGGACATCTGTTCTTAGCCCTGGGAAGAAGAGATGCATATGGATGGTGGGTGACTCTCCGCTGAGAGGCATGAACGCATACATAGATCAATGTGACATGAGCAGTCAGAAGATGAGCTGTCCTCATGGGGGATGTCACATCCAGCACATGACAGTGAGCCTTCAAAGATTTATCAGACAAGATGTCTATCACCCACTTATGACAAATATAGATGGGAACAAATTATATCATCAGAAGGAACCTAGAAAGAATTCCTCAGAATTATTAAGTTCTTAGCATTAAACTGAAGGCCTAGAAGGCACAGGGGTCATTTTCATCACTTCTGCCTGTTAAAGGTAGGGAGTTCAGAAGGTGAGAGAAGAACAGCAGGCTAAAAAGACATCAGGGAGAATGGGATTTGAATGTCTGGATCAAGGTTTAAGATTCATAAATGATGAGCTCTTTGACTAGGGACAGAGTATACTTAATGAGAATGCCTCCCATCTTTTAACAAAGGGATGATGAAATAGAAGTGAGAATGAGCTGTGCATGTATAGAAACAGACACTATGTGGATTTGTTTTGCTTGACTGCACTTAGATCTTACAATTGAGTGCCTTTTATTTTGAGGATGAGAAGTGGTAGGGATAGTAATGCCCAAAAAGGAGCACAGAGCACCAATGAAACATTTAAAAATACATAAAAAAGAGCAGAAGAGCAAGCCCTGGGCCTGTTGTTAGGATATATCTGGAGGTAAATCCTGTCTCAATTTAATTCAAGAACCATTTATTGAATAAATACTATGTGCCAGCTACCATGTAAGATGCCAGACACACGAAGTTTGAGACTCCACCTTTGTAATCCAGGGAAAGTCACTTATTCAAATGAGACAATATATGTAAAGTGCTTGGCCTTTACATATATATTACATATATTACACATATATGTATACATGTATAAAACATATAGATAATATATGTAAAGCATGGTACTTGACACATAGTAGGGGCTCAGTTTCCTTCCTTAACCTCAGCCAGTTGATATGGGGATAATAACAACAGTACTTACTTCATAGGGTTGTTGTGAGACTCAACCAAGACAATGTGCATAAAGTTCTTTGCAAATCACAAAGCTCTACAGAAATGTCAGCTGTTGTCAGTGATTATCATCCTTGGTAATTACACTTTCCACTAAACGTTTGGTGTCTTTCTCTTTTTCAGATACAGGCTTTAGAAAGAGTGTCTCCTCCACATCCAGATTTCTTTCTTAGGAGAGTCCCTGTGTAGTCCAGTTGTTCTTCCCATTTCCAGTTTCTCTAGAGTCATTTTGACTCCATGTTGCTGATTAGGGACTGAAGTGTTGGGGTGCAAATGTGCTGGTTCTATTGTCACCAATCATTAAGCTAAATTGTCCCTACAAATTCTAACAATATCACTTCCATTTTTTGTTGGTTTATTGGTCTCTTCTGAATTTTATCTACAAATGCTTTAGGGGTGATTTGGCTTAAACCAAGCTTTCTGCAGACTTTTACTTCATTTTCTGCTTAACCAAAGAAAACATTTCCTAATGATGAGAGCTGTCAGGACAAATCAGAAATGGAAAGGGCTGTGCTGGAAGGTAATAATGATGACAACTGATACTTGTAGAGCATGATAAAGATTCATAAAGCACTTTCCTCACAACAACCAGGTATTATTATCAACATTTTACAGATAAGAAAAGAGAAAGCAACTTATTCACAGGGTCATGCAGTTAATACCAGAAATAAGATTTAAACAAGGGTCTTTTAACTCTACATCCAGTGCTCTTTCAAACACACCATCTGAAGGCCTGCACAACAACCAAAGGATTTCAGGTGGCTTGTGAAAAATGGAGAGGAAAACTTCTTGTATATAACTTGTATAACTTCTTCAAAATCCTTTGATGGGTCACATGTTGTGCAAGCCTATACTAGAGTAAAGAGTTTCCTGGTCACTGGGGATCTTCACAAAAAACAGTCAGAGAATCACTCACTGGAGATGCTGCAGACAAGTCATGCTTCTACTGGGAGTTAGAAGAGATAAGCTATGAGGCACCTTCCAATTCTAAGTTTCTATTGCTCTCTAAAGAAAATACTTTGCTATATATAATCCTCTATCAGGCCTTTAGAGGGTAATTTCATAGCAAACAACTGGAAATATGTGCTAATATCATCATCCTCAACAAACATTTATTGAGTGTCCAGTTTGTGCAAAGCACTGAACTAAGTAGAAGGGATATAAAGAGGCATAAGCCATGATGCTGGACCTCAAGGAGCTCTCTTACAACCTAGTTTGAGAGACAGGATATCACCATATGAATACAAATAAATAAATGAAATTGCAGGAGATGCTATGCAAATTATGGAAACAATATAATAGTAGGAAAAATCCATTGTTCCCAGAAAGTTTGATTATGGAAAAGCATAAATAAAGCAATTTTCTGTAATTGATCATTCTTCCTTATCCCTTGTCATGGTCACTTCAAACGCCATAATACACAGGTATTACTCAATAAATATTTGGTGGTGGTGATGATGTCAAAGGAACTTATATCCATAGCTGATTATAGGAAATTGAGCAGACATTTATTTACAGAGTTATGTTTTTTCTCACTAGTGGTGCAACATACCTGTTTGCTACTGTCATCTGAACTATCTCCAGAACTGGGAGAATGGAGAAATTGTTTACTCAGCTGGTTCAACTCTTCTCTAAGCCTTTCCTCCTCAGACTGGCTATTAAATTGCTGCCTCTCAGCATTTACATCTTGTTCCTGTTGAGGATGTTCTTCCCTTTCCATCTCTTTTGGATAAGTGCCCCCCTTCACTGGTTCCTTTAGCATGTCCATCTGTCTGTTACCTTCTGCTAATTCAGGACTTGATGCAAATATGACAAAAACCATTCAAAATATTCATTATTGTAGCAGCGGATAAAGAAAAAAATGTAAAAGTAAAGACTGGAAGCAAGATTTACTAACCAGATGTATGAACAAAGCAGACACCCTGTTTCTATGGGTACAATTCTCCATGCCAACTATGTAAAGGGCAGCAAAGTACTGTGGGAGATAATAGATGGTGTCCCTCTACCCCCCTAAGGTTTTCAGTTCCAACCAAGTTTATGTTCTAGCCAAGCAGAGAATGCCAGTTTTGAGGTCATGTCAATGCATTTGAATTTTTAACTGTTTAAAAAGCTAAATTCAGCAAAACAATAAGTTGTTTTGGTCTGTGTGACATTAAATAATACATTTGATTGTATTTTCCACTTTTCAAGGCAGCAGTTTGGGCATGTGCAGACAGAGCTGGGAGGCATTGCAAAGAAAAACGTCCATTGGGAGCTGTTAGAGATTGCAACTGTTCTTCCTTCTCCACCCTATTCACATCATCCCCCAAAATATATAGGGCTCACTGTAGATCCAAATAGGACTAGGGTTATTGCAAGTGTGTACAGAACTGCTCCACTTCTATGGTGAGAAATTGTATGTGTTCCCCAAAGCATTAACCCATGGGACTTTCATCCCTGACATCATAGAGCAGCCTCTACTACATATAGAACTTTAATTTGATGCTACAAATAGACTGGATTCTAGTCCTCTAAGAAGTTCCTAATCTAAGCCACACATACTGCTGTGACTGTGCATGGAAGACGTGCCTAGGCATGAACGTATAAGGGCTTAGATAATTTTCTGGTAAAAGGGTTATAGGCAATATATCACTCGGATTAAAATTAAAGATATTAACTATAGGTCTTAGTCTTCACTGGGCAAACGCAGAGCAAACAGCTAATTTTCCTCTGAAAGATTTTATTAAGAAAATGTTTTCTTTCTTCCGGCCTCTTATAGCACTTCATACATGTCATACTCCGCCTATATTTTATTTTTCATGAGAGATATTGCATGGCTATTATAGAATGCTCCATTTTGTGTATATATCATAACCCCCATTAACCTAACAGCCCACTAAGTACAGGAAGTATAAATTATCTTTCTGTCTCTCAATACTTACAACAGTACTTGGTGAGTGCTTAAGAGTTTTCATTAATTAATTTTAGGAACTGTTTACATGCTATAAGAGGTAAGGGGTGATCTGGGCACATGACATTCTTTCATTTATGGCTTGATGGTTGAAGAGAGATGAAGTAACAGATGTGGGGCATGAGAGAAAATGGGAATAATGAGGTTGTTTAGGGCCCTCTGGTTCTAAAGTACAGGGCAAGAATTTCAAATTTTATAAGGCTTCCTAATCAGGTCCAACATGCATATATGTACAGGAGAGAAGATACTCCATAGGCTGATCTATGTGTTCCTCTAAATACACATTCACATATAATACTGCTATTGCTAAAAATATTGCTAGCCTCCATTTTGGAATCAGAATGGTTGGTAATGTAGCCAGGAAATGCTAGTACTGGTCTTTCTCTCCCCTGTCCAAATCCACTCACCAACTCTCTACCCCTCAACCTTCTGTCCCAATGTAGGATACAAAAGTCCTTGAAGAACAGAAAATATAAGGTACTCATAATATAAGCTCATATTTTTAAAAGGGAAAAGAAGTCACTTTAATAAAATTGTGGATCAGGCACCGAGGAAGGTCCCTTTGAAGTCACAAATCAGTGGATCCTGCTAAATGAAGTATCACTACAGAACAAGTAAATTTCCTTCTATGACACAATGACAGTAGGTCTTTCTTTAAGGTTAGAAATAAAGGAACAGGGGCAGCTAGGTGGCACAGTGAATAGAGCACCAGCCCCGGAGTCAGGAAGACCTGAGTTCAAATCTGGCCTCAGACACATAACACATACATTAAAAAAACTAGCCATGTGACCTTGGGCAAGTCACTTACCCCCTAGTGCCCTACCTTCCCCCATCCAAAAAAGCAAAAAAATTAAAAAAATTAAAAATAATAGAAAGAAAAGAACAAACATTGGGATTCTATCTCCACTTTTGTTTTTATCTCACTGGCTACCGCTCAACAAATAAAGATTGTATTTTAAAAATTATACTTCTATTTAGCAGGGACATGGACAGATATGTTTCCATTACCACGGTCAGTAGGCGTCTATTAATGTCTCAGCATCAACTTGTAGAAATGTAAGAATGAGGTTCAAAAGGAACAAGTCTTGGTGTGGATGTCATTTAATAATTTAATAATAATTAAAGTGATCCAGATAAGAGAGCTGAATTTATATTAAATCTACAAATCCATTTTGGAACAGAAAATTTTAATTCAAAATACTGATAGGGAAACAAGCCATTGAAAAACCCAAAATGATAAAGTTCAATTGTAATAAATGTTAGTTTTTATACCTAGGAAAAAATCACTGACCTGGCACCAGTTTTGCTTTAAGCTGTTGGATTAATCTAACACAAGAAATATGTAATGAGACCAAGATCCACAGTCCAAATCTCAGTGTCAAGTCATTCTTGCTTCTTGCTGTAATCTTATAGTCCAAATTCTAGTAACCAGACTCTTGTCTTACTCCTTGTAATCAATGCACAGCACCATACCTCTATTACAACAAACTGGAATTCTATACTCTTTCATATCCAAATCCCTTTCTTAGTCTCATGCTCTTTGGGCCTGAAGCCCATCTTTGTTCACCTAAAGTCCTACCTCTGAAGTCCAGTTCCTGGGACTTGGGTTTTGAGAGATGCTGACAAAATTCCTCTCCCCCTTTCCACCATTAATGCTAAACATTTGTCTTGTCTGAAACTGACCTATCACCAAGATTGTCCACCTGCTGAGACACATACTTGTTATCCACTGCTTCCACAGGGGTGGGGAACCTGTGGCCTTGAGGCCACATGTGGCCCTCTGGGTCCTAAAGTGCAGCCCTTAGACTGAGTCCAAGTTTTATAGAACAAATCATTTTATTAAGGAGTTTTGTTCTGTGAAGTTTGGATTCTGTCAAAGGGTCACATCTGAGGACCTAGAGGGCCACATGTGACTTTGACGCCACAGGTTCCCAATCCCTGGTTTAGATCTCCCCAATAGCTATAACTACTGGATCTGCCTGCGGCTAAGATCAATCATCAATAGCTTCCCTGTCCTGGTGGGCCCTCTTTCTGGGCCCTAGCCATCTCTGATCTTCTTCATCTGACTCCTAATAAAACCTCAGTCCTAACACTTAAAGACCAAAGACAAACTAAAGAGACAAACACTGAGGAAAGACAAATTGGGAACAAGAGCATGCAGCAGAAACATAGAGCTCTAACTTGAATATGGAAGTCAGTAAAAAGCACTTATCCTAACATCTTAGACAAGGGCCAGGAGGGTAGGGCTGCATATCTATTTTGTCAAGCACACAATTTGGCACACATCAGGGATTTGATAAATAGACAGGCAGGCAGGCAGACAGGCCCTTAAAGGCCTCTAGCTCAACCTCACACATCACTGCCAGAGCTCCAGTACCTGGCAGTCCATGCAACTTAGTATGGTTGACAAGTATCTCCTGGTAAGGCCCTGGGCAAAAGTCCCGTTATAAGGCCTCCAACCACAGCTGACAAATTAGACAGTAATGACCCTGCAGACTCAAGATTCTTGACTGTGCATCCAGCTGGAACCTGGCAAAGGATTGTCTACCCTGAGGATACAGTACTGTTGCCTAGTGTCAGACTCAGAATTAATGGACTCAAGAAGATGAAGCTACTGTGCTAGTGGAGCCAGACCTCTGCCCTGGGGCCTCTTTACATATACCAGGATTACTCAAAAAAAAAAGGAGTCCCTGATTAAAAGATGGTTAATTGGCTACAAGCATCTGTTAAAAGAACTTGTCCTTCAGGGAGAAAATCTGGCCCTAACCTCACAATCCCCCATAACTCTAACTCCAATTGGCCTGCTGACCATACGTCTATCTATTTGGCCACACCTGCCCCCATAAGCCCCTAACCCAGCAAAGGGTCTCATCCATGACTTTCACTGTATCTGCTTCTTTTGCTTCTACCTTCATCCCATGCCAGTTCCCTGACCCAAACGACTTTTCTTTAACTGAATTGGGAATTCTGCGCTACAGCCTGACAGAGCACTGACTATCCTTACTCCAACTGACCAGTGCCAACACTTGTACATTACAACTAATTAATGGCTATTTCTTCATAGCCATTTGGGGAACCACCTGAATCAAACTTGTCTCTTCATACCCGGGGAAGAAATTGGCCCATGCCACATTCCTCTTCCCAGACAAATCTTTACTCCCATACTCACACTTGCTAGTTATCTCATTCTTCTCAAAATCCATCACTTCTATCAAGGCTAATTCCTTCAGTCAATTGTCTTTGACCCTAGCCCTTGAGCCACCTGCTACTTCAATGTCTGAGTCATCCACCTCCTTATCCTTTCTGGGTACCTGGGGATAGTAGCCTTACCAAGACATTCTGACTATATCTAGCATCATGAATAGCAAAGATCTCAACAACTCAAAGCAAAATCCCTGAGGGGCAATGAATGAGTCACACTGCAAGGATCAATCAACTATAGGCTCAGACTGAAGAAAAAGGAGACAAAGGAAACAGAACAGCTGTCCTCTAGGCTGGCACAAGGTACAGGAATTAAGACTTGTTCCTAATTCTGCCCAAGAGGGCAGAGCTAGGAGTAATAGGTAAAAACTGCAAAGAAGTATTTTAGGTTTAATGTTGGGAACATCCTCCTATCAATTCTATTACAGAGTGGAATGCACTGTCCTAGGAGGCAGTGGGAAGATTTTTGTGCAAATGGTTATTTGTGAAGATACTGTAGAGAATGAATTTTTTTTTTTAGCTTCAGGAATATGAGTAGGCTTATCCTCGTAGGTTTATGAGGATCCTAGGATTCTGTGAATAAATATTTACAGAGCACCCCCTCTAGACAAGGTACTTTTCTAGATCCTGTGAGCCCAAAATGAAAAGAAGTTATGGTTTGGGGCAAAGAAGGAAATGAACAGGCAGGTAAAGTATTAAGAAAGTCCAGGGCTAGGGTCTGCATCAGGATGTACTACATAGTGCCAGAGCCCCGACTGTGGACCTGGCCACAGAAAGCAGATGGACAATAAGACCTCTTTAGAGGGGAGCAAAGACTGTCCTTATGGCAGGATTTCCTAGATTACCAGAAGGATCAGAGCTAAGACAAGTCTCCCTGACAACTCTTCTGAAGGACTATGGCTCTAAGCCATATTCCTGAGTTATAGATTTTTGCTCATTCTGATTTTCCATAATATTTTCTTCTCTGTTATGAAAGCCACTACCCTAAACCAGATCCTCAGAATCTCATTCTTGGATCATTGCTAAAGTCTTATTATGGTTGTCTCTTCTCAGTTGTAACCACAATACATTTATCATATGAAAATGCCCAGACTTTAGGTAAAAGTTCCTTCAATTATTTAGTGGGTGATATGGAAGCAGAAGGATACAGTAGTATACATTGTTTCTGGGTGTTTTTTTTAATTAATTAATTTTTAGTTTTTAACATTCATTTTTACAAGATTTTGAGTTCTAAATTTTTGGCCCTTCCTTTTCTTCCCTCCCTCTCCAAGACAGCAAGCAATCTGATACAGGCTATCACATTACATTATTTGCACGTTGTATTCTAATATACATTACATAGTACAATCATATTAAACACATTTCCACATTAGTCACATTGGGAAAGAAGAATTGGAGCAAAAGGGAAAACCCATGAGAAAGGGGGGAAAAAGAGAGAGAGAATAGTAGGCTTTGATCTGAATTCAGACTCCATAGTTCTTTCTCTGGATGTGGATGGCATTTTCCATTGTGAGTCTTTTGGAAGTATCTTAGATCATTGTATGGCTGAGAAGAATTAAGTCTATCAGGTGTCATCACACATTGTTGTTGTGACTATGTACAATGTTCCCCTGCTCACTTCACTCAGCATCAGTTCATCTAAGTCTTTCCAGGTTTTCTGAAATTGCCTGCTCATCATTTCTTACAAAACAATAGTATTCCATTACATTCATATTCCGCAACCTGTTCAGCCATTCCCCAACTGATAGGCCTCTCCTCAATTTCCAGTTCTTTGCCACTACAAAAAGAGCTGCTATTAATATTTTTATACATATGGGTCCTTTTCCCTTTTTATGATCTCTCTGGGATACAGACCTAGTAGTGATATCGCTGGATCAAAGGGTATGCACAGTTAGACCTTTGGGCATAGTTCCAAATTGTTGTCCAGAATGACTGAATCAGTTCACAACTCCACCAACAATGCATTAACGTTCCAATTTTCCCACATCTTATCCAACATTTATCATTTTCCTGTTTTGTCATGTTAGCCAATCTGATAGGTGTGATGTGGTACCTTAGAGTTGTTTTAATTTGCATTTCTCTAAACAATAGTAATTTAGAGCACTTTTTCATATGACTATAGATAGCTTTAATTTCTTCACCCAAAAATTGCCCGTTCATATCCTTTGATCATTTATCAATTGGGGAATGATTTGTATTCTTATAAATTTGACTCAGTTCTCTATATATTTTGGAAATGAGGCCTTTATCAGAGATATTGGCTGTAAAAATTGTTTCCCAGATTTCTTCTTTCTTTCTAATCTTGGTTGCATTGACTTTGTACAAAACCTTTTTAATTTAATGTAATCAAAATTATCCATTTTACATTTCATGATGCTCCCCATTTCTTATTTGGTCATAAATTCTTCCATTCTCCATAGATCTGACAGGTAAATTATTCCTCGTTCTCCTAATTTGCTTACTGTATCATCCTTTATGTCTAAACAGTCTACCTATTTTGACCTTATCTTGGTATATGGTATAAGATATTGGTCTATGCCTAGTTTCTGCCCATACTATTTTCCAGTTTTTCCAGAAGTTTTGTTTTTTGTTTTTTGGTTTTTTTTTAAATCACATAGCAAGTTCTTATTCCAGAAGCTGGAGTCATTGGACTTATCAAACAGTAGATTACTATAGTCATTGCCTACTGTGTCATGTGTACCTAACCTACTCTACTGATCCACCACTCTATTTCTTAGCCAGTACCAAGTAGATTTGATGATTGCTGCTTTATAATACAGTTGTAGATGTGGTACAGCTAGGTCACTTTCCCTTGAATTTCTTTTCATTAATTCCCTCGACATTCTGGACCTTCTGTTTTTCCAGATGACGTTTGTTATTATTTTTCATAGCTCCATAAAGTAATTTTTGGTGGTTTGATTGGTATGGCACTGAATAAGTAAATGAATTTAAGTAGAACTGTCATTTAAAAAAATATTACTTTGGCTTACCCATGAGCAACTGATATTTTTCCAGTGATTTAAATCTGATCTTATTTGTGTAAAAAAAGTGTTTTGTAATTGTGTTCATATAGTTCCTGGCTTTGTCTTGGCAGGTAGACTCCCAAATATTTTATGCTGTCTACAGTTACTTTCAATGGAATTTCTCTATCTCTTGCTGCTAGGTTTTATTAGTAATATACATAAATACTAATGATTTGTATGGGTTTATTTTATATCCTGAGACTTTGCTAAAGTTGTCAATTATTTCAAGTAGTTTTTTAGTTGATTCTCTAGGATTCTATAAGTATGCCATCATATCATCTCCAAAGAGTGCTAGCTTTGTTTCTTCATCTATTTTAATTCCTTCAATTTCTTTTTCTTCTCTTATCACTAAAGCTAACATTTCTAATGCAATATTGAAAAATAGTGGTGATAATGAATATCCTTGTTTAACCCTGGTCTTATTGGAAATGCAATAGCTTATAATAAAATAGTAGTTTATTATTATAATAATAGCTTATCTCTATTATGTATAATGCTTATTGATGATTTTAGATTATACTTATCATATTAAGGAAAACTCATTTATTCTATGCTCTCTAGTATTTTTAATAGGAATGGTCATTGTATTTTGTTAAAAAAAATCTTCTGCACTTATTGAGATAATCATATGATTACTTAATTGACATGGCCAATTATTCTGACAGTTTTCCAAATTTTGAACCAGCCCTGCATTCCTGGTATAAATTTTATCTGGTCATAGTTTATTATACTCATGATAAATTGCTGTAATCTCTTTGCTAATATTTTATTTAAAATTTTTGCATCTATATTTATCAGGGAAATTGGTCTATCATTTTCTTTCTTTGTTTTGGCTTTTCCTGGTTTAGGGATCAGCACCACATTTGTATCATAAAAAGAATTTGGTAGGACTCCTTTTCTTCACCTATTTTTCCAAATAATTTATATAGCATGGGAATTGTTCTTTAAATGTTTGGCAGAATTCCCTTGTAAATCCATCTGGTCCTGGAGATTTTTTCTTAGGGAGTTCATTGATGGCTTGTTCAATTTCTTTTTCTGAAATTATGTTACTTAAGTATTTTATTTCTTCTTCTGTTAATCTGGGCAATTTATATTTTTGCAAATACTCCTCTATTTCACCTAGATTTTTCAGATTTATTGGAATAAAGTTGGGCAAAATAGCTCCCAATTATTGTTTTAACTTCTTCTTCATTGGTGAAGAATTGACCCCTTTCATATTTGATACTGGTAATGTGGTTTTCTTTTTTCTTTTTTTAAGTCAAATTCACTAAAAATTTATCTATTTTGCTTTTATTTCCCATAAAATCATCTCTTTATTTACTTATTAGTTTAGTAGTTTTCTTAATTTTAATTTTATTAATCTCTCCTTTGATTTTTGGAATTTTTAATTTGATATTCAATTGGGAATTTTAAATTTGTTCTTTTTCTAGCTTTTTTAGTAGCATGACCAATTCAATGATCTCCTCTTTTTCTATTTTATTCATGTAAGCATTTAGAGACACAAAATTTTCCCTAAGGACTGCTTTGGCTGCATCACATAAGTTTTGGTATGTTGTCTCATTACTGTCATTCTCTTTGATGAAGTTACTGTTTCTATGATGTGTTGCTTGACCCAGTCATTCTTTATGATTAGGTTATTTTGTTTCAAATTATTTTTAGTCTATCTTTCCATGGCCCTTTATTATATGTAATATCTATTGCATCATGATCTGAAAAGGATGCATTTACTATTTCTGCCTATCTGCATTGAATTATGAGGTTTTTAATGTCCTCATTTGTATAGGTGCCATGTACCACTGAGAAAACAGTATATTCCTTTCTATCCCCATTCAATTTTCTCTAGATGTATTCCATATCTGATTTTTCTAAAATTCTACTCATCTCCTTAACTTCTTTTTTGTTTATTTTGTGGTTAGATTTATCTAGTTCTGAGAGGGAGTGGTTGAGGTTCCCCACTAATAAAGTTTTGATCTCTATTTCTTCCTGTAATTCACTTAACTTCTCTTAAGAAGTTAGATGCTATGTCTCTTGGTGCATATATATTTACTTCAATAGTCAGTGATATTACTTCATTGACTATTGTACCTTTCAGCAAGATGTAGTTTCCTTCCTTATCTTTTTAAATTAGATCTATTTTTGCTTTTGCTTTGTCTGAGATCAGAATTGCTATTCTTTCTTTCTTTACTTCAACTGAAGCAAAATATATTCTGCTCCAGTCTTTTACCTTTCCTCTTTATATATCTTTCTCTTCAAATGTGTTTCTTGTAAACAACACATTATAGGATTCTGGTTTTTAATTTACTCCTTTGTCCACTTCCGTTTTATGGGATAGTTTATTCCGTTCACATCTGCAGTTATGATTACTATGTCTTTCTCTCTATCCTATCTTCTCATTTATATTTTTCTCTCTCCTTTTACCCTTTCCCTCCTCACCAGTGTTTTGCTTCTGATCACTGCCTCATTTAATCTTTCCTCCTTATTATCAACCCCCTCCCTTTTCTTTCCTCTTTCTCCTCCTACTTCCCTAGAGTAAAATAGATTTCTATAACAAATTGAATGTGTATACTATTCCCTCTCTGAGCCAAATTTGATGAGAGTAAGGTTCAAATAATGTTTTCCCTCTTCCCTTCTTCCCCTTTATTGTAATAGGTCTCTGTTACTCTTCCTGTGATGTAATTTACCCAATTCTGCCTACCCCTTTCCTCTTCTCCTCGTACAATCTTTTCTTTCACTTCTTATGTAATTATTTTTATCATCATATCAAATTCAAATTATACTCATCCCCTCTGTCTATGTATACCGTTTCTAAATGTCACAATAAAGATACAGTTCTCCAGAGTTATAAGTATCTTCTTCCTGTGTAGGAATGTAAATAGTTTGACCTTACTGAATAACGTGGTGTTTTTTCTTTCCTGTTTACCTTTTTATGCTTCTCATGAGTCTGTATTTGAAGACAGAAGTTTCTGTTAAGCTCTATTTTTTTCATCAAGAATGACTGAAAACCCCCCATTTCATTGAATATCCCTCTTTTCCCCTGAAAGATTATAACCAGTTCTGATGGATAGTTAATTCTTGGTTGTAATACAAGATCTTTTGCCTTCCAGAATATCATATTCCAGGTCTTCCAGTCCTTTAATGTAGAAACTGCTAAGTTCTATGTAATCCTGATTGTGGCTCCACAATCCTTAAATTTTTCTTTCTGGTTGCTTGCAGTACTTTCTCCTTGACCTGATAATTCTGCAATTTAACTATAATATTCCTTGGAGTTTTCATATTGCTATATGACTATATTACCCTCTAGTTCTAGGATACCAGGGTGGTTTTCTTTGATAATTTATTGAAAGATACTATACATGCTCTTTTTTATCATGGCTTTCAGGTAGTCCAATAATTTTTAAATTATCACTCCTGAATCTATTTTCCAGGTCAGTTGTTTTTCCAATTTTATTTTTACATTTTCTTCTATTTTTTCATTCTTTTGATTTTGTTTGACTGATTCTTGATGTCTTAAAGAGTCACTAGCTTCCACTTGCCCAATTCTAATTTTTAAGAGATTATTTTCTTCAGTTAGTTTTTGTATCTCCTTTTCCATTTGGCCAATTCTATTTTTTTAAGGAATTGTTTTCTTCCATTTTTGTCCTTTCTTTTCCATACTGTTGACTCTTTCTTGCATACCTCTTATTCCTTTTCTCAATTTTACTTTTACCTGTCTTATTTGGCTTTAAAAATCCTTCTTGAGCTCTTCCAAGAAGACTTTTGGGGCTTGAAACCAATTAATATTCCCCTTTGGGGTTCCAGATGTAGGTGAATCGACAATGTTGTCCTCTTCTGAGTTTGTGTTTTGATCTCTTGATCTTCCCTGTCACCATAAAAGTTCTCTATGATCAAGGCTCTTTTTTGCTTTTTGGTCTTCTTGTTTGCCTATTTCCTGGCTTTTAAAGTTAAGCTCTTCTGCTGGAGTACAGGGGGCACTGTCCCAAGTTTCTTGTGCTAGGGGACAGGGACCTGGTCATTGGCTTTGTGTGCTGGGGCCTCAGGTGCTGGCAGGTGGAGATTGTAGGGGTCTGGCAGCTTACCTGCTGCTGAGCTGGGATCCTGGTGGTAGTATCTGATGTGTGCTGAGGCTTTTCTGCATTTCCCTGGGGCTACACAGAAGTATGTGGAGGTCTGGCCTCTAGAGGATACTTGTTCGCTCTGGGTTGTGCTGAAGTATCTGCAGGTCTGGCAGCCAGAAGATGCCTGATTGCACTGAAGCAAGTGGAGGTCTGGCTGCTAGAGGACACCTGCTCATCCAGGGCTGCACCAATGTTGCTGGGTATTTTCCATGGCAGCAGTGGACAGTGCATCATCAGGCTGATCTTGGGACCATTTTACATGTAATAAAGGGAGAATAAGGCTGAATTCGGAACTTTCTGCATCCCTTCGTTGTGACTAAGACTGAAAATCTCATTGTTCAATAGTCCAATTTATATCTTAACATGAACTGTGTACAATATCCTCTACAAGGGATCATTCAGCCTGTATTGGAAGGCCTCCAGGGAAGTGAAACCTTCTATGTCCTTAGGTGATTTATTCTACTATTGGATTCTTCTAATTGTTGGGAAAATATTATCAGGCTTAGATTTGCCTCTATGGACCTTCCACCCAGGGCTTCTGGATCTGCCTTTGGTACTAAGAAAAGCTGGTCTAACCCCTCTTCAATATGATAGCCTTTTAAATGTTTATAGATAGCTCTCACCTCTTCTCCAGTTCTTTCAACCAATCCTCATGGGGATGGTAACCAGGCCCTTCTCTATTCCAGTGGCCCTCCAGCACCAGACTGTTTGCAAAGAGATAATTAATTAAAACCAACCCAGTTAACCAGTGATACTGAGACTTCATAATATGGAGTCCTATCAGTACACAATGCTTGCACACAATCTAATTCTATCTGTTTCCCCACACAAATCTATCTAAATACACTGGTATTAAACCAATCTTCCTCAAACACTGTTTTATCACATAATGCCAGGACTTAAGGAACTAATATTAATAACACTTAAAGCTCTCATTAACTTCATCCCTAAGTCACTATTACCTCTATAATTTAACCTCTCATCTTCCATCATAATTCTCTATCTGCTTCTCAGTGATTCACAGTACATAACTGCTTATGTGGTTTGATTTCAGGAGGCCCCATGCTCTGCAGAATCTCCCACTTTCTGAATTATGCCTTGCACTTTTTAAAAACAGTAGGCAAAGCCTTCTAATGCACAATTAAAAATAAGGTTTAAAATGCAAACATACCAATAATAATAACTATGATAATAATTCTTTAAGTTTTGCAAAGCATTTTTTCCAACAATCCTAATATACTGCACCCTCAGTTTTATAGATAAGAAAACTGAGTCTCAAGAGGGTTAAGTGACTTGGCCAAGGCTATACATCTAGTAAGCATAAGAACTGGACTTTAAACCTAGCTCTTTCTTAACTTCAGATGCAATGTTTTTTCTACTTTATTATCTTCCCTCTCTGGAAAGGTCAATATAGACTCATATTAACTAAATCAAGTGGTATAAATAAATATCCCTTTCCTTCAAAATGCCTACAGGATAAAATCCAAATTCCTCAATCTGATACCTATCTGCTTTCCCAGAGTTCTTTCCTATTTACCCCTTCCCCGAAAGGGAAACCTCTCTTTCAATCAAACCAGTCAACTGGTTACTTCAAATTACATCTTTCTCTGGAGATTTTCCTGATCAGTTGCCAAACACTAATCTATCTTTTCATCAAACTATTCCATGCTCACCATCAAGTGTTGATTACTTTGTAAGTAGATCTTAGGCAGCAGTACTTGGTCAGTCACATGACTAACACCACCCATAGTTTCCTTTTATCAATTCCCATCCCTGAAAATTAGTTGGTATGTCCTCTGGGGCTGCCTGTAGGCCACACTTTTAGAGTTTCATGTGGTATAAAACCCAAAAGCTAAATTAGATTAAGCCTCAATCATCCTATTACCTTGTTACAACATAATTGTAGCTTAGATATCTTTTGCTTATGTTAGTCAGTAAGATTAGCCAAACATTTAGCAAAGGTGAAATGCAATAAAACAAAAACCTTTGCTACTTGACCTGGGGTTTTAATGAAAATAGAGAAACCAAGGAAGAAGATAGTTACAAAAATGCTTCTCATAATTTAGGGAAAAAATATCTGGGCAAACTTTATAACTAATCAGCCCATTCATATCATTTGTAAAATCCAAGAAAAAAGTGAAACTCCAGGAATGATCCATTCAAATGAAATTCAATTTTTAAAAAGCTAATCATACTATAAAACTTACTAAATTTACCATGGTTGCTGTCTTTCTCCCCTCAGGTTCTGATTTGGTTCTTCAGGTGTATGAGCTTTAGGTACTCCTGGACTTATCACTGCATTAGTATCTGCAGCTTTTACCCCCATAGCTAACTGATTTAAGTGCTCACAATGTTGTGAAAGCTTCAGGACCTGTAGAGTTAAAGTGAAAACTTTAGCAATGTTATCTTATACTCTTTCATAAACTATGCAACTAAACCCTCTATTAAAAGCTATGTAATTCTTGTTTTGAGAAGTGATACCCTTAAACTATAAGGAACAGAATGCACATGGATGTCTTACCAGAGATCTTTTCAAGCTGATTTGTACTTCTACAACCAAGCCTCCACTGGTGTATAATTGTGATGTGATGATGACCATGGGTTTTCCAAGGCTAGGCCATGGTGGAACCTCTGGCAAATTCTGCCAAGTTCAATAGGCTTTGATTCTGAGTCCAATGCTTCAGTTTGTGTTTGTTATTCAGGAACCAGCCTAGCTAAGTTCAGAGAGTCTCATCAGGTAAACTCATTAAGTAATGTAATTTTGGCCATGGAAACCTATAGTCTCTATTAAGTGTAATAGGCTTTGCAATGTGTACTGGGGAGAGGAAGTGTCTACAGCTGTGAAATTACAGCTTTTAAAGTGCTGACATATACAAACAGACCAGTTCTTAGAACTGCTTAGCTTCAAGCAGGTATGAATAAATTCTGATTTGCATCACTGGAAGAATTTTCCACATCTATGAGATCAGAGACCCATTTCAGCATTTAAGAATTCTTTGCTTTAAAGGGCAGCTAGGTGACACAGTAGACAGAGTACCAGGCCTCTAAGTTCAAATGTGGCCTCATACTCACTAGTGGTATGACCCTGGGCAAGTCATTTAACCTTGTTTGCCTCAGTTTCCTCATCTGGAAAATGTATTGGAGAAAGAAATAACAAACCACTCTAGTATCTTTGCCAAGAAAACCCCACTGGGGTCATGAGGAGTCAGACCTAACTGAAAAACAATTGAGCTGAACCAAAAAAATGTGCCTGGACTCATAGCAGGGAAAAATAAACCATCTTGCATGAAAGAAGGTATGGGAAGTTACTGAAATGCACTTTATTCAACTGTGACTATGATTTTATCAATTTGAGTACTTTCTTCAACAATGTGAATCACAACCCTACTACACGTTTTTATCTCGTCTGAGTCTTGTCCATGTTTTTCCATAAACTCTCAAAAAAGGATCACTCCAACAGGCTGGAGGGCTTTCAGTATTTTGTACGTACTATTCAGGTACTCATTTACCCATCTGTTATCCCTCAGTTTTGCAATACAACTGGCTTACTTTCTTTTTCAATGATACAATTCCTGGACAGTATATTTTATGCCATATTAGTACATACGGCATCATTAGTAATGGGTCACGTTATTGTGGTCCAGTCTACTACTAGTAGCAATATGTTTGGCAGTTAGGAGATGTTTAATAAATGCTTGTCTTCCTCCTCCCCTATTTACACTCACCATATGTCTTAACCTTGCCCTTTGCATTTGAATTTTCATTTTTCACAGATTATGATATTCCGCAATTCATAGCTATGTAGTATCACAGGAGGATGACTGATGTTTAAAATATGGAATTTCATAGGGGCTCCACACTTATAGACAATCTCTTGTTTAGATTCCATGTATAGGACATTTTCCATAATAGTGGTTAACATTTTTGGCAAATAGTTTTTCTGTGTCATGCCTCACTTGATAATAATAGTAAAGAGTATGAATGAACAAAATCATTTCTGAGATTACATCTATCAAGTACTCTTGTATTATTTAAATATATGTGTGGGAGACATCTTATTGGAAAAAAAGTTGGCCAAGTTTTTCTTTATGAGTCAAACACTTATTTGTAATTTTGTAATAATTTTTAAAAATCAAACCAAGTCTCTCAATTAATTTTGTAATTATGAAGATGTGACTGGCTGGAAAAAAATTATAAAAGCTGCAAAAGTTTGCTTGTATGGTTCTTATTTTTTCTTCAAGAATAACCAATATATTATTTGATACCCAAGGATATCATCACATTTTCAAAGAGAGAAATGAGAAAATAGGAATATGGCTTGATAGTTGCTGATGACTCCTCAACTATTTTTGAAGGCAGCATAATATCACAGTGGATAGAGCACTAGATGCTCAGGAACTTTGAATTCCACCAGGTTTGGATCTCACTTCAGCTACTTGCAAAGTGTTTTTCAAATCTTAAATTACTATGTAAATGTGAGCGACTACTAAGATTTCTCTGGTAACAAGAATGCCATCCATGACTTTTTTCTTATTCCTTTTTGTAACTACTCCTTCAGGTACAATCAAAGCTACAATACTTTCAAAATTACATCTGCTCCAGCATGGAACTCTTCTGCTTGTTCTGGGTTGGTCCACCTGCTCTTCCCAACTTCATCTCATGTGTCATTCCCACTTCCTCAGAAAATACAGAATACTAAGGTACTGGAGTCTAAACTCAGTAGTAGTTGCACTGTCATCAGTGAATTAATCAATGAAAAGATGACTATAGAAAGCTGACTACTCTGTGTCATTTTCTGTATACTTGTTACCCTCCTAATAACTTAATCTATAATAGCTTTTTAAATGATCTGGTCTAGTTAAGCTTCACACCACGCTTTCTATTTACTTATGCCTGTGCTTTGTGCTATGGTGGGGGAAGGACACTATAGGTATCCACCATCTTCTTCAAAATGTTCAGAGATGCCAAGAAAGCCCTGCCTTCCCCAGCTAGTTCATCCATCTCAATCTGCTCTCATACTATCCTCTTTGCCTACCTGGCCTAAAATGCCATGTCTTAGAATCAAAGATCTTAGTTGAGGACAAAAAAAAGATTAGGGAACACGAGGAGGTGACAGAAAATAACTATGGAAGCATGTGGCTATCTGAGAAGGGAGAAGAACAGAAGAGAAAGGGAGGCTTCCCCATTGAAACACTATTATCCATGATTACTTCAGCACGGATTTAAGTAAGTTACCTAGTTGTTACTTTAGAAACAAAGAATATGGAATTGAAAGGAGGATGAGCAGTAAGTAAGCACATTTTGGTGGGAGGGAGGAAAGGTTCAGAGCATAGGATGCAGGCCTTGTTGCCAGCATCACAGCAGTAGGCTTGGATTAGCCAGGGACATCATTGACTCAACATTCATCTGTTAAGTGCAGAGCTATCTGTTAGGTACTGGGAGAAATCCAGTTTAGCAAAGATACGGCCCCTGCCTTCCTGGGAGGTCTTCCAGTTTTGCTGCTCTATGAGGCTCCCCAAAGCCTGGGTGCAGGCTAGCATCTACAAGCTCTAGCCCCATGACAACTCTACCCAGAGCTGGCCAAATGGAACAGAAAAGCATGGATCTGATTGTACACAGTTTGGGGAGGTTATGATCTTTCAGATCTGCCTCTGTTGAGAAGGTGGGTGACCTGGACTAATGAATCTGAATGTTTTCAACTAAAAAGATAGGTAGGAAAGTAATTTTGTTCTTAAGAAACGTCTTGACTTCAGGTTCAAAGTTTTGTTTTTGTTTTGTAAGATTACCTTTTATTTAGTATCCTTAATTGTCAATGCTATTAGCAAAATATTCACTATTACATGAAACTTTTCTCTTGTATCTACTTATATGTAGAATATGGATATTTTATGGGTGATTAAACTACATTAAGAAATTGGGAACAAAACTCTGTGAAGAGCATAAAGCTTCAGAACACATTGTTTTGTTTACTAAATAAAAGGTAATCCTACAAAAAAAATTTTTTAAACAGAACCCCTGAAATCAAACTGTAAAATCAGTCTTTAACATGGACCCATCGCTGGCTCTGTTCCTAGTACCATTTTTTTTTTAACTCTGAGAAGAAACTTAGGTACAGTCAAACACTTAGACATTTCCCAATTTCCTTGTGCTTAATTTTAACCTGAACCTTTTAAACTAGAGATATTTAGATCATCCTTTTACATTAACAATCTTCCCAAAATGTGTTCAGTGGGGAAATAATTTGAGATCAAGATTTTTAAGGGATTAATCCTTCATTGTGAGTATAGATTGAATCTTGAATTTTATAGAGAAAAATTCAAATTGACATATCCTAAAATATACAACACACTACCCCAGTAGCCTTCCTCATGCTTGCAGACAGTTTTGATTTCCAAACTAAATCTCATTTGCTGAAATTTAAGCTTGAAGCCCTGAGAAGCCAGGGTGACTGGGACATGAGTCCAGAAGTTATGCACTTGGAAATAAAACCATGATTTATAGGAACCAACGTGGTCAAAGGGGAGGGGATTATGCCTACTACATGTTGGGAAAATAATTTGTATATTTGTGATTATACCTTTCAAAGTAAATATTTCTGTGTAAGAGCTAATCTGACTGTAAAGTTTACAGTGTAAATGGCTACATGGAGTGCAAGGGACCACCCCTTGCAATTGAGAGAATACTACTGGTAGAAACTGGAGTCATTTGCAGAAAGCCTACACACTCACCAATCCATGTAAGTGTTCCGGAAAACCCCGGGAGTGTAGAGAAAATAAAACTTATCTGGTCTTCAGGCAGTAAGGGCAGGGTAGTCTGTGTTACAGTTATAAATGTTATATCTTACCCCCTCCCCAAGTAGAATACCAGTTTTTGAAAGCAGGGATCCACATCCTCAGCATCTTAGGCTCTGACTGGAGAGGGGAGAGAATTCCTTCCAGATCCTTCACCACTACAGAAGGTATCTGGGAAATTCACCTCATCATTGCCCACCCTGCTACATTCCTGACTTCATCATCTCCAGAAACCCTTCATTCTGCAAGATGAAATCAACTCAGAAACTCTCACCTCCTCACATAAATTCCCACACTGACTGACGGGGCTTCAGGACTTCATCACACCAGTGACCTGCCTGCCTCCCCTTTGTCACCTTCTTTTTATATGTTGTCTCCCCCATGTGACTGTAAAGTCCTTGAGGTCAGGGACCCCTTATGCCTTTCTTTGTATCCCCAGAGCTGGGCACATAGCGGGTGCTTAATAAATGTCTATTGACTACTGACTGTTATTACACTAAAAAAAAATGGATATAAGGGATTCTGTGTCAAACAATGAGCATTCAGATACTTGTTCATTAGAGCTCACCTTTGTTTCTAAAAAAGCATTCTCTTTTTGTAGTACTTCATATGCTGTGAAAAAAAAATGTCTGTCTTCTCTTTCCCCTTGAAGATTTTGAATTTGATTAAAAAGATATAAAAGCTCTGACTTTGATCGTTCTAATTCCTGATTAAGAAATGAAAATATTTAGTAGAATAAAATGAGACTATTTCCTCACATGTAATGTATAAGGTTTTATAAAACAGAATTCTTAAAATTATCCCAATGAGAGGTTTATTATCCTTCTAATACATTTCATTGGCAAAGCCCTCTCAGTCACTGGTTCAAGGATCACTTAAAATCAATTATTAAAACAGTTATTTTCTCAAGTTTTCAAAACTTATAAATTATAGAAAAGATTATCTGAAGCCCTGGATAGGTTATTAATATTCTGCTATCCTGAAATAACAAAACATTTTAACTCATTTAATTGTTAGAATTCGATCAACACCTCCTTGCAGTTCTTTCTATTCAGGTGTTCATTACAGTCCCCTATTTCTATGATGATACAGCAAATAATATGATGCTTGACAGATGGGGTGGATGGGTAAAGGGAGACTCATTTTGGGGCACCAACTTTATGGTGGGGGTAAAACTTAAAGTAATAAAGTTGATTTAAAAAATCATGCATCAGAGTATCAGAACTTCACAAGCATATATAACGTACATTCCTGGGGTAAAAAATTTTAATGTCTCTGAAATTTTGAGATCAGTGAGCAGTGCTGGGGCAAATTGTAGGGGAGGTAATGTGGCAGCAGCAACTAGCATTATCTCTATAGACCCCAGGTGGGAAGATTTATCTGGGGCCGTCATCCTGAAATCAGTCAGATTTGGCTTCAAAAGAAACTTCTCAGACTCTGACTTAAATGAAGTCATTTCCTGGTTTCTCCTCAAATGCAGATTATTCATCCTGACAGATGCCATCTTTTCCAAGATGGCAGGACAAAATGCTAAAAAAAAAGAGGAGTGCCCCTATTAACACAGTACACTAGGCAACGCCAATACACTTCAGTAATAAGCACAGACTACTCAATGGACTGTTGTGCAGCTGTGTAGTTCAGGGAACTAAGTTAAAGAATACTGGATCCAGTCCATTGCTATTATTAACAACATATTTTCTATTTTTAAAAAATTGATTTGTTTATTTACTTTTGGTTTACGAGATTCAGTTCCACAATCCCTTGAGTTTCAAATTTTCTCCCCTCCCTGTCCCCACTCCCCCATGGCAGCATGCAATCAAATATAGGATCTGCAAATACTTTCACATTGGGCATCAGTCTGGTTGTATAGAAGGGTTGTAATGGATGGAATGAACAATGGGAAAGAGGAAACAAAATCAAACATGGAAAAGAAATAGAAACAGAACACGTAATTTGCTTCAGTCTACTTCTCATTTTATGACTTATTTAAGAGAAATAAAAGTGAATTTCCTAAGCAAGAAAATGTGACGTGTCCAATAATTTATTTAATGACAAAATACCTGACTTTCAGCCTGCAAAACTTTCTGTGCCTTTTTAAGATCAGATGACAATTGTTTTTTCCATGCTTTTTCTTCTGATAACTTACTTTCAAGTACTTCAGTTTCTCCTTGGTTCATTACCACTATCTGTAAAAATGATCTTTCATCATAAATTCTGTCTACAACATACAGGTTTCTTCCAACAAATGTTGAAGACAAACATACACAACCTAAGCTTCACAATCAGCTTATTAAGAAAAAATTGGCTTATACTACCCAAATTCATTTGCAGCATAAAGCCAAGTTAATTTACAATTTTTTTAATTACCCAGTGGACCTAATTTTTTGTGTCAGGGGAGCACAACATTCTCTCCCCAACTGGAAAAGCTACTTGGTGAAATAATTAATTAATTAAATTACTGCTCCATATATACAGAACAAGAACAAAGGGAACCAGAGAGTACTAGAGTATATTTTCATTAAATTCAAAGAACCACAGCAATACCCCCTTTCTACTCCAAGTACACAACTGTCAAGTAAATCAAAGAATGCAGGCAGGTGCAAGGATGCAGTAACAAACTCTAACAGTAAATCTTTTTCTAGATGGCACTGACACCCAGCCCTGGCCTCTCTCTATGTGCACCCTACAGGGACACCTCCAAACCCCCTCTTTTAAATAAGTGCATTTTCAGTGAGCTGTCCTCCACAGAGGTTGGTGAATCATTGACTGAAGGGCACAATCCTATCTTTTCTTTTTCCTAATTTCTAGCATTCAGCCAGGGATCAAAGCTGTGCAGTTCTTACCTCTTGGAAGTCTTCCGCTTTTCTACCAGTTTCTTGACTTTTCATAATGGTTTCTTTTGCCTTCTTGTATTTTGGATAACTCAGTCTCTAAGCTGGAGATCTTAACCCAAATAAATCATAGGTAAAAATGCGTATATTTGTCATTTAAATTCCACAAACAGTTTCTGAGCACATACTAAATTCCAACTTTTGAGAAAATGAGGCAGGATCCAAAGCTACATACATTTGCTGACTGTTGACTAATCTTATGCTGCTCCACATGGATTTCCTCCTACTAACAAACCCCGTCTCCTACTAGACTTTGGATCCTTAGCCAATGTATCCTGGGGCCCAGACTGTCCAGTTTTAGAGTCTTTGCTGCTGCTTATCAGCTGGGATCCAAAGGGAAAGAGTGGAACAGGATCATCAGTGAAGCATAAGAACAACAGACTATATAATCAGTATAAAGCCAGATCTTTGCATTCTAATCCCAACTCTGACTTTGGTTGCTTTGCACAAGCTGCTATTTCTCTGACTCTCATGTTCACGAATAATACTTACTTCAAAGATCTGTGATTTCATCAGTGTGGATATGCAGATTACAAAACCTCCATGCCTTAATAGATGGTCTTCATGAGTTGTTATGGCCAAAACAATGCTTCACCTGGTAGCCAATCTTCTGGTGATAAGCCTCTCTGAACCTGAGCTAGGATGGCTGTCAGATAAAAGACACAGTCCTCCAGGTCCACATACAAAGTCTTTCCAGCTTGATAGGGCCTGTCACCATTCATAATCTACTGGAATAGCCTTCAAGACCCCCATGGTCACCTCCATGAGGCATCAGAATAGTACTTCAGCAGTGATTCAGCATTAATAAGATAGGGGAGAAAATTCTCAGTTGATGAATGAGGACATGTGGAAAAGTCAATGCCCAAAAAGTACTATTTTTAAAACTGTTACCAAAAGGTTAAGTATAAAAGCTACAAATGTTTAAAATCTTATTGTCTTTGAATCTGTCAGAGATATGGCCAAGAGGCCTATTAGAAATATTACTGATGTCTTATGTATACTGCACCATTATTCTGATACTTAAGAAGACATATTTTCATTGTGACAACTTTTCCCATATATCAGATAGCAGAGGTACTGGGAGATGCCTCTACACATCTATAGTGTGGTGTCAATAGGTTCTAATCTCAGCTCTGGCATTAACTTACTGTGTAACCTCATTTATATCCTCTGGGTCTCAGAGGTTTCCTTATCTCTTTAACAAGAGAATTTGACTGGATGACCTCTAAGGGACTCTTTATCTTGACCACACTCTAGATTGGGGTGGAGACCCTGCAACCTTGAGGCTACATGTGGCCCTCTAGATCTCAAGTGTGGCCCTTTGAATGAATTCAAACCTCACACAACAAAGTCCATTAATAAAAGGACTTGTTCTATAAAACTTGAACTCAGTCAAAAGGCCACATCCAAGGACCTAGAAGGCCACATACGGCCTCAAGGCCACAGGTTCCCCAACCCTGTTTAGATATACAATGAATACCCATATTTACCTCAATCTTATCACTACACTGACTGAGACACATGGAGAACATATAAGTGAAAACACTGACTTAAAAAAAGAAAAATTTGAAAAAAGAAAGCTTATACAACAAATGTCTTTGACACACCAAGAACAGCTGTATTTTAAGCAACTTATACTTCAGAAGACCAAAGGATAAAGCAGGAAAATTTAGCAAAAGGGCAGCAAAGAATGGAGAACAGTGGGTTATCATAATGTCTGAAGTGTAGCTGAAGGTAGCCCACCTCACCTTTCAGCAGAGCAAAGAAAGTGGAAGGTCAGTGCCCTTGCTGGGCAATTTGTCTCATCAGTTGGGGGTAGACACCAACGGCTCAAGAGAGAGGATAACAGCTCAGAATTCTATGCTCTGAATGTTCCACTGTCCTTTCTCACACACAGGAAGGATAGTAAACCCCCTATTGGGGCATGGATAAGGACTCTGGCACCACAACGTTGTTAAAGTTGAGACTATCATCCCTACAACAAGAAACCCACATTTGAATAGCACCATTAAATATAAGTGTTAGATCTCTGATAAATGGCCAACATCCAAAATCTATAGGAAACTGACACAAATAGATTAAGATGTTCACTAACAGAGAAGTGGCCAAAGGATTTGAACAATAGTTTTCAAATGAAACACAACTTAAAAGTAGCCACTTGAAAAAATGTTCAAAGTCACAAATAATCTAAGAAATGGATAAACACAACACGAAAATACCAAACCTCAACCCTATATTGTAGTAAAGGCTATCAATGAAACTAAAAAATGAGAAAACTCATCAATGGACCGGTTGTGCACAGGCACACGTGGTCGAGCTGTGAATCAGCTTGTGTGCTCCAAAAAACAGTTTGGAATTAAGCAAGAAAAGATGCCGAATTGTTGCTATTCTGACAAAGAAATATTATTATTGGGACCACATCCCAAGGAAATTTTTAACAGCCATTTAAAAAAAACCTACACATTTTGAAAAAGGTTCATGGATAACAAAAGGGAAAAAACCCCAAAATATGTGACCAACAATTTAGGAATTATGAATAAATTATTTACAAATACAAATAATGCGAACTCAATGAAGTCCAATTATTCTGTAAAGCAGAGCTATTATGAAAGAGTCTGAGAAGCATGGGAAGACAAATAAACAGATGCAGAGTGAGAGGTAACCAAAGGAACAATAGACACAATTACTTATAATGGGAAGGCAGCATTGGGTGGGGGGAGGGAGGAGGAAGTGCCCCTGATATCAAACTCTTGTCAAATACAATGATCAATTGTAGAAACTGCCAAAATTAAAGGACTCATTCTTCCAATATGTTAATAATACAGGGCCAAAATGTTTTCTTGAAGAATGTTCTTTGTAAAGGGGTTTGTATGGGTGCTAGGAAGTATCACATTAAGACAAAAATGTATCAATTTATTTTTTAAAAAAAGTAAAAAAAACCAAAACATAAATTTCAGCTCTCTAACTTTGGTGTTTGCGACTCAACTGCTTACAATTCCTTGAATTTCATAGTTCTATTAAGCTCAAACCCAGGACAAATTCAGTGACTTGCCATTAGAGTCTCAACATGACAGCAGTAAAATTGCAAGCAAAATTTCTGAGTCTCAGACTTTGAGATAATGCCAGAAGTTTGAGCTGTGCAACAAACCAGTCTGTCACAGATCCCAAATATGGTATCAAGAAGCAGCTAGTATTACTCAAAGAAAATCACTCTAAAGTCATGAAAGCTTGGCATGATGACTTTGGCCAAATGGTGTAAAAAAGGACTCTAGAGCTGGTAAGAAATGGATTTTATAGACCTCAGATGACAGTAGATAGCAAATAGAAATGAGAGACTTGTGCTAGCTGTGTGCAAAGAAAAGTACTAGGGGCTCATGTGAATATTTCGAGAACAGAAATAGTAGTGAACCTTTGGAACTTGTCTGCATTTATTTCCTGTTTCTGGAATGAGACAGCAAGAACATAAGCCATGCATTTGCGGTAATTTCACAAGATATTCACAGGCATACCTAAACAGGAATCAGAAAGTTTCCATGGTTGCTAAAGTACTGTGGGAGAAATATTTTTGCCAGGATCCCCTGAGACAAAGGCATTCCATCAGAAATGATGCTGCCCACTTTAAACCCTACCTGTTGATGTTTGGGTTTTAGAGTTTCTGAAGATGGACAGATTGCAGTTCTTCCTAATAAGTGTATCTCTTGACTGATCAGGAAGCTGAAGGAAGCTTATTGCCTAGCTACAACTTCAATCCAGAAGAAGAAATAAATAATATAATACCCAAGTTGTCCAGACTTTGAACAAGATGACAGTTTTGCTTAAAAAATTTTGGTGCTCATGAGACACACAAGTTAAATCACTGGAAAGCTGCTCCATATCTACTTGTAAAGAGATGCATAATTTGCCTGTTTACAAAATGGCCCCAGAGGCTAGCTGGAGCCCTGCAAAGACAATTCACCACAGTTACTTAGTACCAATTAATGAGTTAGCTGGACTCTCTGATAGGCAGCTAGAGATTTCTGGACACTCAGCTTGGCAGACACTAAACATGACACTGCTTGAACCAGAGGAAAAAAACCTCTAAGAAAGACATTTCACATGAAGATGACTATGTACTATACAGCCCAACAAACAGTTCAAATAATGGAAGGAAAAGTCAATACTTTTTTTGTCTAGCGTTTCAGCTACAGAGACTCCTAGGATAAAGATATACCCTTCAGTACACAGTACCACTCTCAGCCAGCCTTGGCCCTCTAAAAGTTCAGAGTGAGACAGAGGAAACTATAGTTCTGATGAGAATTATGATAGGCCCACACTGTCAACCATCAACTAGCATAGGTATGGGGGAAAACACATGTCAGCAGACTATAGGAGAACAGGGAATAACTGATAAGTGATCAGATTAATTTACGATGTCCCAGGGGAAATTAATGAAATACTACAAATGTAACCATATGATAATGCTAATATTAATCCATGTAATGAGAGACATGTATGTAACTGCATATGGTCATTAATGCACATATTGCATATTTAAGTGTGCTTTTATTATTTTCATAATCATGTTCATCTGCTTTGCTTTGATATACTATATATTATTAGCTATATTAATCTATTAATTATACCTAGTTTTGTTTATTTCTAAATGTTAATTATATTTATATATTTTGTTATTTTGTAGGTCTACTGATATTACTATTATATAGCTACTAATGTTGCTATTTCTTTCATTTTTGTTTGTTAAAAATATTTGTGATAGATGGGTATCCATGTACTTCTGTGACATATGCATATGAAATATATCTTGAATATAATTTGGATCTGTAGTCACTAAAACAAAATGAAAAGTGATGTTTTGCATTGTGCTATCTGTTGCATTTTTTGTAGATGGCACTCTGAGGTGATTGCCTGCAATGATGAGTCATCATCCTTATTCTATTAAGGGCTATTATATATTCTGATGTCTGCTGTATAATTCCAAATTCCAAATTTACTATAGCTGATTTGTAAGGGATCATAAATTTTAAATCCTGATTGAGAATGTAATAGAGAAAGGCTGTCCAGTGAGGGTGGATACTTGGCTAAGGACCCTAGAAGTTGTCTTTTCGTGGTCTCAGAAGAGACCGAACTAGTATATAGTTGGGTTTGGACCGTGCAGGGTCACTTATGCCTGCTTGGAATGTATTCTAACTACCTGGAAGGAAGATGAGAGCAGAAAGACAGCAACAGATGGAAGACATTTTCTGGGAGACTGACTCTAGTCCCTGTAGCAGCTGAAGCTTCTTTCTTTCCCTAGTTTGCTGTTCATCACATAAAGAAAACCCGGCAGGGATCCCAAGAGCTGTGCCTGTCCAGTCAGAAAAACTGCAGGGACCATAGTGTCCTACTGCTCCTCTACACAGCCAGCTTTGTTTACTGTTAAGTGTTTCTTCACTCTTTTAAATTTGCCAACTGGTTGCTTATTTTCCAGTGCTGTCTTGCTAGATAAAGACAACATTACTACATCCTGAATTAATCTTTGCTATAGGGGAGGGATAAGGGAGAAAGCTGATAGAGAACTGACCATACAGAATTCAACTAGCTGGAAAACAATTCCTGCCTGGCCATCAAAGAGATCACCTGGGGGCTCAGAGCTTTTTATAAGTTTCATTAATAATCTATATTTCTAAGCTTTCTAATTCTGTGGAGAAAAGAAGGAAAATGAAACTAGTAACCTTGCCCTGGGCTAAAATCTCTTTATCTCCTTTCTGACTGAAAACAGAAATGGAGAACTCCCAGATCACTTTGAATATAAGGACCTTTCGCCTCCTCTAGTTCTCTACTCCACCCAGGAGAGAGAGGAAAGGGAATAAATGTAGGAAACTTAAGAGAAGGTCACCTCCTGAGACTGACTCACAGGCAGGAAGAATCATTTCCAGTCATCTTGCCCACCTCCCTGCTCGCTCCCCCGGGTCTCCCCCACCAAAAGGAAGGGGGAAAAGTGATTTTTGACTAAATTGCCTTTCACAGTGACATTTCTTTGGCAACACTTTCCTTATTAGTAAAACTTCCTTTTGATATATTAAGGCAGTGGGCTTATTTGTACCACAGAGCGATGAATTTTTAAGCCACAGAAACTTCCCAAAACAATCTCTCCTAAATTTATGGAGGTCCTACCTCTGTGTCTGGACAGGAAGTAAGCATACCAGTGAAATCACAGGTCTTTGAAGAACTGGAGTAGATATGGCTTGTCCAGATAAGAAATTTTCTCCAGATTTCTAGGTGGAGCTCCCAGAGTTAACCTGAGCACTTGGTGCCATGTGCATCTCCAAAAGGTAATTTTGTTATGCATAGAGGTAAGCTGAGTATGAGGCTGAACTATTTTTTTTCATTATGGGAACAGTGTAAGAATTTATATTATAGAGTACAGGTTGAGGCATATTATTTTTTACTTCATTTTCCATGGCTAATATAGAAATATATTTTATATGACTCACATGTATAATGGGTAGCGTATTACTTGCCTTCTCAAAGGGTGGAAGGGGTAGAGGGAGGGAGAAAATTCGGCCTCAAAAATTTTTTAAATGAATGTTAAATAAATAATTTTGAAATATGTATGTGTATGAAAATATATATGCACACATACACGTAATGCCTTTTTTCCTTCCCTCCCTGTGGTTGGGACACCAAAAGTCACCCAGCAGTTAGGAAGTTAATTAGGTGTGAGTATAATTAAAGAATGGGTAACTGAGTTCTGTCTAGAGCACCCAGGTAGGAGAATATCAAGTTGGTTGGGAATGTTCAAGGAAGAAGGATGACACTTTAATGATATCACTTGAAGGCAAGAGAATACTCCAGGGCACCAGAAAGAACAATGATAATCAAAAATTCAGACAGGAACCATAGGATGGGATACTAATAGGCTATGGGAGTCAGCTATTTCTACTGAATGGTTTTACATGCATATATTGATTACCTTATCCTATATATTGTTAGTACTTTTTTTTCTTGTGAAAAAACCTTAAACACACACACCTGTGGTGTGGAGTGTGTGGCAGTAGGGGGAAAAAAAGAAAAGGGGGGTAGGCACTGGAGGAAGGGGAAGCAGGGATAAAGGTAGTGGCAAAAGGCAGTGAAAAAGTAATTAAATGTTTGAGCACATTAGATCTTTGAACCCAAACTGGTTGAAGGACCACAAAGGTCCTTGAAGACTTAATATCTTGAGCCCAAGTTTAGAGACCAAGAAGGTTTAGAATACACTAATTAAGGAGCCCTGGGGAAAATTCTCTTGGGTCCTGGGAAGAAGCTCATTCCCTAGAAAGCTGAGGTCTTCAGCAGGCCTTAAGACTAGAGAGTGATCTTTCAGACAATGGTTTTAGGAGTACTGGGTCAAGTGAAAATAATATGTGCATTTTTCTTCTTTTCTGACATACTTTTCTTTGAAGTTTTTCAATATGATATTCAAACTGTTTTCTTTCTTCCTTGGTTTGATTTTGAGTCTCTCCCAAAAGAAGTTCTAATTCTTCATTCCGTTCTACTAAATGTTCGTGTTCCTTTTCAAGCTTCTGGAACTTGTGAAGAAGGTCTGTATGCTTGCACTTTTGGTCTTCAATTATCTTTTTACATCTATAACAAAAATGGAAGGACCTAATGAAGTTGCACCAAGAACAAAACAGCCTCATATCAAGCACAAATGTCTACTTTTTAATGTAATAATGCTACTAAGGGCTAAAGATAATGCACTTTCCCATTGGGGAAAGTGTACCTAATATTACCTTAAGTGTACCTAAGTGTACCTTAAGGTACCTTAAGTGTACCTAATATTACCCTACAGATTCATTATTGCTTATTACTGATGAATGGCTAGGGAACAGAAGTCTCAGGTGGCTTTTGTGTCCGTAGAATCTTTGGAACCTTAGAATTTTAAATTCAGAGAACAGCAACTTAAGAAAGTCCACAATTGTCCCCATTCTGTTCGTTAGCTCAGAATCCTCTGAAAAAGCCTCTGTAGTAACTGTATATCAGATAAGATTTTAGGGTGGTCATCAGCTTAAACCATAGGGGTAGCAGAAAGCCACTGTCTCCACATTTGCCTAATGTAGTTGGCTAAAGCATTAGCCAACCATTTCAGATAGCTGGCTATGGTGGAGTAGCACAACTCTAAGGTAGCTCAAGTTGTACAGGGTTTCATCTGCTCTGAGGAGGATAAGATCAGAGCTATTATTATGCTAAATTTTTAAATAAAAAATTTTTCCATAAAAAATTCATTGCAAAAACTTCTTGTATCTTCTATTGAAAGAACCTCATACCTCATTACTTCATTATATGGAAGCATGGCATTGCCTTTCCCTAACAGAACGTTTGTGGTCATCTTCAATAAGGACATGACACCATATGCCAAAATAAGTCTTTGTCCAAATAGAGGAAGGGCAGATTGGCAAATGAAAATCAAGCAGCCTTCGTTTCTAACCTAGGCTCTGGAATTTTTATATTCTATCAGGTGTTCAGTACACTTGCATAGTGTAGACATGCACTAATATGTACACTCTTTCCAGTGTCCAGCCATTTGCTTCCTAATACTGAATGCTAGCACCCAACTTTGATTAAATTCAAACATCAGTTACTGTGTGTCTTCAGTTTTCTAGTGTTCTTCAAGGTACAACACATAACACCTAAAGTACTACCAAATTATTTTTGATACAGGAGAGACTATAATCAAGAATAATAATGCTGTAATAAGTTCTTAACTATATGGATATACATTAGTTATCCAGTTATTAGTCATGCAAAGTATTATTACCCAATATTAGTCATATAAATAGTAATCAATAAATACTTGTTAATTATTGACTTATTTATGCAACTTTTAAACCCTAATCAATAGATAATTCTAATTAGAATGACATAACAAGTCTAATATCCATATTTGTATATCCACATCTGTAGAATCTAACTTGTCATGGCATTTTGGCCAGCTGTCTGACAGTAAATTTGATTTCATGAGGGTTGGGGACATACATATACTTTACCTAAAAAAAACCCAAATACTAGCATCCCTCTCCTAGAAAGATGGGGTAAGTAATAAAGGCTGAATATTAGGCACCTGAGTGCTTCCCCAGCAGGCGTGTGTATATTCCAGGGACAAAGTGAGAAAAAAGAAGGATGAGAGTATATAGTACAGTATAGTAAGTGGCCAAGCTCAGCAAACACTAGGCAATATTTTCATTGAATTCATTTGACATCATTACCACTTCTAATGACTTTTAGTTTCCACTTATTGATATAGAACAAGCTCTTTATCCCAAAAACTCATAGCTAAGCATCAGTGTAAAGAAAAGAATCTTCTACCCAAGATAGTTTTAATTACCTCCCTCTGTTACTCAGGACAAATTGGATCTGAAAAGGTTATCTAGTTCAAATCCATGACTTTGCCTTTAAGCAGGATCACTGTAAGCCTCCTGATCTTGAGCAGGCTCAGGGACCAGTGAGCTCTCTGGTGATATGAGTGATGATGTCCCTAGGCCATGCACAGTCACACCCACTCCTCTGCATTCCGGCTGATCCTTGCACTGGACTGCTTGCAGGGGCTTTCTTGCCTACTATGTACCTCTCTTCACCAAAGTTCCTCTTAGTTCTCTAAGGAACCTCATAGAATTTGATCTGAGAACAGCACATTCCATCCTCATTTCTCTTTGTATGGAGTACTGTTAAGCTGTACTTAGTAAAAGTGTGACCCAAATTTACTACCCTTCATTTTTTCCCTTCTTCATTTTTTACAATAGGTATTAGCTAGACATTGCTTATAATGGCAGCCTACTTGCTTCAAAGAAATTTCTCTGCAAGCCAATTGGTGGCTCTCCCTGTCCTAGCTTGCAATAACAATGGAGCTTATTTTGACACTAAAATTGTGAGTCATGGGACACTTCCAAGAGAGGTGCTATCCTAATTTTAAAGACTTACAGAGAAGTAACAAAGACTTTTCCTTAATAGTTATTTCATCGTTTAACAAACCTATTCCTCTCTGTGACCAAAATGAAACCATTCACAGTGACTGGGGAGCCAACATTAGGGGCTCTTTCTGTTTTATTTATTTATTTAAGAGGGAAGGAAGGGCAACCGGAGTTAAGTGACTTGCCCAAGGTCACAGAGCTAGTTAAGTGTCTGTTAAATCTGTTAACACACACTGTTAAGTGTCTGAAGCCTGATTTGAACTCAGGTACTCCTGACTCCAGGGCCAGTGCTCTATTCACTGCTACCTACCTGCCCCTCTTTCTGTTTTATTGTTTTTAATTAAATTTAAGAATATGGTGACAAATATGAGAAAGTAGATTTAAACTAAAGTATGAGAATTGTTTAACTCTGAAGAAAATAAAATAGTAAAAAGATTACTAAGGATGAAAAATGTTTTCATTTATGCACCAAGACTTAGGTGCCATCTACTTTGGAAGTAGGGAACTGGACTAGAATAATCTCTCCTAGGGTTGTCTAGTCTCAGCATTTTATGAATGAGCTGTGGTTGATCTTTCAGCCAAATTAATGGGTGAGAAGATGGAGTGGGAGCACAGGACTCCATCCACTGTCAAAAATAAGACGTAATTATTACACAGAAAGCAAACTACCTAAATGAGTCATTCTGTCATTACAGTATTCTTTCTTACTGTATCAGCCCTCCCTCAGTTAAATCCAATTCACCTTCATGCCCTGCCATCACCTCCCTCTTTGAGAAGGAAGGAGAAACAGTAGCAGTCACTGCTACTTCTACAGATAAGGATGAAAGGGGAAGTGGTTCCAGATAGGGTTTCATTAAATATCCAAATGCAGCATTTACAGCAAACTCTCTCTTCTTACAATAAGACAGTGTGGAGAGTCAGGAAATCAAGGTAATACTTGCTAGCAGTTTGAGTCTGGATTTTCAACAATTAGGTTTAAATAATGCCTGCTAGTGAAGAGGACTATAGTTCGTGCATGATCCCATCTGGGACGCAGTTTGGTGGCTCTGAACATCCTCTACAACGTACCCGAATGATAGGTGGGAAGGCATAGAATTTGCAAGGGTGATTAGAAGTGTTTCTCATTAATTTGGTATAGGCACTGCAGTCCCTCTGAAGGAACAAGAAGAGAAGGGCAAAGAGGTTACTCCCCCCAGCCATCCTCTTCCCCAGGAGTCAGTAATGGAGCAAAGGGAAATGAGGACAGCCAGAGATACCTCCCCTTTTCATGGCTGGCTACTGGCGTGTGAGCAGTCTGTTCCTGTCTCTGATCACAAAGCTCACCTTTCACAGAATGTCTCATCACTTTTTTCATTTCTTTCTGCTTTGCAGTTGTCTTTGGTCACTATTTCTTTCTTTTTATCCTGCCAAATATATTTAAAATGACAAATAAGTTACAGCAGCACAGACTGTCATAAACAAGAACCAATCACCAAGCATTCATTGTGTACATGCTGTGTCAGACTCTCTGTTAGGTGGGAGAATGCAAAGACAAAGAAAAAGAAACAGTCCCTGCCCTCATGGACCTTCCATTTTACCAGGAGATCACAAGTCTGAACATAAACACACAGAATAAATACAAAATGAAAATTCTTTTAAATGTTCCACATCACTCTGTACAAGGACCTCACTTCATTCTCTTGATCACAAAGAATCCATAAATCCTGTGAATAAAAGCTCTCTATGTTCATGTCCTTCCTGGATATTCTATGGTAAAAAAAAAAATCTCATGCTGCATATAAATAACTACATCTATATTAAGTGCAACTCTAAAGAAATGTAAGTGATTACTAGCAAACACCAGAAATCATTCACACATTCTCCTTTCCACAAGAGTCCCTGAGGGAGCTCACATCCAATGAATTCTATAATTCTTCTAATAGTCAGAACATTTTTTTGGAGACACTTCACTGGAATTTCCTTCAGAGAGCTTTGCATATTCTCCTCTATGTCCTCAATGGTGGAAAACTTTTGTCTTTTGAGAATGGGTTTTTGGAAATAGCTAAAGTTAAATCTTTATATTATGTTTATAGTTACTCTATTATATTTATAGTTAAATCTAATGACTAATCTAAGTAATACTATTTATTTTTTTAAATAAAATAAACTAGCTTTTGTGTGCTGCTAGTGAATAATCTCTGAAAACATCTTCAGCAGAGGAGTTTTAGTAAGTATGAGTGTTTCGAAGCACAACACTTATTGGCTTTGTAAGTTTTGTTTGTTCAAAAAAAACCCAACCCCCACACAAAAGGCTGTGAGCAAGTTAATTACTTACTAATGGACTTTATTAAGTATTGGGCAATTGGATAAGGAAAATATGGATTAAAGGTGAAGATTTGCTCTCTTTAAACCTGATACCTCAGAGCACTTTCTGCCTCTGCCCCAGGGTCCTTCTCACCCCTCTGGCCTCTCCCTCTGATCAGGAAGCTCCTCCCCAAATCTCCATTTGAGGAAGCAGCCATGTCAGATATATCACACTCTTCAAACCAGGCCTTATCTATGATGCTTCACACCACCCCTTCAACTCCCTTTTATGTTCAGCACAATCTGTCCAAGTCTGGATTCATTCTTTCCCTCCAAACCAGGGGTGGGAAACCTGCTCTAAACTCTCTCCTTTCCCTAACTTTCCTCTTATTATTGAGGGGAATGCCATCCTCCCAGCCACCTAAGCTTGAAAGAGAGGTGCTGTCCTCCGTTCTCTGCCCTCTCACAGCCTCCCCTAACCACTCCACATCAAATCAATGGTCAAGGCCTGCTGACTGTATGTTCCTGCCATCCCTCTCGAGATGCCTCCTCTCCTCTGACACTGCTACCACCCTGGGGCAGGCACTCTTCACCTCACACCTGGACGACTGTAATGGCCTTCGGAATTGGTCTTCCAGCCTCAGGGTTGCCCCCCTCCAGCCGACCCTCTACTCAGCCATCAAACGGATCTTTCTATAGTACAAGTCTGACTATGTGGCTTCCTCGGCCATTCAACAAACTCCAGCGGCTCTCTAACTCCTTCAGGGTCAACTATAAAACCCTATTTGTCTTTCAAAGCCCTTCCTACCTCTCCAGTCTTCTTACACCTTCACCCCACTGTATACCCTGTGACCCAAGGACCCTGGCCTCCCTGCTCGCACAAGACAGTCCATTTCCTGACTCAGGGCATTCTCACCAGCTCTCTCCATGCCTCCGATGTTCTCCTTCCTCATCTCTGCCTCTTGGCAGCCTGGCTCCCCAACTAAGACCCAGTCTGCTACAGGAAGCTCTTCCTAATGCCCCTTAATTCAAGTGCTTTTTCTCTGTTGATTATTTCTAACTCATCGTGTTTATAGCTTGTTTGTATGTATGTGCTGGCAAATCAGCTCATTAGACTGTGAGCTCCCTGGGTCTGCGACTGTCTTTCTTTTGTACTCGGACTGTATTCCCAGGACATAACTCAGGACATGGTACACAGTAAGGGTTTAATAAATGCTCTATCTAGGCAGGTAGGTTAACACATAGGATAAAGATAGCATCCAGAGTTTGGAACACTTGAATTCAAATTCAGCCTCATGCTAGTCTTATGACCTTAGGTAAATCACTTAAACTCTGCCTTAATTTCTTCATCTCTAAAATGGGATAATATAGCACCTTCCTCCCAGTATGGTTGTGAGGACAATATGAGTTATTTGTAAACCTTAAATGCTTTCTATCTGAAGGACCCAGAGGAGGTCTAACCTTATCCCCTACCCCCAGGCACTCCCTATTAGTTGTAAGATCACACATAAAGTATTTGGTATTTAAAGCTCTAAACAATCCAGGCTCTTCCTGCCTTTCTCCATGCTCTTTACAGTCTAGTTATATGGGCATATTTGCTATTCCTCATATATAATATTGACTCCAGGAATCCCTGGTTTACTTCAGGACTGAGGGAGACCTTTCCTGGTTCTCCCAGCCTTTGGTTCCATCTCCTTCAAAGAAATGCCACACAAAGCATACCTGAGTAGCTGTTGTCTTCTCCATTAGAATGTAAGCTCCTCGAGGGGGTGGACTAATTAATTCTCTTTTGGTTTTGCCTCCCTAATACTTGGGATGCTGCCTCGCACTATGGTCAGGACAGCACTAATTAAAATATAATTATAATTTTTTTGCCTTTAAAAGAAAACCTTTACTATGCAATGGTCTTTTGCAGCAAACATTTGTTATATATGATTTGGAATTGATTTCACAAGATTTTGATATTGTTTCTTCTTTTTTCCAGGTTTTTAAATTAAATCTTATTTTTAAAAATCATCTGCCTTTTCTCCCTCCTATACAACTGAAAAAGGAAAAGAAAAAGGAAAAGCAAAGCAAAGCCCTTACAACAAATATGGATTAACTAGGATATTTAAGGAGGAAGAAATATGACTACTGGCTGACAATAGATAAAACTGACCGACTGGGTCCCAATAGGCAAGTTGATTATTGCAGTGAATCACACCCAAAGGAGAAGGCTCCAGAGCTTAGCAAGGACATGACTACATTGTCTGGGATTCCTAGAAAATGTCATTGATATAGGTGAATCTCTTTGTCTTGTGCCTAATATTATTTTTTGTTAATATTATTTTATTCTTTTCTGAATTAAATGTCAAGCCAATTTTTAGATTAATTTTTACAAGATTTTGAATTTCAAATTTTTCTCCCTCCCTTGCCTCCCCTCTTTCTAAAATGGTAGGCAATTTGATATAGATTAAACACATGTTGCTATGTAAAACATATTTCCATATTAGTCACAGTTGTGAAAGAAGAAACAAATCTAAAGCAAAAAAAAATAAAAATAAAAACCATGAAAAAGAATAAAGCAAGTGAAAAAATATGCTTTGATCTGCATTCAGAGTCCATCACAGTTCTTTATTTGAATATTATAGCATTTTCCTTTGTGAGTCCTTTGTACTTGTCTTTGATCATTGTATTGCTGAGAAGAGCTAAGTTATTCATAGGTGATCAATCATACAATGTTGTTGACATGTACGAACTGATGCAAAGTGAAATGAGCAGAACGAGGAAAACAGTATACACATCAATTTGTACAAGTCTTTCCAAGTTTTTCTAAAATTTGCCTGTTCATCATTTCTTATTGCACAATAGTATTCCATTATATTCATATATCACAGTTTGTTCAGTCATTCTCCAATTGATGGGTATCCCCCTAATTTCCAATATTTTGCCACCACAAAAAGGGCTGCTAAAATATTTTTGTACATGTAGGTCCTTTTCCCTTTTTTATGATTTTTTGAGATACTGACTTAGTAGTGGTATTGTTGGATCAATGGGTATGCACAGTTTGGTTGTCCTTTGGGCATAGTTCCAAATTACTCTCCAGAACGATTAGATCAGTTTGCAATTCCATCAATAATGTATTAGTGCTCCAATTTTCCCACATCCTCTCCAACATTTATCGTTTTCCTTTTTTGTCATATTACTTAATATGATAGGTGTGAGAATTGTTTTAATTTGTTTTTCTCTAATCAAATGTGATTTAGGGCACTTCTTGATATGTCTAGAGATAGCTTTGATTTCTTCATCTGAAACTGCCTGTTCATATCCGTTGACCATTTATCAATTGGGGAATGATTTGTATTCTTATAAGTTTGATTCAATTCTCTATATATTTGAGAAAGAAGGCCTTGATCAGGACACTTGCTGTGAAGATTGTTTCCCAGCTTTCTGCTTTCCTTATAATCTTAACTGTATTGGTTTTGTTTGTCAAAAGTTTTTTTAATGTAATATAATCAAAATTACATATTTTACATTTCATAATGCTCTCTATCTCTTGTTTCATCATGAACCTGTAACTCTCTTACTTCCTTCTTTAAGCATTCGTATATTATACTTGGTGTACGTATGGCAGTATTGATATTACTTCATCGTCCACAGTGCTTTTTAGCAAGATATGGTTTCCTTCTATCTCTTTTAATAAGGTCTACTTTTGGTTTTGCTTTGTCAGAGATCAGATTGCTACTCCTTTTTTTAATTTTTAATTTTTTGCTTTTTGTAGGGCAGTTGGGGTTAAGTGACTTGCCTAAGGTTACACAGCTAGTAAGTGTTAAGTGTCTGAGACTGGATTTGAACTCAGATCCTCCTGACTTCAGGGCCGGTGCTCTATTTACTGCACCACCTAGTTGCCCCTACTCCTGCTTTTTTTAAACTTCAGTTGAAGCACAATAGATTCTGCTTCAGCCCCTTACCTTCACTCTGTCTGTGTCTCTCTCTGCTTCAAGTACGTTTTTTGTAAATAACGCTGCAGGATTCTGGTTTTTTTATTCATTCTGCCTCCTGTTTCCATTTTATGGGTGAGTTCATCCATTCACATTCACAGTTATGATTACTAACTGTGTATTTCCCTCCATCCTGTTTTTCCTCCTGTTTGTCCTCTCCTTTCACCCTTTCCCTTCTCATCCATGTTCTGCTTCTGTCTACCACCTCCCCGATTTACCCTACCTTCTGTCAGCCCCCTCTCACTCCTTTAGTACTTTCCTCCCTTCCTACTTTCCTGTCATGTAAGATATTTCTATAGTGAACTGATGGTGTATTTTTCCCTCTTTGAGCCAATAGTGAAGAGAGTAAGGTTCAAGTGATGTACATCACTCACTCTCCCATCTCTCTCTCCACTGGGTATTTTATGCCTCTTTTTTTTTTGTTTTGTTTTGTTTTGGAGGGCAGTTGGGGTTAAGTGACTTGTCCAAGGTCACACAGCTAGTTTGTGTGCCAAGTGTCTGAGACCGGATTTGAACTCAGGTCCTCCAGACTCCAGGGCCGGTGCTCTTGCGCCACCTAGCCACCCCTATTTTATACCTCTTCATGTGAAATATATTTTTTTTTATGTATTAAGGGATTTGTTTATTTATGCTTTTTTTTAAAGTTTATTTATTTTTTTATTTTCTTGGTTACATCATTCATTTCCACAAGGTTTTGAGTTACAGGTTTTCTCCCCTTTTTGCCCCCAACCCCCAGCCCAGAACATTGATCCCACTGTAAGGCCCCTCCCACAATCTGTTCC
>CM053596.1:54382163-54458568 GCA_028646575.1 Pseudocheirus occidentalis
TGTGGGAGGGGTCTTACAGTGTGAGCAATGTTCTGGGCTGGGGGGTAGGGACAAAAAGGGGAGAAAATTTGTAACTCAAAACCTTGTGGAAATGAATGATGTAACCAAGAAAATAAATTAAAATTAAAAAAAATAAAAATAAAAAAACCAACTTAGTGTGGACAACCAATTAGTCTAGCCTGAGTATCTCTAGTAGCTGGGATTAGAAACAGCAGAGATTCAAGGCACGTGACATAATGCCTGAAACAAATTTTTTATGGGAATATAATCTCTCAATTATTTGTTTTATAACTTTTTATTTTAAATTACTGATTTTCTTAAAGTAGGGAACATAAATTTGTAATTAAAGTCATATGTGTTCATATTTACAATTATTTCTATTGTTGTTGAGTCATTTCAGTCATATCTAATTCTTTGTAACCCCATCTGGTGTTTTTTTGGCAAAGATTCTGAAATAATATGTCATTGCCCTCTGCAGCTCATTTTATAGATGAGAAAATGGAAGCAAATGAGGTTAAGTGACTTGTCCAGAATCATTAACAAGTATCTGAAGCTGGATTTGGATTCAAATCTTCCTGAATCCAGGACCCAAGTTCTATTCATCGAGCCACTTAGCCATCCGTAATTATTTCTATATTTATTCTACTAACAGCCAGATGTCCTGATAGTAAGATTTAACTATAGTGAGATTTAACTACAAAGAATTTCTACATGTGTAATCCTCACAGTATATTCACAAATTCACCTCTGAATAATTATAAGTTTCTGTTACTAGTGAAAGAATTGAACCTGAGGAGACATTTGACAGACTGGAAAATAAGATATCTAGCCAAAATGAAATACTGTACCTATCTGAACCAAAAATTTTAACAATGATTAGAGTGACTTACCATTTTCTTTATGTCTTCTCAAATTTTCTTTTAATGACTCAATTTCTAGTTGGGCTGATTGTAATGCAAGCTCTAAAAGAAAAAAGAAATACAGCACACTTACTTAGATACCAAATTAATATAGGTTTATTCACCAAATTTCATTCTTTGAATCTTCAAAGGCAAAATATAAAGTGTTTCAATGTAGACTTTAAATAACCAAAAAGTCGTTAAACTGTACAAAATATTCAGAACTATACCAAAAAACCCAAATTGTAAAACTACAAACTAAAAATAAATAACTTTAATGAACATTATTAAGTACCTATTATGTGCCAGGGATTGCAATAAGCATGGTATATAGAAAGATAAAAAATGAAGCTCTCCTTGACCTCAGACTATATTATATCAGACCGTAGAATTTAATTAAGTACTGCCTTCTATTATATTTTTTAATATTTAAAAGTTTCATATTTGTATGTCTTGTTGTACTAATTCCGAGCTCAGGGGCAGGTATCATTTAAACATAACAATAAGAGCATATTTATGTGGGCCTTTAAGATTTATTGTTTTTTTTTTTCAAAACAATTATGTCAGATCAACAATACTCAACATTATAACCCCTGTCCTACAGATAAAGAATCTTAGGCTCAGAGAACTAACCTGCCCATAGTTGTAAGAGTTTTAGAAAGCTTTTTTGTGTGTCAGAGGAAGGGATACACACCCAGTCTTTTAACTCCAAGGATAGCACTTTTTCTACTAGCAGCCCTTCTCTATTCTCTTTCCTGTCCCCCATATTTCATAGCCTGAACACATTGTAGCAAATGAGATAATATTTGTCAAGCACTTTGTAATCATAAAGTGATATGTTAAATATATTCTATTATTACTATTGGTGTATTAGTGTTAAAAAAAGTACTAGTTAAATGAATAAATGATTGATTGAAATAATCAGCTTATATCTTAGTCTGTATATCCTCCCCCCCTCCAAAAAAAGAGAATAAACATCAAATTTGTATCCATCCATTTGGAAGTCCCCCCTTGGGATTCAGATATCTTGCCTGGGGACAGAGTGAGTGCAAATTTAGCTAGCTGACTACATCTAGGGGGCCAGACCATCCTGCACGCTATTTCATCCAGTCATCCATTGAGGACATCTTGCCATTAGAGTGTACAACCTCTGTTCTTCTACCCTGCCCCCACTCCCAACTGCTTCTAGGAACACATGTAAAGTGACTGTCTTATATCACAATTCATTATCTCTATGACTGCCCAGACCAAAACTCCTTTCCCCGGCCACCATACCCTATCTGTGCTTTCTTCTTCCATTAGAATGAGTTCCATAACATCAAGCAGGGACTGCTTGCTTTTTCATTTAGACCATAGCACCAAGCATACACAGTGCCTGGGACACAGCAAAAGTTTAATTAATAAATGTTTCTTCATCCATTCACATCTTTCAAAGCCAGATCATAATTTGTGGCACATAGAAGGCACATTCTCTATCATACTCATCAGAAGTCTCACAGACCATGAGAAGGTTCAACATAGAAACAATATGACTATGAAAATCTGAAAGCATTTTAAAACTTTACTTTTGAAGACTAAAACAAATAAAATGTATTATGTAAACCAATTGAATTGAACAATGTATTGAGTCAATTTGAAAACTGGTACCTTTCTACCTTTCCCGTCTTCTCCCTCCTTCCTTCCCTTCTCCTTTTCCCACACTCTGGCCTACTCACACACATGCCTTCCCTCTCCTATCTCGGAGTCTTTGCACTGGCTGTCTTTCCTTCATGCCTTGAGTGCACACTCTCTTCATCTATGTCTCTAGGAAACCCTAGTTTCCTTCAAGAATGAGCTGGAGACGCCTTCTACATGCAGCCTTCCTTGATCTCCCCAGCTGCCAGGGCCAGCCCTCTCAAAGCCACGTCATGAGCATTTTCTACATATCAATGTGAGCACATGCTGTCTCTCTGCATTATGACAGAAGCTCCTTAAGGGCTGGGATTGGGTTTGCCCTTTGTCTGTATCCCCTTTCCCTTTCCTCCCACCTCCATGGTACCTGGTCCACAGTAAGCATTTAATAAATATTATTTAATTAATAGTAATGCTTATTGATTGCTATAGAGTGAACTCCTTGATGGCTGGGAGCCATCTTTTCTATCTCTGTTTCCACAACCTTTAGTACAATGACTAGCATATAGTAAAGGCTTAATAAATGCTTGTTGATTGATTGTCCTTGGAGATAGGGAAGATAAAATGTTTAGCTAAGAAACAGCCCCTCCAACTCCATGAGGCAGCTTGTAGTCTAGTACAGGATAAGGGTATAGTTATAGGTATATTACACAGAAATATGTATGTGTGTGTATAAATATATATATATTATATATGTAGCATGTATGTATATATACACATATATATGTGATTATAACACAAAATAATACATGATGAATGCATACAAGAAGTGCTAGTGAAGGATTATATGAAGCCTAAGAGGGGAAAAGGTAGGTCTTCACTTACTGGGTGAAGTAACTCAATAAATATAAGGCAGACTATTTTTAATCTTAATATGCAAAAAAATCATTAGTTATGGTTCAGGCTGAAAAAATGACAAGTAGTTCAGGAAATAGCTTTCACTGATTTTAAGAATCAGATAACCTCAGGAATTAAACTCTAACATCATAGTTACTATTTTACTCTTTAATTGTTAAAACAAACCTGTTTTGTAACAAATATATTCTAAATCAAATTGTAATGGAAAAATATGAGCAGAAATAAGTAATTTGCATTAGTAATTTTTAAAATTAGTTTTAAGAATAACTAAAAACTTTGGATTCGTTGCTTTAAAAATGTCTATGAACACATAATAAAAAATGCTATTTACCTAGAGATAGAGAACTGATAGACTCTGAGTGCAGATTTAAACATTTTTTCTCTTCATTTTTCTTACTTCCCGCCCCCCCCCATATAGCTGATGTGGAAATATGTTTTGCAAAACTTCATAGGCAGAATGGGTATCATATTTCTTGCCCTTTCAATGGGTGAAGGATGGGGTAGATATAAGGGGGGGAGAATTTGGAACAGAAAATAAAAATACATTTTTTTAAAAGCAAAAAAATAAAAATGCCTAAGAAAAGCAAAATTCCTCTTCACTTTATGTAAAGCAGAAATCTCAAAGTAGTTTTTCTAAAAGCATACTTGTCATTAGCTCAGCCCACAAAGTCAATACAGGTCAAAGACTGTTGCATTAATCATAATAATAATAGCTAGCCTTTATACAACTCCTTGAGGTTTGGAATGTACTTTAGAGATATTATCCTCAGGACAATCCTGGGAGGTAGGTGTTAAATTTACTATTGCTAATATTATAATAAGAGATAAATCATTTATAATTTATTAGATAATGAAAATTATTATTAATAATAACAGGCAGCATTTGTACATGCTTTAAAGTTTACAAAGCACTTTATATTAAATTTGATCTTCCCAACAACTCTATAAGATGTGTTATTTTTATCCCCATTTTACAGATGGGGTCACTGAGGCTCTGAGAGGTTCAGTGACTTGCCCAGGGTTCATGTGAGAAAGGCTTTGAATTCAGGTCTTCCTAACCCCACTCGATCTAGCCATACACTAGATTCAGCACTTCATCAAAGAGCAATCACCTTTGGAGTCTATAAAATTGGATATGACATAGATACACTTCAATATGTAATCAAGGATCTGCCTGAAACCCTTTACACTGAGGATATCCTCGAAATTTCTGACTTCAAATGAAGTTGAAAGGGAATTCAGATCTCAAACTGTTCTGGAGAGTAGTCTACGTGGATATTTCTTGAATGCAGAAACATGAACATGACAGCTTTTCTCTAGGGAAAGAAGTTGTGACCTATGTGAAGGTAACTGAGTCTACCCCAGAGATATAAGATGTGGACTCTTCTGTAACCCTTTTTGTAAGGTTAAATCAATTCTGGAAAAATTCTTTAGTCCAAAAAAGAAGCCTAGAGAAAATCAATTTGTAAGATCTATCTGTAAAAGAACATGATAGATCTCAGTGGGTGGTTTCTTGAAATCAGATCTCCTTGTTTTATAGAGACATTTTATAAATATGAAAAGAACTTTAAGAACAACTTAGGAAAGGAAAAAAAAAGCTTAGTCAAATTAAGTGAGCTGCTTCAAAACCTCAGAAAGCAGTGGGTGGAAGAGATAAATCCCCCTCCCAGCAGCTCCCAAAGTGGGGATGTAGTGTGACTGATGGGTATGGTGGCCCTCAGGGAGCTTGGCCTCCCATGAGCACAGGCTCTCAGGGCGGCCCTCTGGCTGTCTTCAGCATATCAGCGGACACTTTTCCCTCCCTTTTGATTTTGTAAAATGAAAGTGATTTTTTGACAAAGCTTCATTACGACAGTCAGAAATGATGATTTTTAACAAATCCCGAGCTTACCGAGTTTATTGTGTTCCTTTTCCTTTGTGTCTAGTCTTTTGGTCAGTCTGCAGATCTCTTCATGAGCCTGCTGTAACCTTCTAGTTGCTTCTTCCTCCACGTTCCTCCTGAGGTTCCCTCGTACTGTTTTCTCTTTCTCCAGTTCTCCATCAGGGGGCTGAAATACAGATACTCTTAATAGCAGAACAAAAAGCAAATTTACTTTCATTGTACAGTATTTCTGCTCAGTACTCTGGAAAGGAAAGAAAGAAATATCCGCGTTTAAATGAAAACCATTTTTGCCCATAGAACAAAGAGATCTAGTCTCTGCTGGAATAACTCTGGAAAAAAGGGATCCATTGCCTCCTAAGGCAGCCCATGCTTTTTGGAACTGGCCTTTAATCTACCTCAAATCTGGCTCCCTGTGTTCCTAGTTCTCTCCCCTGAGATTGGCTCATTACTTTGTGTCCTCTTTCTCTTTTCAAGTCAATAAACATTTAAGGACTACTAAATAGGAACTACGGTGTTCAAGCAGAGGATAGAAAGATAAATAAGAAAAGTTTCTCTTCTCAAGGAACTTACATTCTATCGAAGACTATAACATGTACACAGATAAATAAATACAAGGAATTTTAGGCAGAGAGAAGTAACAAGGAGAAAAGGTTGCCTCCCTCCATCTATTCTTACATATATCATGTGGTCATTTACCATTTACGTATGCACACATATCCCACATATCCTTTTGGGCAGGGGCTTTTGTTACTTTGCATTAGTCACACCCCCCATGCCACTCCCCACTCCAATTAATTCAGGACCTGATACAGTTTGTGCTTGTGGAATAACTTGATGAGGCTGCAGAGGTAAGTTGGGGCCATACTGCCAGGGGCCCCATTGCACTGGAGGTCACCAGGAGTCACCAGAGGTTTTTAGTAGGAGAACATGGTCACTTAGGCAGCCTAAAAGGTGCCTGGGACTCTTCAGCTGATCCCTATACTTCATGACATTGAGGCTGCTCATAATCCTGGTTACCCTCCTCTGGATGGGCCATGAGTTTGTTAATGCCCTTCTTAAAAGGTGGACCCCAAAGAGAATATAATGTTCTACATATGATCTGATGAGGACAAATGCATTGAGGAGCTTAATTATTAGAAAGTGAACTCCTCTACAGACTGGAAGCCCCCTGAGGAGAGGTTCCATGTCACTGTTATTTTTTGTATCGTCCCAAACCCAGAACATGCCATGCATACAAGAGACCTATAATAAATGGTTGCAGAACTGAACTGAATATCTGGACTCTACCTAAGATTGTCTGTGCTAATTTAACAGAGTATAGGACCGCTAAAGTACTATTCCAATGCCTCATTATGATCCAGCAACGATCCTGAGTTCTAGAAGACTAGGGTCGGGAAATACGAGCCCTGGAAAGGCCTACAAAAGCTGGACAGGTTGTGTGTCTGCTGTCTGAGGACTAGCCTACTTAATTTTGGGAAGGTTTATGTAATGAACATAGAGTAAAGAATTTTTCAGCCACAGTAACTTTTAAGGGCCATTTACTGCTAAGCTATAAAAAACTGTAATCATATCAACAGATCAGATTACACCCCATTAAAATCAGAAATCTTTCAAGTACTAAAGAAGGTTGCCACATCACACTGCTGATTCGCACTGGATCCACTAAAATCCCCAGGGAGTTTTTCACATGAACAATTTTCTAACCATACCTTTCCTGAGTCTATTTTTTAAACCAGAGTCTTCACATTTATTCCTATTCATTTCACACGATCAGATCTGGACCATTGTTGTAGCCTGTGTAGATCTTTTAGAATCTTAATTATGAAATCCAAACTGTTAGCTAATTCCTCATAGTTATTTCACCTGCAGGTTTTAGAAGCCTTTCATCTATATCTTCAGCCAAGTCACTAGCAAAAATACTGAAGAGAACAGGGCCAAGTTCAAAGTCCCATGTCATTCCACTGAAGACCCTACCACTTCCCATCCCTCTAGCCTGCAGTACTTCCATTTCTTAACCCATTTTAGATCTGGTTCAACCAGTTCTGAATTTACCTAATTGTAGATTCTGTATCAGAATCATATCAAGTAAGGAGGTTATATATTTATTCACTGATGTTGCCATTGCTTGAAACATGTTCAAAATTCTTCTAGAATTGGGGGCGGCTAGGTGGCGCAGTGAATAGAGCACCGGCCCTGGAGTCAGGAGTACCTGAGTTCAAATCCGGCCTCAGACACTTAACACAAAAACTAGCCGTATGACCTTGGGCAAGTCACTTAACCCCAACTGCCCTCCAAAAAAAAAAAATTCTTCTAGAATTACCTTCAGAAAAACAGTATCATTGATTTCCATCATCTACCTTTGTCTGACTGTATAACCTTCAGTTGGTGAGGGTTGGAGTGGTGGCTGGCATAACATCACTAAAAAAAGAGATGACCTGTGCTGTTGGCTACAACATGTGTGACTTTGGGTTCATACTTTGTGAGACTTATCATTAACTGAAATACTGTGTTCAGCGTGGCTCTCTTAAACCTGGTTCTGTGGAGATTGCGCTGGAATTTAGACCCCTTAGTGCTCAACTCAGACCACATTTCACTTCCATGTACTCTTTGATCCAATGACTCCAGCTTCCTTGCCATTCTTCTAATATGACCCCCCATCTCCTGACTCCAGGTACTCTCACTGGCTGTCCCGCACTCATGGAACACTCTTTCTCCTCTCTGCATCAGGGTTTCCCTGGCTTCCTTCAGATCTTAGTTAATATCACCATTCACAAGAAGCCTTCCCCAGTTCCTCTTAATGCTAGTGCCTTCTCTCTATGATTATCTCTAATTTATCCTACATAAAATCATGCATGCACAAAATAATTTGCAAGTTGCCTCCCCTGTTAAATTCTGAGCTCCTTGAGGGACTAATTTTGCCTTTCATGCCTAATGCTAAGACACAGTATGTGATTAAATGTTTGTTGACCTGCCTTCCTTCCTAACATCCTGGATCTTCTATGTTACAGATCTCTGAGATCTGGGATAAGACACTGTACCAAAGAATGCTCTCTCCTACTAATCCTGAGCACACTCTGGGCTTTGCCCTCCTTTCCTGCCCACAGGGAAGCAGGACATGATACATGGACAAACACAATGTTTGTCCTGACAGGGGCATACCATTTGCTGTCATTCACATTCTCATCTCACTACTTTTTCCAACCAAGCTGACTTTTTGGCTGTTCTTCACACATGACATTCCATTTCCCATCTCCCTCACTTTGCAAAGGGGACCCCAGTGATGAAAACATACTCTTTCCTCCCTTATGTCCCTTAGAATACCTAGTTTCCTTCAAACCACAGTTCAAGTGCCATCTTCAATATGAGACTTTTTGTCATCTGGTGTTCCCCATCCCCAAATTAGCATGTATTTGTTTGGAACATAACCCTCTGTGCATATGTTGCCTCCCACGGGCAAAGACTGTTCCATTTTTGTCTCTATATCACCCTGGAGTCTTGCATAATGTTTGGCACGTGACAGAGGTGGCTTTTGACACCCCCCCCCCACCATTTTTCTGATTCCAAGTCTAGAGTCCAGTCTACTCCATGACACTATTGTGGGCACCTGGGCGATCATGCACTCCCTGGATAATTCTATGAATATAGCCAAGTCCTCAAAAAATTGATCTTTCAGGACAGGGCATTTACCATACTTAGACACCAGGATAATCTGATATAATCCTATTGTGGGCCTTTGTTTCTGCTAAAGCCAGCCAACATCCTGATTCATATTTTTAACCCTAAGATAAGAGAGATCAAAAGTTCCCTTGAGCTCCTAAAGAACCCCCTCCACATTGTCCAATAGGAAGTTACTTCCAGTGAGGTCCTGGGGACCCAATGATCATTCTGTCTTCCTAGGAGTGACTTCATGAAATTCAAATTGTCTTGGTGCATGGGGAATGCCCAGGAAAGGAAGCCTATGAATAACTGGTATTAGAATCCAGGAGCTCTGAGGAGATCCTCTGCCCATGTGGCGAAAATATCTGGGGGTTTTAGATGCTATATGACACCAGGGTCAACTTTTAACTACCAAGTAAGTCAGAGTTTTCTGCCTTCACATAAGGCCGACTCCTCAGCAGCCCAGGAGAGCAGCTTCTCCTGAGGTCTCTGGTGCCCCCTACTGGGGAACCTGTAGTAGAGCAGCTGCCGCTGCCGACTACAAGCAATTTGGGAGTCAGGTAACACTCCTATCCAACTGGAAAAGTTCCAGCCCTTTCCCACTCAGGGGGAGTATGTCCCTACATGCATGAGCCCAAAGGAGAGATGAGGCTAAAGTGAGAAATAATTCTAAAAACCAAGATGATTTAAATTTAGAGTATACAGAAAAGATACAGTCCAGAAAGTCCCTAACAGATAAGGATGCTATCTGCAGAAATAGTTGAGAGCCAATTTGTCTGCAATCAGTATGTTTCCCCAAAGCTTCCAGCTTGATTTCTGGCCTCCTTCACCCTCCTTCCAGTTACACCAATGTACTGGTAGGATCAGGGAGGTGCCATGTTTTCTGGTGGCCTCCTTCCTACAGTTCAATTCAGGCAAGGCAGACATGCTACCAATCTAGCAGCCCTATGACTGTGCCAAAAACTTGGTGCTGGGATTGCTATTCCTGATCAGTCAAATGTAAATGGCAGAAAGCCATGGCTCTGTAGGAAGTTCAGGATAAGAATTATTGGAAGGGGTTAATTCAGTCTGCTACCTCTTTTGGTTGGGTCTTGAGAACTTATTAACTGTTAAAAGTGGTTGCAAGTTCCTTGTGAGAAGGTAGCTTTTACTTTTGTCTTTGTACTTCTAGGACCTAGTATATGATCTATTCATAGCAGGTGCTTAATAGAGTGTTAAATGAGCCACAGGGAGTTGTGGCTTTGGAAGGATTATATGTATGCTACAAGCAGCCATGACTAGTAATCTACTGTGCTAACAGACTGGGTAGGTGAGGTACACAAAACTGAATAAAACTGTATGTACAGAAACTGATTTATACATAGAGAGGTGATTGGGGAAAAATATCACTTCAGATAAATTTTCTATTTGAATTCAGTTTATAAAATGTCACAGTAGTCTTAAAGGAGCTCATCATCTCCATCTTCCAACAATTGGGCAATGAGATGGAGGTTTTTCTCAATAACCTTCTTGTCTGTTTCTAGACTTCCATCTAAAACAAAGAATTCATCTCAGCCATTGTCCAAGGATTGCATCAGCAAGGGCTACACATCAGACTAAAGAAGTGTCTATTCAAGATGGGTGATTTCTAGGGCACATACTGATTCAAAAAGCAGGAATACTCATGTAAGGTAAAGACCACACTACGATTAGGAACCCCTGCATCTATAGATTGACAAAAGGCCTACAGTGGTTCCTAAGTTTAGTGGGGTACAGCTTACAATTTCATTTCCAGATTTTCATGTCTGATAATGCTTTTAACCAATCTGCTCTCCAAAGCATTCCACTGGACACTGAAAGTAAATGTTTTATTCAATGAGCTCATGAGTGTTTTCATTGGCCTTCATCTTGGCATACCTAGATGCTCCCAAACAGTTCATAGCAGAGAAGAAGCCATCCTCTTGTATACAAAACAATATTGCTATGAATACTTCTTTCACAAGATGATTTTGGTGGAGAAAAATTATACTATACAGGAGAAATCAGTCATCAAGCATTTATTAAACTCCATATGGAAGGCACACACAGCTTCTAGTGGTCAAGACACTTTCTCAATGGAGATCAACACTCATTATCATCCAAATCACACAACTCTAGAGCACTTTTAAATTTCTCAATTGATATCAGATTTGCTGGCACTATTTGTTTTAGCAGATTTCACCTTATAACATTCTACAAGCCAAAGCAATGAAGTAAACTGGCAGATGTGCGTACTACTGCAGAAACCAGAGTTCCAACACCTGGCAGTTCAGCCATCTGACAAGACCCTCCCTCCTCTGGGCTGTCCTGCCTGAGGCAAGCTCATCCCCGGTAAGCAGGGAAATCCCTAAGCAAAGACAAAGATAGTGATCTCAGGGGAAGATAAAGCTGAACCTTGCTTGAGAGAGACAAGAGAAGGCTAATCTACAGCCAGTAACCAGAAAAGCTACAAAACAAACTATAATTTCTTTGAGCAAACAGACTGTGTTTAAAATTTTTGTCTTTTTATCTCCCCTGGCATAAAGTCTTATACAAAGCAGCCATTTAATAAATGATTATTGAATTAAATTTAATTGGAAACATCAATAGACAAGGGGCTACAAGAGGAACCAAAGTAAACAAACAAAAATTCTACCAAAATTAAGGGAATAGAACTGAGGCACTGTCTGAACTTAAAGGAAACTAAGGCTTTTTGGAAATAGTATCATTCAATAAAGGAATTCTATTAATTTCATCCCCATGTTTTTTCTCATGAACTATTTCTGACACTTTAATAGCAGCAGGTAACACAAGATCTCCTGTCGCATAGGACTTTTTAGTTTTTGCAATTAAATAAGAAGTTTCATAAGATGCAAGTAAATCCTTTTCATTGACAGTAACAAATTTCTCAAAACATTGTTTTTCTTTATTTGAAGATTTTAAAAGTCACTCAAAATATTCCTTTGGTTCATTGCAGTCCACTGCATTGTTGGTATTAGGATGTTTTAGCTTGGCTGGTTTCATGCTCCTCCACAGCCAAAACTTCATTACAAATTAAGCAAAGTTTTTTTCCATACCATCATCATTATTAGAAGTAAATTCATTTTGCAAAAATGATTTGACACATTTTCTTTTTCTTGTCAGTTTAGGTATAGGACAACATGGTAGTGAAGACTCTGCTACATTGTCATCAGTATTTTTATCTCTTCTGTCTAAATGTAGCTACTTCTAGCTACATAACCAAAAAAATTTTGTCCTAAAACACAAATAAATATTGCTAATAATTTCTCAAATAAATACTAGCTTTTGTGTATGAAATTCCATTTGTGTTTAATTTTAAAAACTGATGTTCACCCTTACATACACATACAGCAGTAATGGTAGAGAAATGTTATTAAAGGGTTTTCATCTTTACTTGCTGCAATTAAACACTTATGTTTCTGTAAAAGAAGGAGATAACAGGAATTTTTAAAAATGAAATATTCTAACACAATCAAATCCAAAAATATACTAATTTGATACTTACACACTGAGGAATGACTGTAGGAAAATATTAAATTTTTATTTTCAAGAATTAAAATGCTATGTTTATGTAAGATAGAAAACTTTGTATGTACAGTGAAAACACTGCAATTCATAACACACAATACTCTCAAATCTAAGCCAAGGTGTTTCTGGCAGCATTCATTGGCACTGCATGTCATGATGGCATGCACAGTGCAAATTGGGTATGTTGTATGTTCAGAACTAAAGTTGCAGTGAAGTCACACAATGCAATATGGGTAAGTGCTACCAGAAACACCTTGGATCCACTGCCATTTGATTTTGAATTGATTTTTGGTCATTGTATGTTCAGAAACCTTTTACTGTCGCCAAATTTCTGGTGACCCTCCGCACTGTTAGGCAACCCTGTGTGGTGTTGTGACCCACAGTTTAAGAAGCTCTGCTGTAAAGCACCAATTCTTGAATGACAGAATAAGGCTGGTTTGACAGTCTTATTCTCCAGAGCAATTGAGTCTATTTAAGGACACCTGACTATAATGATTCCTATTTTCACCTGGCAAAGATCTTCCAACCTCATTGAAGCTAGCTACTCATCTGTTCCCTTCATTCTTTTCTGGCTCTATAACCTTCCCTCCAGTCAAGGTCCCCACTTTATCCCATACTTTTGGACCATCCTGATAACCATCCTATAAGTAACATTTACCTTTCCACAGCACATCATTCTACTTCAATGAATGGAATACCAATCATATTTTTAAGTAGTGTCTTAAGCACATATATAATATCACCAAGATGACTGGTTTAACCTACAGCCCAAGGCTGAATTCTGTTCACGGCAAACCTTTTATACACACCATGCATGCAGCATCTAGTTTTTCTCCATGCTCAGACCTTGAAGGCTGCCAGGCTGAGTTATAACATGGGAGGTAGCCAAAGCTACAAATCAATGGTGATGCTATCTAATATGACCAACAAGAAGCAGGTGTTTCAGGAAGGGATTCTACACCAACCTTGCTGCCAAAATTCCCTCCCCTTTTCCCCATTCTGGAAAGATGTTGATCTCTCATCTACCCTCTCCTTCCCCCACCCCATGCTTACCACCCGAGGAGGGACCTCAAGAGTCCCTGCTCCAATCCGACCCTCCAGCCCATTCATGTCCTAATGGTGGCAGGTCAAGTTCTTCCACCTCCTATTCCTGTCTTTTTCCTATTGGACATAGCCACTCGCACTTCCTGGAAGAGCAGGGAGTCACCAACTCCAATCCTGGTTAAGACTGAGGACTAGTCGACCTCATATGATGTCTTGCTATTTTGCTCTAAGCGTCACTCAATCTCCCTACCACTATGTCTTCCATGCATGCCTATTTCACCTGCCAAGGCATCCTATGGATCCCGGGCCCTTGCCATTATTCCTGTATCTGTGTCCTCGGGTCCCAGAATCTACCTTGCAACTCAATTCTCTATAAGTACTATGTGCCCCAAGTAGAATGAGAGCAGGGACTTTTGAAATCTTTATCCTTAAACTTAGCACAGTGCTTGGCACATAGTAAGTTTTTTTTCCCCTGCTTTTTGGAGGGAAGGCAGAGCAATTGGGTTAAGTGACTTGCCCAAGGTCACACAGCTAGTGTGTCAAATGTCTAAGAATTTGAACTTAGGTCCTTCTGACTCCTGGGCCGATGCTCTATTCACTATACCACCTGGCTGTCCCACATAGTATGCTTTTAATATATCCTTCCTTCCTTCTTTCCATGTCAAAGGCTGAGTCTGGGGGGTGGAGCCAAGATAACAGAGTAAAAGCAAGAACTTGTTTGAGTTCCCATTCCAACCACCTCCAATAGCTGTAAAAAAAATGGCTTCTAACAAATTTTAGAGGTACAGAGCCCACAAAGTGACAGAGAGAAACAAATCTCCTGCTGAAGGCAGCCTGGCAGGCTGACAGGAAGGGTCTATCACACAGAGTTGGGAGCAGAGAGCAATCCTGTGCCAGCCCAGACCCAGGGTGGCCCAAACCTACAGCACAGGCCTGCCAGAGCAAACTTCATGAGAGTGAATCTTTCTCCTTCAGGAGAGAGAACTGTGGCAGTTTCCAGACTTTTCGACCCATAAACACCAAAGAGAAAGTAAAAGGTCAGTAGGGAACTCTGTTGGAACTGGGTGAGGGAAGAGGACAGTCTAGCCCCTGCCCTTACAGAGGTACAGCAGCTGCAGCTACTGCCACATGGTTGCCTCTGGAGCTCCTGGCCTGCAGATCCTGGAGGGACCAAGCGACCATTCAGAGGATAATTGCTCTTGCTTTGACCTCCTTGGCTCTGGGACACAATCTTGAGTGGTGGTCCTGGGGTGAGGAGCACTAGTGTGTCAGAGCTGGTAGAGACTGCAGAGAGGACACTCTCCTCATAGCTCTGACAACAGCTGCACAAAACCCCAGAAATTTGAGACACAGCTCTTTCCACTCTGGAAGTAGAGTTATACCATGGTAAAAAGCTCAAAAATCAAGTAACTGGCTGGCAAGATAAGCAAACAGAGGAAGCACAATCATATTATAAAATATTTGGTGGGGGGGGGGGAGAAAGAAGATCAAAACATAGAACCAGAAGAAGACAACAAAGTCAAAACTCCTGCATCAAAAGCTTCCAAGAAAAATACGAACCAGTTGCAGGCCATGGAGGAGCTCAAGAAGGATTTTGAAAATCAAGTAAGAGAAGTAAAGGAAAAAGTTGGGAAGAGAAATGGGAATGATGCAAGACAATCATGAAAACAAGTCAATGGCCTGACTGAAGAAAATAACACCTTAAACAATAAACTAACTCAAATGACAAAAAAGGCCCCAAAAGCCAATAAAGAGAAGAGTGCCTTACAAAGCTGAATTAGACAGATGGAAAAGGAATTTCAAAAGCTCACTGAAGAAAATAATGTCTTCAAAATTAGATTGGAGCAAATGGAAGCTAGTTACTTTATGAGAAATCAAAATACTATAAAACAAGTCCAAATGAATGAAAAAAATAGAAGGCAATGTGAAATATTTCACTGGAAAAACCACTGACCTGGAAAACAGATCCAGGAGATATAATTTAAAAATTACTGGACTACCTGAAATTCATGATCAAAAAAAGAGCCTCGGCATCATCTTTCAAGAAATTCTCAAGGAAAATTGCCCTGATATTCTAGAACCAGAGGGCAAAAGAGAAATTGAAAAATTCACCAATCACCTCTTGAAAAAGATCCCAAAAAGAAAACTCCTAGGAATATTATAGCCAAATTCCAGAGTTCCCAGGTCAAGGAGAAAATATGACAAGCAATCAGGAAGAAACAATTTGAGTATTGTGGAAACACAATCAGGATAACACCAAGATCTAGCAGCTTCTACATTGAAGGATCAAAGGGCTTGTAATAATGATACTCTAAAGGTCAAAGGAGCTAGGATTAAAACCAAGAATCACCTATCCAGAAAAACTGAGTATAATACTTCATGGGAAAATATGGACATTCAATGAAATAGAGGACTTGCAAGCATTCTTGATGAAAAATCCAGAGTTGAACTGAAAATGTGACTTTCAAATACAAGAAGCAAGAGAAGCATGAAAAGGTAAACAGAAAAGAGAAACCATAAGGAACTTATTAAAGTTGAACTATTTACATTCCTAAATGGAAAGACAATATTTGTAACTCATAAGACTTTTCTTAATATGAAGGTAGTTGAAGGGATTATATATGTATATATATATGATATATATGTATGTATACATACATGTATGTATAGGTGTGCGTTATGTATATTGTGTACATGTATACATAGATGGCAGAGGGTGAGTTGAATGTACAGGGATGATATAAAAAATTAAATTAAAATCAAGAGGTGAAAGAGAAATATATTGGGAGGAGAGGGGGAGAGATAGAATGGGATGGATTATCTCAAATAAAGGAGGCAGGAGAAGGCTGTTACAATGGAGGGGAAGAGTAGGAAGGTGAAAGGGAATGAATCAACCTTACTCACACTGGATTTGACTTAATATAATTCAATTAGGTTTCTTACCCTGTAGGAAAGTAGGGGGGGAGGGAATACAAGGGGAGATGACAGAAGGGAGGGCAGATTGAGGGAGAGGGTAGTTAGAAGCAAACACTTTGGAAAGGGACACAGTCAAAGGAGAAAATAGAATAAATGGAGGGCGAGATAAGATGGAGGGAAATACAGTTAGTCTTTCACAATATGACTATTATGGAAATGCTTTGCATTACTATACATGTATAACCTATATTGAATTGCTTGTCTTCTCAGTGAGGGTGGGTGAGAGAGGAGAAGGGAGAGAATCTGGAACTCAAAGTTTTAAAAACAAATTGTTTTTTATGTGCAACCAGGAAATAAGATATACAGACAATGGGGTATAGAAATCCATCTTGCCCTACAAGAAAGTAAGAGGGGAATTGGGGGGGGGGGGAATATTAGAAAGGGAAGATTGGAGAAAGGAATATTCAGTATGCTTGCCGTCTTGGGGTGGGAGCTAGGGGAGAGATGGGAAGAAAATCTGTAACTCAAAATCTTTGGGAAATGAATGTTGAAAACTAAAAATAAATTTTTAAAAAAGACTGGTGTTACATGAGTAACTTCTAAGTCTTTATAACATATTGTATTGTGTGATATCTGTTTACTGAAGATCAAATATTGGCTTGTTAAGGGCGCATTACTTATTTTCAGCTATCACAACAAAAATATTTATTGATCTTGTAACTCTGGTTTGCATGAAGATAAACCAAGACTGGAAAATCAAAAGCATCTAAGTAAAGTAGACAATCTCTTCTAGCTATGTATTGAGGTTTTTTTGTTTCAGGGGTAAATATTGTCCAGCTAACCTCTGACCTGCATGGGTGGTATGGGATAAGATAGAGTAGAGGATAAATACGTGGATGTTGCATCTGACAATGGTTAACTTCTCAGGGTTTTAGTGTGTGTGTGTGTGTGTGTGTGTGTGTGTGTGTGTGTGCGTGTTTATATAGACTTTCCACAACCCTGAAAAAGCCTCTACAACTAAAGACACACTGCCTCTGATTTCTGACAGTTGTGAACCTATTCAATTAAACAAGTATTTATTGAGTAAAAAAAAAAAAGGCTGGTCTGGGTAGGTGCCCAATGCTTGTATGCAGACTCCAGGAAACTGACACACCAGTGGAGAGGTCCCTTCCTGATCATGTAGAGTGGATGATGATCCCTTTGGCCTATTGACTAGGATTACCCATCTTCCTAGTCTTTGCTTCAATAAGTTAACCTAAAACCTGACCTACATCTATCAAAACCTAACCCATCCCCAATAAATGGAGGGCGGGGTAGGATGGAGGGAAATGTAGCTAGTCCCGCATAGGTAAGAATAATATAAGAGCCAGAGAGATCTCAGAGGTCTTAGTCACAGAGGTGACAGGGCTGCCTAGGGTGGATTCTGGGCCCACCAAATCTTTAATCCCTTGAGCGGAGGGAAGCCTTTCACTACAAAGTCATGGCCCTGGGCTCTACAGGAATATTCTAGGAGGAGGGGCAGTATCAGAGCACACAGCTGTACTGTGTTCAGCTGACCTGGGGAGCCAGGAAGATCATAGTGATAACAGCTGACACGTAAGGTTTGCAAAGCACTTCACTAACATCTCCTTGGGTCCTCACAACAAATCTATGAAGTGAGTGTTATTATTCTTCCCATTTTATGGCTGAAGAAACTGAGCCTCATGGAGGTTACACGACTCGTCCCAAGCCACACAGCTAGCCAATGTTTGGGGCAGAATCCTCTCTCTCTGTCTCTCCCTCTCACCCTCTCCATCTTCTATGTATCCCACTGCCTCCTGCTGGGGCGGGACAGGGAGGAGGAAGATGGCCACAGGAGGACACTGCTATAAAATGTCATGGCTTTGAACAGATTCTCTGCATAAAGCAAACTATAATTATTCAAAGCCTTGTGCTTCTACTTTCAGGAGACAGGTTTGTCCTGATTCTACTTGTGCAGTTCTCCTTCAGTATCCCTCCACCCCCCACCCTGACTGGACCTAATGCTCCTGAATCTAAACTAAGTTTTTCAGCGCAGCCCCCTGGTTTGCTACTTATGGATGTCTGTCTTTGACCTCTGGACTGGCTTTCAGTTTGTTTATTTGGACACTTTTAGTTGACTTACACTAACCCTTCATTTCCCCATGACTATACTTTCTTTCTCTCTCTCTCTCTCTCTCTCTCTCTCTCTCTCTCTCTCTCTCTCTCTCTCTGTCTCTCTCTGTCTCTCTTTCTGTCTCTCTCTGTCTCTCCCTCTTTCTGTCTCTCTCTGTCTCTGTCTCTCCTCTCTCCCTCTCTCTCTGTCTCTCCTCTCTCCCTCTCTCTCTCTCTCTCTGTCTCTGTCTCTCTGTTTCTCTCTCTCTCTCTCTCTCTCTCTCTCTCTCTCTCTCTCTCTCTCAACTCCCACAGGAAAATAGAACACAACAAACTCATTCACCAAATATTGCTCTGCAGGATTTTTTTTGGCTCTTTCAAAAACTCAGATTTAACCTACAAGCATAGAAATCTACAATCACAGAGGATATTCAAAAGATATGCCACAGGCCTGAAGCCAGTTCCCAAGTAGTAGTTCCAAAATGTTTTAAGTAATAGCAGAATCACCGGAATAAATGCAAAACCTCACAAAGAAACTACTTTGAAAGTATTAATACTGAAAAAAAGGACAATATTCATTCAGATGTGAAGTATGGTGCAGCTATTAAAAATCATGTTTATTTTATAGTCAGATTTTGTATTTTAATCTACTTTTAGGTAAAAGATAATTTAGAATTGTTACCCTGAAATTGAAGGAAAAAACTATAAAAACATTTTACCTTATTCAGAGTTTCTTTTGGCCATTGCAAGGAGTCCTGTTGTTTCTGAAGTTCATCTTCTAATATCTGGATTTGTTCAAATTCATCCTGACATCAAAAGATGAATTAAATGAAACCAATGTCAGTAATCTTTTGGGAGTGGGGAGAATGCTGTTTGAACCAAAATAAAGAAATCAATGGTGATAACATTTTAGACATTATCAATGCATCATAAAGGCAGAAAAGTATAATTTTGTCTGAACACACAGGTTAAATCTTGCCAAACTAGGATTCCTAAGTCATATTCTAAACTTAAATAGTTAAAAGGCCTTTCTTAGTAAGTTTATAAGCAAGGAATACAAAATAAGTGTAACATTAACCTAAACAAAATTTAATTGTAAGGATAGTTCTTCTACAACAAAAAGCATTATATGAAACATTTCAAAGGTAACCAAAAACATTTTTTTTGTATTTTTCATTTGTTGTTCTCTTCTACTGGCACAGATAATTGAGAAAGTGGCCTACATTTTGTCTTGGTGAGGTGGGGGAGGGAGAGCATTGATTTTTAACCATTAATTTATTGTTTGGGTTCAAAGTTAATTCTGGCATACCTTAAGACGAACTTCCTGAAGGCCATGACCCACAGAGTTATATGAATTTAACTTGGAATCAGACAGTTCCAGCTTCCCCAACAATGTTGTTCTCTCTACCAATAAATATGCAATCTGTTCACTGGGGCTGCTCTGAGCTATTTCTGATAAGCCCTCCTGATCCAGCATTGCTTCAATCTCCTTTAGCTCGATCTCTGGGAGGAGCAAATTATAAAAATAAAATAATTATACAATTAGAAAACTTACATATTTCAAAATCTCACAGCATTTAAACCTTGTTCAAAGTGGTTGTGTGAGTCTATGCTCTGACATCTAACAAAGGAGTCTTTTAAAAGTTGCATAGCTCCCCTCCCACCTCCTGGCTCACCCTGTCTATTTTCCTAACTTTCTAGAACAAAAAGGGGAACAATAGAAGAGATCTACATGATAAGTTGAAGTTTAATTTGCCATCGATAGAAGGTCAAAAAGACGACTATGAAATTTTAAAATGCAGACCCAAATTGAGTAGTAATATGTATGGTATACTAGTAGAAGAATTAAGTCTAGACATCAGGAGACCTGCTTCTGTTGTTCATTAGCTGTTCTACCTTAGGCTAGACACTTAAGCTCCCTGGGTTTCAGCTGTAAAATGAGACACTTGGAATAGATAATATCATATGGCTCTTCCAGCTCTAAAATTTTATTTTAATAGGTGTTTGAGAACTGATTGGTATCCTGGCATTTACAGTTCAGAGGAACAAATATTCTGTCTCTAAACCCTGAAAGCAATTTGGGGCTATTAGAATCTTGGAGCCAAAAAGGTGTACCTGAGTTATGTCCAGGAGCTCTTCAAGGAATATAAATAGGCTCTGAGATATAGACTCAGAAGAAGGAGTGGGGACTTCAAGTAGGAGTGGGGGAGGTGGCTGGGGGAGGGGGGCGAAACAGTGGGAAGATGGCATTAACCAGTTGCAACGGAAAGAATTAGAGACACAGGACCAACAGGTGAAAAAAAACAAATGGAAAAGAGAAATTAAAAGGAATACTGAGCTGCAATGGAAAAGGACGAGACTGAGAAACACCACTAGACCCCTCCAGGTATCTCAGTGCTCAAGCTTCCTGGAACAGCAACTCCTGCAAGGTCTGAGGGATGTATCAAACAAAGGTCTGCTCTCTCCTCAGTGCCTCCACTCCATGGCTGTCCATAACAGATACTAGAATATATTCTGCTCACTTCTCTTGCCTAAACATTTCTTGTATCCAGACCTTTGTCCTCAAACATATAGAGGCCAAGGATTATCTAAAGATAAGCATGAATTTAAGCTAAGGTAGAAAGCCAAACCTCCGTCTTCCTGTTAGAAATTTTCCCAACTGGGAGCTTTGAGCTATTGTGATTGTATTACAAACTTGTCTAACATAAAATTCATTTGATAAAAATTCCACAAAATAAAGAAAAGCAGCACAGAGAGAGGGTAATGATTAAAGAAAAGATGACAACCTAAACCATGCCTCCTATAAGAGAAAGGGAAGTCCTGGGAAAGATTCTGCATTTCCTCTCCCCCATACAGCAAGGCATAAGGGGGCAGAAGCAGGACCACCAGTCAACTGTACCTTTCACAGACATAGCCACACCCACACCCACACCCACACCCACACCCACGCCCACTGGTATTACATATGACTAATATATTTGGCATGAAATTACCAGGGTTCCTTTATTTTGCTTATTTATATTATACTACTGAATTTTATAAATTTGAATTTAATGAATTTACTAAGCAAGTTTATGCTAAAAAATGCGAGGTTATTTTTGTAACAAGTTATATGATTCATAAAAAAGGGGTGGGGGATACTGCATGAGAGACTATCATGAGCATGTTTTGACAAATGTTATTAACTGGTTTCCTGAAAATAATTTTAGGTTAAATCTAAAATTTCTCTGGTAGCAACAGCAGGTTGGTGAGGAGGAGGGCAGTCAGTTTCATAGGAACAAGGCTGAAAAGAACAGAGCTAGAGCCACCTTCACAGCAAAACAGGTCACAGCTATCCATTCTAAAAGCAGAGGGAAAGCTGCCCAGGTCAACATCATGCTAAATAGATAGGGCATAGGGATGGACTGGGCTGGTTTGGGATGACCTCAGATTACTGGTTTAGAATAGTAACAGGGCTGAGGACATCATGAAGGAGTTGAGTTATAATGTCTTAACTATGTTTTCAAGAAATTAGGTTAACTAGGTCAACACTAGACAGGATACACCTGGGTATAAACATATATGACTGAGAGACAGAGACATAAAGCAACAGAAACACAGAAAAAGATATAGCCATATGTTTATCAAGAGATAGACACACATAGATACAAAAAACAGATTTCCATGAATAATATCAACATTTTGTGGTAGTTTCAAATATTGTCTACTAGTTTTTACACCAAATTTACACTTTTACAGCTATGCTTGCACTATGGGGGCCTGTTGAAATCAAAGCCAGGAAAGGTCCATACAGGGAAGTTACAAGTACCCCATTCTTGTACAGAATTATCCAGTGGATAAAAAGAAATTATATTTATTTAGAAATCCCTACATAAAGTAACTTTTCCTTTAAATGTTAGTCACAGTTATCATTAAGAATTAAGTATCAGGCTATTTAGTACTTGAGAATACATTGCTATAATCTTTTTAAAGAAGTTTAATATATAATATATGCCCTATTCCCAATCATCAGCACATTTTTTTGCTAATAAGCTCAATTTTCAGTATGAGATTCAATCTTTAACTGATAAATAAGACTTGTACTAGTGTTCATCATGGAGGTAATGACAATATACATTTGCAAAGGCATTTGATCCAAGAGTGAAAGAATGAGGTGGAGACAAAGAATTAAAAGATGCCAGGAAATTGGAATGGAGAGTAGGAAAAGGAGAATTCAGAAATTGTGCTTAGATTCACCTGTTGGAATGATGCACTTGACTCAGGGCACAAGGTATTCCATTCCTCAAATATTCTCTGTAGCGAAGTGTTGGTTTACTAAATTTTTCATTCATTCATTCATACATTCATTTAAACATCTTTTTCTTTTAAAATTTTGAGTTCCAAATGATTTCCCTTTCTTCCACCCCCTCCCCCACCTACTGAGAAGGCAAGCAATACATCAAATTATATATGTGAAATTGTGCAAAATGTATATCCATATTAGCCTTATTGGAAAAAAAAGGAAGGAAAAATAAAGGCAACAAGAAGGTTATGCTTCAATTTGCACTCAGAGTTCATCAGTTCTCTCTCTGGATGTGGATAGCATTTTTTTATCATGAGTCCTTTGGAACTGTCTTGGATCATTGTATTGCTCAGAGCAGCCGAGTCTTTCACGGTTGAACATCACTATCCTTGTCCTTGATTTGCAAGGTTTCCTGGGCCAGGCGCTACCAGTCAGTCCTCACTGAAAGAGTAGTTTATAGATCAGTTTAGGTCAGGGGTGGGAACCTGTGGCCCTCTAGGTCCTCAAGTGCCAGTGTAAGAGACCCAACCTTGTTATTACCATGTGCAATGACTCTCTGGTTCTTTTCACTTCACTTTGCATCAGTTCATATGGGTCTTGCCATGTTTTTCTGAAACCACCTTCCTCATCATTTGTTGTAGCACAATAGTAACTTGATCACAATCATATATATCGCATCTTGGTCAGCCATTCCCCAATTCTTTGCCACCACAAAAAGAGCTGCTATAAATATTTTTGTACGTATAGATCCTTTTCCTTTGATCTCTTTGGGGTAAAGACCTAGGAGTGGTATCGTTGGGTCAAAGTATTATAGTCCTTTGGGCACAGTTCAAAACTGTGTTCCAGAACAGCCGGACCAGTTCACTACTCCATCAACAATGCATTAGTGTACCTATTTTCCCTCATCCCCTCCTGCATGTGTCATTTCTGGTAGGTGTGAGATGGTACCTCAGAGTTGTTTTAGTTTGTATTTCTCTAATCAGTTGTGATTTAGAGTATTTTTTCAAGTTAACTGTTTGTTTCTGTTTCAAATGTGTCTCTTATAACAACATATTGTTGGGTTCTGGATCCTAATACATTCTGCTATCTGTTTCTGTTTTATGATTGCTGTGTATTTCCTTCAACTCATTTTCTTCCATTTCTTCTTCTCTCTATCTTTTATCCTGACCTTCTTCAAAAGCCTATTTTGCTTCTAACCATTAATCCACCCTCCCTTTTATCATCCCCCCTTTCTCTTATCCCCTTTCTCTCCTAGTTCCCTACTGGGTAGGACAGATAAGAGGGAGGTTCAAAGCTCTTCTTTGCATTCCTCTTATGTGGGAACACGTTCTCCATTCCATTTCTCCCTCCTCCTTCCTCCCAATGCATTCCTCTCTCGTACTCCTTCATTTCTTTTATTAAGAGATCATCCCAATAATGCCCTATGTCTATGTAAACTCCTTTCAACTGCCTTAATAATGATAAAGTTCTTAGGAATTACATGAATCATCTTCCCATATAGGAATGTAAACAGTTTAACCTGATTGAGTCCCTTCTGACTTCCCTTTCATGTTTACCTTTTTATGCTTTCCTTGAGTCTTGTGTTTAGATGTCAAATTTTCTCTTTAGCTCTGGTCCTTTCATCAGGAATGCCTTAAAGTCCTCTATTTCATTAAATATCCATTTCTCTTTCCCCCTGTACTCCCCCCCAAGGATTATACTCAGTTTGGTGAGTATGTTCTTACTGGTTGTAATTCTATGTCTTTCACCTTCCAGAATATCATATCCCAAGACCTCTGTTCCTTTAATGTGAAAGTTGCTAAATCTTGTGTGATATTGACTATGACTACAATATTTGAATTGTTTCTTTCTGGCTGCTTGCAATATTTTCTCTTTGACTTGGGGGCTCTGGAACTTGGCTATAATATTTCTGAGAGTTTTCATTTTGGGATCTCTTTCAGGAGATGATCAGTGGATTCTTTCCATTTCTATTTTACCCTCTGTATCTAAGATTTTGGTGACAGTTTTCCTTTATAATTTCTTGAATTATGATATCTGGAATCTTTTTTTGATCATGGTTTTCTAGTAGTCCAGTAATTCCTAAATTATTTTTTCTTGAGCTATTTTCCAGGTCAGTTGTGTTTCTAATGAGATATTTCACATTTTCTTCTATTTTTTCATCCTTCTGAATTTATTTTATTGTTGCTTGATGTTTTAGGAAGTCATTAGCTTCTACTTGCCCAAGGAATTATGCTTTACAATGAGCTTTTGTATCTCTTTTTCTATGTGGCCAATTTTGCTTTTTGAAGAGTTCTTTTCTTCAGAGAATTTCTAAACTCTCTTTTTCATTAAGCCAATTCTGTTTTTCAAAGTGTCATTTTCTTTAATATTTTTGTGCTTCTTTTAGCAAGCTGTTAATTCTTTTTTCATAATTTTCTTGTATTACTCTCATTTCTTTTTCCAATTTTTTGTCTACCATGCTTTTTTCTTTCTTTAACTCTTCCAAGAATTCTTGTTGGACTTACAACTCATTAACATTTTTCTATGAAGTTTTGGTTGTAGCTCTACTTGCATAATTGTCTTCTGATTTGTGTTTTGGTCTTCCCTGCCACTGAAATAGTTTTTTATTGATGGGGGAGGACATAGGAGAAAGCAGATTGGGGGAGGCGTTATACAATGGGATGGCTGTTTTGAGGTGGTGGGTGGGAAAAGATGGAGAGAAAATTTGTAACTCAAAATCTTGTGGAAATGAATGAAGTAAACAAGAAAATAAATAAATGAATTGAAAAAAGAAATATTTTTTATGGTCAAGTTTGTTTTTGTTGTTGTTTGCTTATTTTCCCAGTCTATTTCCTGACTCTGATTTTTATGTTAAAGTTGGGTTCTGTTCACCTGAGGGTGGGAAGGTACTTTCCCAAACTTCAGGCTTTTTCATGCTGCTGTTTTCAGAGCTAGTTCTGAGGGTCTGTGCATTTTCAGTGCTTTGAAGGTGATGTGATTGATCCAAGGAGAGGTGTGGTCACTGCTCTTCTGGTTTCCGTTCTGGTCTTTACCCAGGAAGGGTCCCTGTTCCCCTGTAGCTGCAAGTGCTTGCATTCTTCTTGGCTCTGGAACTGTGCCTAGGGCCCCTGCTCCTTACTAGATTTTTCTTAATGAGTTATATAACCTTTTGGCAATTACAGGTTTGATAAGTAGCTGATTCAGCCTCCTAAGTATAGATAACCTCCCACTTAAGTTTTTCAGACCAAGTGCTTGTTGATTGTTCTCTATTTTTCCATAATATCCTTCAGACAACCCTAGAGTCCAGCCCAACTCAGCCCTAGTGTCCAGTTTGGGTCTTTGCTCTTTCCTTACCTTATTAAATATCACAGAAATATTAATCCCTGTATACAAGTACTTTACTTACAAGGCTCATGTCCTTATAATATTAGATGACATTTATATATCAGCTTTAAGATTTACATTTTGTATATATTATCTCAATTCGTCCTCACAATCACACTATGAGCTAAGTATCCTGGTTATTATTATCCCCACTTTAGAGATGAGGAAATTCAAGCTCAGAGAGGCTAAGCGACCTACTCGTGGTCACTGATTTGCTCAAAAAGAATTTTTAATATCTACTCCATATAAGGCACTCTATAAGACACTGGGGAATAAAAAAAATGCCATGATCTTTGTCAAGAGTTCACATTCTTGACTCCAGAAACTAGAGCATCCAAAGTTGGAAGCATACTGGTCATTTGAAGAGATTCCAATAATCTCTGAGCTCCAAAGCAGTCTGACTAAACAGCTACAAATCACAACATCACGGGTTCTACTACATTCGATCACCATCACTGTAGTATTTCACCTAAAGTACTTTTCCATGTACTTTTACTTGATGTGGTTAAAAGAAAAAAAAACACTGACAACTTTAAATAAAAGATCAAAAAGTTACCCTGTTGGAGCTGCAGTTCTTTAAATTCAAGCTGAAGTTGCTCACTCTCTTCTTCAAAATCATGAGTTAAGGCTTCTCTTTCTTCTGTTAATTGACGCACATGATTCACATAATTTTCCACCTAAAACAGAAGCAGAAGCCACCACTGAACACACCTCCAGGCCATTTTAGAACCAAAATAAAGCAGTCAAATAAGCTGCAGAAATAACTATTGTTTCTTATGGCAAGCGGCATGTCAAACACTTTTCCAATCTTTAATTTCACACTCTACACTTTAGTGAATGGCATCCTTAACTGGGATATCAAAAAAAATTCATCACTCAGTGAACAGCCTTCCATGGAGGAGCCTCACCAAACCTGGCTAGTAGGTTGGTTCTCAGTTAACTAAGTCCTTTGTTGAGTCCATGCCAAGCTTTGCCAGCTTTTAGAGGCTCGGAACTAAAGTTGGAAGATTAGAGGACATGTCCAAGCCCCTCATCTTATAGAAGAGAATGAAGCCTGGGGAGGTTCAATAATTTTCCTACGGTCACAAGGCTAATACACATCAGATGTTAAAATCTGAACTCAAGTATTCTTGACCCCAAGTCCAGTGCTCTATCCACTAGGCAATACTGCCTTCTCAAGCTCTCATTCCACAGGCAAGGCTTTCAAGAGCTTTAGGCAGCTTCTATAACTCCATTTTAGTGGAGGTGACAATGATAACAATATCTGGCATTCTGTGAAGTATTTTTTATAGAATCAGAATTTGAGAGACCAAAGGGACTCAGCAGTCCACCCATGAAAATAATCTCCACTATAACACTCACACCCATTATCTCATTTGAGTCTCACAACTCATCTGACACATGTATAGTACAACTGTTTCTATGATACTGCCCTACACCAGTGGGTTGGGCTTGCCAGGTACAAAGATAGATCCTTTGACTTGGGAATAAGAACAATCTAAGCCCGGGTTTCAGGGGTGGGGTAGCACCCAGAAGTCAGTGTAACAGCTGAATAGAAAGGGTGATCTGGATCCAATTCTTACCTGTGGTATGAATCAGAATTAATAACCTAGTACAATCTGAGTCCAAGTAGGTATAGTTTCCATCCCAGGAAAAAAAATATAGCAGCAAGGGTAAAGTACTAACGACCAATTTGAAAGTCAAATGCAATTAGCCAAATTGGAAGGAAGGAAACAAGGCTTTATGAAGCATCTACTATGAGCCAAGTGCTACACGAAGCACTTACAAACATTATCTCACTTGATCTTCCCAACAACTCTGGGCAAGTAGGAGGTATTCTTATCCTAATTTTACAGCTGAAGAAACCGAAGAAGACAAAGGTTAAGTGACTTGCTTGGCCACACAGCTATTAATTGTCTCGGACTAGATTTGAACTCAGGTCTTCTTGACCTCAGGCCAACCATCCTATCCACTGCACCACCTTCACTACCTCAAACTGAAGGTAAAAATCAGGTGTGAGAGACCTAAGAATTCACTGCTGCCTGACCTGAAAGTCTGGAGGGCTAATGAGTCAGCAGCAGCATCTATTTATACTGAAGATGTACGGCCATACCGTTCTCCCCTTCCCTTTCTTATTAGTGCATCGCAGCTGTCCTCCAAGTCATGATGATGACAAGTCTATCCCTGGAGTGTCTCTCCAGCATTGCAGGGTGGCAATGGTAGAATTCTTAGAACTCCAGGTTATGCAAGTTACACACAGGATCACGGGTCCTTTCCCTAGACCTTTTAGTTCAGTAAGACATTTGGAGAGACTTGAGTGTGTCTAAGTGATACTTGAAGGCTCCATTAATGATGAATTTTCAATACATAGTGGATGTATATTCCAGGTACAGCAGCCATATGTAGGAATTACTAAACAAAACAAAACAAACGAGACTGATCCACAAGAAGAGTAGTGGCATCAGATGACACTACTTTTTTATCCAAACATGCATTTGTTAAAAACATGCCAACTGTCCAGTAGGCTAGCTAAGGTAGGACCTATCCTGAGTCTGCACTCCACTGGCAATGCCTTTAAGGATCAAGGGTCACCTCCATACCACTTTGCTGTCTGGGCAGAGATCTGGGGTAGCTAAGCAGACCTTGTCCTTGATTTGCAAGGTTTCCTGGGCCAAGTGCTACCAGTCAGCCCTCACTTTTATACAGCCTTGAACACTAAAAGAGTAGTTTATAGATCAGTCTAGGTCAGGGGTGGGAACCTTCAGCTTCAAGGCCACATGTGGCCCTCTAGGTCCTCAGGTACAGCCCTTTGACAAGCTTCACAGAACAATGTTCTACCCATTGTTCTACTTCCAAGTGGACCAGGTCTATGGCTAGAACAGCAGTGTGGAAAGTCAATGGAGATATGTACAAAAATATTTATTACAGCTCTATTTGTGGGGGCAAAAAATTGTGGTATATGAATGTAATGGAATACTATTGTGCTATAAGAAATGAAGAGGAGATGATCTTCATACTTACCTGGAGAGGCTTATACAAACAGATGCTGAGTGAGAAGAGCAGAACCAGGAGAAATCTGTACACAGTCACAGACACATCATATGTGTGATGACCAACTCTGATAAACTGGACTCTTCTCAGCAATGCACAGCTATAAGACAACTCTACAAGTCTCAGCATGGAAGGAGATGTCTACATTCAGAGAAAGATCTAGAAAGACCAGAGTTTAAGTGGAGACTGAAGCAATCTACATGCTCTCGTTCTTTTCCATGTTTGGGTTTGTTTCCTTTTTTCCCATTGCTCACTCCATCAGTTACAACCCTTCTATACAACCACACTAACGTCCAATGTGAAAGTATTTACAGATCCTATACTTGACTGCATGCTGCCATGGCAGTGAGGGGAGAAAATTTGAAACTCAAGGGACTCTGGAACTTAATCTTGTAAACTAAAAGTAAATAAATAAATCTATTTTAAAAAAATAAAAGGAAATGAAAATAAAATAAAAAGGAAAAAAGTCAATGGAGAGAAAAATGGGATATTTATATTGTCCTGCTTTGCATGAAATAGTGCATTCTGATAGAATAGCATAATGTGTAGGGGCAGGAAGACCTTGTTTAGATTATATCTTTGACCTGAATTATATGACCAAAGATTAAACACTTAACCCATGCCTACATCAAAGAAAAGGGAGACTATTGTCCCTTGGGAATCCCACTATCTTTATAAGCTCCTGAGGGAACAAAGTGAGACAATTAAGTGTCTTGGGGACACCTTGAGGAACACCAACAATAAGATTCTCAGCCCTTCCGAACATCAGTTTCATCAGCTATAAAATATAGCGAATACCTGTAGTTGTGAGCACCAAATGAGGTCATGTATATCTATCACTAAGCAAACCTTAATGCACCATTTAAATGTCAGTTATAATAGTGATCAGTGGAGAGAGTTGTAGAAAATTCTGCTGAAAATAAATTGTCAGTTAGCAGTTATTTGTAAAGAGTGCAGTTTGTATGTTTAGTCCAGGGGTGGGGAACCTGCACCCTGAAGGTCAAGTATGGCCCTCTAGGTCCTCAAGTGAGGTCCTCTAACTGAATCCAAATTCCCACCCCTGGTTTAGTCTGTCATTAGACTAGCACAGTATTCATGGAGACATGAATTTCTTTACTGTGAGAGCAGAGAAAAGGACAGAATAAAAGCCTCAGTGGCTTGATCATGTTAGCAGAAAGACTATGGACCCAAATGCCTCCTCCTTGCTGATTATTTTTTGGCGACAGTATTTCTTGGATAGACCTCCTCCTCTTAATGCAGGCTCATGCGACCACCTGCCTAATCACTATAATAATGTCCTGAAAGATCTTTCTGCCTCCACCTCATCCTGAGCACTGCTGTGAGACTTATCTCCTTTACCCATGAATCAGATCGTGCTACTCAATCTGATCATCCACATATGGGAGTCTGTCCAACATACAAGGTTAATAATATTTATAAAATGTGAAATGTTAAGTTATGGACTTCATTTTCTCGTAGTTTCTGGTTAATTTTGACAGCCTTAAAAAATAGGTCATTTCAAATATGTTTCACAACAACCTAGCTGTAAACCCTATCAAAATAATAATATACTTTCTGAAACTACTGTGAGATTGATTTGTGATGGCAGAGGAGTATTCTGAAAACAATCTTTCATGTGTTCTTCTTGGAAGTTGTCATTTTGAAAAATGGAGAAGAGTAAACAAAAGCAGTTTAAACAAATTAGAAACAAACATAGGAAAATAGCTCATAGGAAACAGAAAGGCCATATAAAGGAATAATTCTACAGTATTCACTCTTACTTCTTTCATTTCTTCCATGTGTGCTATTCTGAGCTCCTCCAAATCTCTAGAAACATTTCTCAGCTTCTCCTCACTCTGTTGGAATAAACGCCAGACATAACAAAGCCGATCTTCTGCTGTAGCAAGGGAATCAATTCCTTCTCTCTCAAGAAAATAAAGTATGTCTTCTAACCGAACATTTTCCTTAATGAGAGGAAAGCAAAAGCACAGATAAGATTTTTTTTTAAAGTTATAGTAATTCAACATACAGAAAATTTTGAATACATATAGCCCAGGCTGTTCGATTTCTGTATTGTTAAATGTTCATAAAGACCATTTTCTTACACTTCACTTAACCAGTTACAAACTCACAGTAATTGCTTTCCCCTCTAAATGTCAACAGCTGCTGATAAGAAGCTGAATAAGGGCTGTTATGATGCCAACTAAATTGAATGATGAGATTATGTTACATATAACCCACTCAATTATCACATAATCTACATGTCCAACTCAGAACGATTTTATTTTAAGGATCTGAAAATATTCCAACAATCTTCTCTACAAGCTACATTTATATTATCCTATGACCCTAATTCACTATCCCTATGACTTCACTCTTCCCTGGCCAATACTCCTCTATATGTAAAGTCTTTCTCCATTAGAATGTAAACTTCTGAAGGACAGGATTGGGTTTTTGCTATAGTATTTGTATCCCTGGCATAGTGTCTGGTATTGTTAACTGCAGCCAAATGGTTTACTTAGCCTTGATCTCCAAGGTTCCTTTTAAGTATAAATCTATGGTTCTTAGTTCTTTGCTCCCTCCAGTATAAGACTAAAGATAATTCTATTGAATGTATTCATTGATGTATTAAATGTATTCATCAAACTTTTGAGCATCTGTGTGCAAGATATTGTTCTACGGATACAAAAATGGGTAACACATTATAACTACCTAGAAGCTAGAGGGTTTTTTATTCATTTTTCATAGACTCCATTTCATCCTAATCACTATCGGGCGATTATAATGCTCTTTACTAACAAAATGCCAGCTTTATATAACCCATGATGACTTTCTAAATCATTCTGTTTTCTCTCCTAAGCTTGTACAGAACTATCTGCCTTTTTTTTTATTGTGGAAGGACAACACTATTAAATGATCCCTTGCACCTACTGGGCAATTGACCATCCTCTACTTCCCACACCAGCCTTCCAAGGGACTATTTTAAACTAATTTTCCACTGTTTTCTTTTATGGTGAGTCATTTTATGGATAAGTTTTGCCTTCTCAACTGAATTGTAAACTCCTCAAAGAACAGGAACAGTGGTAGTTTCTGGGAATTTTTTTCTCTCTTTTGAGAAGTAAAACCTTTTCTCCTTCTTTCTCCACTACAACTTATATATATTCACTTATTCATTCAACAAGTGTTAAACACGTAATAATACATGCCAGTAACACCATTACAGGTGTTGAGGGAGATGCCAGTTTAGAGAAAACAGTTCTTGTCTAATCGAACTCAAACCAAACCATAGGCATATTTAACTTCATAGAATTGATAAATTCAAGCAAAGTTGTCAATAAGATACATTTTTATATAATGAACTCTAAGTGCATTTTTGCATTGGACACAATTACCAACTATACAACACAAATGAGACTGTGGGCACTTAATGTTTGTTTTTTAAACTGAGCTGATAAGAATACACCCTGAACTGAAGTTTCTCTCCTTCCCCACAATTCCTTCCCTTTCATCTACTCACTGGCACCCTCTTTCCAAACCTACTTCCTCCATGGAGTATTCCCTAATCACCCTCTTCCCATCTTTCAAGATCTTGGGACCTCTCCTTATATTTTTATTTCATTTTAAGAATGTGCCTCATCCACTTGATTAGAATGAAATCTCCTTAAAGCCAGGGGCTTTATTCTTATTTAATATTTGTTTTCCCATGCCTAAGAGGCACAGAAGCACAACCCACAGAGAGTTAGTCTCAAAGCCAGGAAGACCTGATTTCTCATGTCACCAGTGATAACAAATTGCTATGTGACCTTGGGCAAATCTCTTAACTTTTGAGCACCCCAGGCAACTTTCCAAGACTATCCATTGATCCATACAGGTAGAAAAGTTTTCCCACTCCAAGCTCCCTACATCAATAAAATCATAGGGCCTTCAAAATAAATAAAAATTCCCACAAATAAGACAAATCCTTGCCCATTGCAAATGCTTAATATTTAGTTGTTTGAATTGAAAAGTAAACTAACATAAGATTTAAGGAATCAGAAATAGGAATCTTTAAGTAATATATAATAAAATCAGTTTCCTGAGACAAATTTTCTAATAGTGAAACTCTCCATATGTAGTTTCTACATAACAAAGTATATTTGTACATGCGCTATACATGGCAGATGCTAAATGAATGCTTATTAAGTAACTAACTTCCCTGAAAATAAAAACCCTAAAATAATTATGAATCAGACAACTAGTTTTCTGTATGGATAGGGCTCCTGAGATGCAAGGAAAGAAGTGACAGAAAAAGCTAAAGCTGGCTGGAAGCAAAGGGGTAATGAAAGTTAAAAACACCCAACTGTACTTTGAAAGGCAATGAGGCAGACAGGGTTAGACCTCATTAGACACAATTTCTCCTATGAAAATCAAAGTCCAAGAGAAGGAGAATATGCTGACCAGCACTACATACTGTGGTCAAAGAGGGAACAAATACTGTAATAGCATGTTCTGAGGACCAAACCAAGGGTAAAAGGGGTATCACAGTTTGGGGATCACAGCCTCTGGTCATCATAAATTTACTGATGGTAGCCAGTTCCTTTAAAGGTTATCTTGTCCACCCCTCCCCAGTTTAACCAAACAGGTTAAATGACTTTGCTCAAGGCCAAATTGAAAGTGGCAGAAGTAGGATTTTGCCTTGATCTCCTAACTAATTCGGTTTTCTTTTGACTTCACAATCCTGGCTTCTTGAGGCAGACACTGACACAAATATATAATTCAAAACTTTTACAAACGTTAAAATTCTACTAGAACACGAGCTTGTTGAGGGCAAGGACTGCCTGGATTCTCCATTTGTATCTTCAGTCCTTAGCATGCTTCTTGGCACAAAGGAAGCATTTAATAAATGCTTTAGAATTCATTCATTTATTGAGATTTCAATACTCTTACATACTCCAGCTTCTTCAACTTACAAATGATTAGCATTTTATTTGGAAACTGAAAAAGCAGAAATCTAAGATTAAGAAGAAGAAGCTGCAAAAATCAAAATTTTATTTTGTTCATGCAAACTTGGCTGAAATTCAGCATGATTTCATAGGTATCTATTACAACTGACTCTGAAAATTAAAAAAAATCAAGCTGTTGATTTTTTGAAAACTAGACTAAAGAAATTAGAATTGCTTTCAAATGTACTTCCCAAAACCCCAGTCAGTCCTTGGTCTAAGAAGATTACATACAAAGGTTCTAAGAACTTCAGGAACGCACTTTTTGTATTTCCTAACTAGTCAAATCCACTGTATCCAACTTAGTAACCCCACTAAGACCAACCTGGCCTATATTCAAAGAGCTATCCTGCCCAGGAGAATACATTTTCTGAAATTCCTCCTACTAGTTTCTCTTTTGGTTTACTGAAAGTAGTGTTAGTCTCTAAAAGCAAACACACTAAACATAGGCATTAACCTTTAGCTTCGATTCTCATTCAGATAACTCTACATCCAGTTTAAAGTCAGGATGTGTTAGATGATGAAAATAGCATTCAAAATTAAGTAAACACCCCAATAAGATATTCTGCATAAGCAAATCATAAAGGAGTAAACTTAGTTCTTAATACAAGTTCTAAATAACAGGAAAATTTGGCTATTTTTCTATACTTTCCTAATACAGTTGACTTGATGTAATTTAGTGTTTGTATTTACCAGCGTGGACTTCTCCATTTTCGTTTCTAGTTTACCCAACACAGCATCGCCAGAATAGTTGGGGATACAATGGGAAATCAGCCGCTACCCACAGCACAGCAAGCAGGGAAGGTGAGTGAGACAGACAATGTAAGAGTTTTAGGGGTTGGGGCGCTATGAAAGAACATTGAAAGTGCACTATGGCCCAGGAGAGGTGGGGGGAAAACCCCAATAAGACGGGAAATAAAGGTAGAAAAGCTGTCACGGGATCACAGAATCCTACATGTAGCGCTGGCAGGGACCTCAGAAGCCAGCCAGTCCAACTTCATTTTACAGATGAGGAAACTGATCCAGGAGGGTTCAACAGGGAGAAGACAAGCGGGGTTTGAGGTGGGTAGTAGTGGGGTGGGAGGAGGGAGAAGAACGGGAGATTCAGAAAATGACTAAAAACAAAAGATGTCAATTAAAATTTTGTAGGGACAAAGCCGGAACCTGGAAAAATGACAAGGCTAGATGCCTTCTGGGACCAAGAGGGGGACAAATGAGCCAAGGGTCCCTTGCACGTTAGACAAGCGAGTGGAGTATTAAAAGCCATCTATACAGCAGCGGCCGGTGAACCTAAGACCCCAGGGGCCCTCCCCTTGTTCGGCTTCGGCGGCCCATCTCCGTGGACAGACAGTAAGAGCGGCCTCGATGCTCCCAGCACGCCCAAGCCCAGGTAAAACCCGGTCTGTCCCGAGAGGCGCCGGGCGCGCGCGCGCACACAGAACTGGGGCGCGCGCACACACAGTTCAGGGCACGCGCGGGCTTGGGGCGCGCGCACACAGTTCCGGGCACGCACACAGAGCTCGGGGCACGCGCACGCACGGCCCGGGGGCACGCGCGCACACCCCTGCAGCTTGTAAGACCTCTCCTCACGCACTCATTCACTCCACCAGGTGTAGGGGACTAAGGGCTGGGGGCCGTAGAAAGGGTGGAAAGGAGGAAAAGAAAGCGGAAGAGATAAGAGCAGGCAGTTTTCTCTCCCGGCTGTCGAGGCTGCGAGCGGGTCTGGTTCTGCGGAACAGCTGAAAAACCGCTCCCTCGCCGAAGTCCGGCAGAGACTCTCCAAAGGACCGTCGGCGACTCCGAACCGCAGCGGCCGACTGGCTCTGCGGGAGTCATGGCAACCGCTCGGGTCCCGGGGCTAGTCTGGCGGTAGCCATGGTTACGGAGCATACCATTGACCTAAGAAGGAGGGATGGGTGTGTGTGTGTGAAGGCACAGACCACTGCCACGAGGAGGGGGGTCGGAGAAAGCAGGTGGAGGGAGAATTTTGGCTCAAGAGCGCTGGTCTTTGTTCCTGCGTGGGTGCAGCCCACGAAGGTTACTGAGGGAGGGGAACACTATCCGGGCTCACGGACATCTGGAGATTTTGGAAGGGTTTTAGGTCACAGGATTTAGGGAAGAACGTTCAAACTCCCATTTCTAATCCAAGCTCTCATTTTGGCAGATGCCCAGGGAGGTTGTGACCTGCCCTAGGGAGTAAGTGGCGGAGACGGGGTTGGAGCCCAGGTCCTCTGACTCCAATTCTCTTCCTGTCACCATAAAATGCCTTAAGGGGTCTTTGGCCTTGTCCTGTACAGGCTGTCAGAAATCTGTAAAGGGGTGAAGCCTAGATGGCATGATTTTCAAGTCTGCAGGTGACAAGGGGAAGGTTAGCTAGCATACGGGATGACAGAATCAGGCTGGAATGATTCTAGTGCCCAGTCACTGTTGACCCCTTCACAAGGTCTCCGGGCACAAGTGACCTGAAGCTTAGTTCATTTCAGGCAGGGATGAAGGCCCTGCTAGTGTTGAGCTGGCTGACCAAACTGGAAAGGCCTAAATATGGATATACAGACCAGGGGAAGGCTGGCCTCTGAGAGATGGACAGGCCATGGTGACCAGTGCAATGGATAAAAGCACAAAACTGCCTAGAGTGACCCGCTGGGGAACCCATCTCCCCAGCCCCTTTCATTTCCAGTAATAACAAAAAGCCCAATTGTCTTGGGTGGTTATTTCTTACTGAGGTTTCTGATACGGAAAATAAAAAAGCAAGCACTTTCAAGTCTCAAAGGCATTTATTAAAGATTCAGGTAAGACAAGGCATATATATATATCATCCACATGACATTAAGAAAGCTTTTGATACTATTATGGGTTGTAGTAAACATAACAAGAATTCTGCCATTTTACTGGAAAGCTACAGATAGATAATCTCTGTCATGTCAGCATTGCAAAGTTCTCGTGGCATTGAAAAGGTATCATTTATGTGGCATTTTTAACGTTGTGTGCCCTCACATTTGGACTACTGGTCCCTTGGATGTTCATCACGTAGGATTCCTACAAAGTCACCTACAGAGAGACAACAATCTACTTGTCTTGAGGTACAACCTGCATCCAGATCAGCTGCCACTCTGACCTGACTTTTCTGGGCCATTATTGAGCTAATACATTCATTCATTCAACAAATATTTACTAAGTTCTTTGAGTCTTCCTAGAAACCAACATCCAAATTGGTCCTTTCATATTTTAACCATTTCTCCACAGTTCACACTGTACTTTGAGCATGTTATAAGTACAGCAACACCACAAGATAAGCATTATTACAAAGCAATTATCTATTCAATACAGTGATAAGGCCCAGTTTTTTTCAAGTGTCTTAAAAGCAAATTAAACTCCTGCTATTCTGCCTTCTTGTTCCTGTTACCTTGGGAGTGTTGGATATGGACCTAGCTACAGAATGGAAAAACAGTAGAAAAAGATTAGACAACACAGGACAGGAATGGTGTCGGGTTAAAGGGACAGGAGAGTTGGGGTATGAGAATCAAGATCAAGACATTTATTTCTACAGCAGGGGACGTAAAGAATTCTGAAGGTGAGCTGCACAAAGTAGGCACTTAATATGGAACTGGTTATCTTGAAGAGAAGGCTTGGGGGGGGGGGGTCATAATGGCTGTTCTGAAGTAGTTTAAGCATTGTTTCCTAGAACAGGGATTTGATTTGTTCCAGAGGTCAGAACTAAGAGCAGCAAGTGGACGCTGAAAGGCAAATTTAAGCATCGAAACAAAGTGTTTCCTTAACAGAGCTATCCCAAAGTGGAATGGGCCATTTCTGACAGGGGCACCAAGTTCCCTCTCATTGGAGGTCTCCAAGAAAAGGCTGGCTGACCACTGACAGGGGGTAGGTTTTATATGGAGTTTGTTCAAGTATGAGTCATCAGGATCCCTTCCAACTGACACCGTGTGGTTCTGTGTACAAGTGATATCCTTGTACAAGAGGCAGATATAGTACAAGAGGAATAACCCAACAGAGGAAAGCCTCCAGTGCTCTGGGTGCATGTTGGATTTATAGGTCAAGGGAAGAAATTGCATAGGACGAGAAGGTAGAGAGGGACAGCTACAGCATTGTAATCCATCTGGATCAAGGTGTGGTCCTAACTCTGGGCCTCCTTCTAATTCTTCTCCTGGCCTTGCTTGCTCCTTTGGTAACTAGGCAGATTACCAAGAGATGGTTGGATCAGCACTGCTGGGGAGTGTATACTAGGAAGAGGAGAATAGAGATGCTCAGAAGCTGTTTTCACAGAACTGTGACCAGCAAATAGCTTCATGGGAGGAATGTTACCCCATAAAAGGAGGTGTGCTGACAGTCAGTTGGAGGAGCTGGTGGAAAAGGGATGGGATAGCAAACAAGGGGAAGAACCAAAGGACCCTTGGTAATGGAAACCCCAAGTGAAGGTCATTTGGCTCTGTGAGGTCTGGACCTGGCCTTTACAAAGGTTCTCACTCCTACCTGGAATGCACTCCCCTCTCATTTCCCACTTAGAACCCCCAGCTCCCTTCAAAATTCTCCCTGATCGGCAACAGCTACTGGTATAGCAACGCAACTACTCAGTTTATAGTTTTTATTTTCTTACACACATATATGTTGTTTCCTCTGTAGATTTAAGTTCCTAAGGGAGTGAAACTCATTTGAAGATTGGAATAGTGCCTGCCACAGAGTAGTTGCTTAATAAATACTTGCAAGTTGGCTAAATCCTGGATAGGGAAGAAAATCTATGAGTGTGTTTAGGGGATCTTCAAGGGGCTCTCTCCTGGCCCCACAGAGAATAGAGTGCTGTGCATAATTAGAATAATAAATTTACATAATGCTTTAAGATTTACAAAGGGTTTTCCTCACAACAACCCTGTGAGGTAGGTAATACAAATATCATCCCCATTTAAAAAAAGAGGAAACTCAGGCACATAAGGGTTTCATGACTTGCCCAGGGTTACAAAATGAAAGCATCAGAGCCAAGACACACTCAGATTCTATGACCAGAGTCTAGTAAGTAGATGACACAGGTAATTAATTACAACACACATTACACAAAAAGTGCATAATAGAAATGCAAAGTGCTATGCAAAGTCCACAAGGAAAGAACCACAGGACGAGGTTCAGGGAAGGCTTCCTGGAGTTGATGGCAACCAAGCAGGACTGAGTTGGAACAAAGGCAAAGTGAGTGCCTACATCCCTGGGGAAGGGATGCAGGTCTTAGAATCTCAGGATTCATCCCCTCAGAGAGCTCAATAAAAGCTTAGAGGAGGCAGCCAGCCCAGACTATACACTCAAGTTGGAATTAGTAGATCTGACATAAACACTCTGCTGAGTTTCTTCCCCTTTCTAGGCCTGTTTCCTAATCTGTACGAGGGGTTTGGGCTGGCTCATTTTAAGGTCCTTTTCAAGGTTCCAAGAAATAACGCTAAGGTTCCAAGCAATCATGGTTTAATTATGCAAAAGCTTTTGCAACCTCAAGCAAATGTAAAATGTAAAAATTAAATTGAGCCTGCCTTCACTTTTTATAAATCTGGGTAAAAATCCTAATCCAGAAATGGTCCTCTTAATTCTTGGGCCAACAGTGGGCAACACAGGCAAACTAAGACTTAAACTAGGCATGTGGATGGAGTAGGAACATTTGCTACCGACCCAACCTGGTCTAGAGAAGAGCATGCTGGTCTCAAATGTGCTGCCCTTCCCTCCCGTAACAGCAGCTAAGCAACCTGTAACTAACTCGTCAATTAGTTATGAAGTCCTCAGCTTGCCAGCAGCTCCTCTCCTGAAACCACCCCATCCTGTGCCTCGATGCACTCTGACATCACAGTTCCTCTTTTCTACCAGGCTTCAGGTTCCCTCCACCCTGTGTTATACACTGCACCTGGTACAAGGCCTTGCACATAGTAGATAATCAATTAAAAAAAACATTCTATCTGTGATTTCACTGGCAGACAAGCACCTGACTGAAGGTCCTCACCTTCTCTGCAAACAGTCTTGGAGCCTTGCCCAGGGCATTGAGATGAAATAACTTGTCCCAAACCACAAAGCACATGTGTCAGAGGTAAGACTAGAACCCAGTTCTCTCTCTAGCCCTAACATGATGCTTCTCAGCTCTGATTAATATCTGCTGAATGAACTTTCTTGCTTCTAGCCCACACTGAAGTTTTGGTCGGGCACAGATGCAACCAGAACAACTCCAGGTCTTCAGTTATTCCCAGCTTTTTAATGGAGAGTGAAGTGGGAAGGGATGGAAAGATCATCAGAGCCAGTGAACACTAACTTCTTTTGAAGTCATTGGCTAAATGTATGACCAACCATTGTTAAGAACTGATCATTCTGCTTTGCAATTAAAATTAAATAGAAAAAAATATACTTATAATAATCTTTTCATGGAAGCCTCAGTTTCCTAATTTATAAACCAAAGCAATAGCTTCAGACTTCCTCAACCCCTTCAGGTTTCTGGGAGCCTTGCACTTTGGACTACTACTGTGAACTAGATTACATACCAAATACTTTAACTCTGAAGTCTGATGATCCTAAACCCCTGCTCCACGTCCATTAGGGCCCAGATCAAAGCCTCATGATTTTAATATGGTCTCTCCTCCTCCCTGGCCACTCCAGCATTTGAAACTAAAAGATCTATAAAGTATAACTCCACCAAGGGCACTGATGTCACAGCTGCCTGGTGAGGAAGCCATGGCAGATGACCTTTACCTACCTGGCTGGCTAACAGTATCTGTACAAGACAGCCCAGAAGCACAAGACACATTTGGACAAAAAGCATCAACAGTTTTTGAGGCACTGAGCTAACTGATGGATTGATTCAGGCAGGGAAAAAGGTACTTTCAAAATAAACAGGTCCAACAACTGAATTCTCACATCGAAGTTCTACTATACAAGCTTTGCCAAATGCCACATTTACAACTAGGTTGTCTTTTGTGTACACACTGATAAAACTATTACCACTCATGAGTTAAATGTTTGTTAGCTGGATACACTAGAGTGTGTTTTTAGAGGGTTCAGTTCCCAGTTAAACCTTTTTGAAAACAGAGGTGTGAAGGGATATCACCATATAACCATCAAATTAGCAAAGATCATTAAAAATGATCAAATTCAATGTTTATAGGGCTGCTGAGAAAGAAACACCCTATGATAATGTTGACAAGAGCTGTGAACTAGTGCAACCTTGTTTTAATACTGCAAGAACAATATGCAATGTGACTCCATATATATAACATGTATCTAATTACTTACCATTTGAGGGAGGGGACAGGTGACAGGAGGGAGAAAATTTGAAACTCAAAATTTTTTTTTTAATTTTTCATGATTTATTTATTTATTTTTATTTTTGCTTTTTGGAGGGGGGAAGGGCAGGGCAATTGGGGTTAAGAGACTTGCCCAAGGTCACACAGCTAGTATGTGTTAAGTGTCTGAGGCCAGATTTCAACTCAGGTCCTCCTCACTCCAGGGCTGGTGCTCTATTCACTGCACCACCTAGCTGCCCTGGAACTCAATTTTTTTTTTTAAATGAATGTTAAAAATTGTCTTTACATGTAATTGGAAAAATATAACATACTATTAAAAAAAAACATATGCAATGTGACTCACATATGGGATCACAACCCTTGATCAAGTGATCTCATTTCAAGAACTGTAACCTAAGGACATCGTTAAAAGGGAAAAAAAAAACAAACTATGGTTGTGTTTTAAGTATTCATAACTATAGCTATCCCTTCCACATGGGGGAGGGGTGAAAGGGGAAGAGCATGTACATACCCCTGTAATTTGGAAAATCCAGGTAAAATTTTTTGGCCCTCCCTTCATAGCAATCTGAATATTTTCTTTTATGGGGTTTATGTAAAATCTGGGTTAAGTGTTTGATCATAGGCTCATCTGCTGGTTTCTGCAAAACTCCCCCAAAATTCCCACTTAATTTCTTACGCCAACCCTTGATATATCAAAACCTCAATGGAGAAAATTTTGATGTGGAAGTACTTTAAAGTAACTGTATTTTAAATTGAAATCTCTTTATCCAAATGGAAAATGACAGAATAATCATGGTAAGAGATGACTGTTTTCCCAGAGAGTGTCAAATAGAGAATACAAAGAAATATGGAAAGAGCAAACAATTCTATCAACAATTTAATTCCATACTTGTTTTCCCACAGTTGTGCCAATAAGAGTTTTATAATTTTAAACTACTTTTTGCCAATTTTTGATAGGTATAAGGTGCTATTTCATCTCACTTTAATATAATAAATAACACTATTATGATTATATTTTAAAAGCAACAAAACTTTAAGTACAGAGATGAAAGACACTAAAAGAGAACATAGAACAAAAAAATTTACTTTGTTAAAGTTTATGTACATGGACATGTTTTAATCAAAATATTAAAAGTTTGGAGTTTATTGTTTTATTTGGGCTTTTATTCCTTCTATCCTTTGATTTTTTTGTTGTTGAGATGGTTCTTTAGCTTGCAGTATATTATTTTATAAAGAAAATGAGAACTATATCCCCTTTATTCCTTTTTCCATTTGAAGTGGTAAGTTTAGCTATATAAAACCAGAGCTGGTCTGCCTTCATTTTCATTTTTAATGACTACCAAATACCATTAAAAGACAAAAACCAAATTGTTCTGAAATTAAATATTCCCTTTCTATTCCAACATTCTTTTCACCTTCCTACAGATTCTCCTTTTCTTTAGGGAAGGCAAAAGATGGTTTCCATTTCTCTGTATCACCCTCTGATTCAAGCCTCAGATTTGGGAGACAAACTCTTTGCCTCAGTTTTCCTCATTTATAAAAGCCATGTGTCGAGACTGTAGGTTACTCACAATCTTTTCTTCTATTTCCATACCTTTTCCCACTTCTTCGTCAGAAAGAGACAACTGTGTTTCTGAGTCTTTGGTTACAATAACCACATGGGACCTCAGAGATTCAAGGATATTGGCCACCACAACCTGATGACGATAAATCTCCAGAGCCTTCCGGGCATGATCAATTACAAGTGAGGGGTCTGTCTCCAACTTAAAGGAAATTACAAATGCCTTGGGAGCCCAATCTTTAACAAGAGGAGAAAGCATTTTTGGCACCATCTTCATTGTTATCTGCAATGGAAAAGAAATGTTTAACACCAGGAGAAAGAAACGTTCACATAAAAGATCCCTGTCAACAGCAACAAAGATATCCTGGAATGGGGTTTCTCACCATGTTCCTGTTCATAAAGGCACTGCCAATTTCAGAGATTCTTAGAACTGGATGGGACTTTCAAGGACATATAGCTTCACCCTTACCCAGTGTGTGAATCCCCTCTAGAATATAATAATTTAAATGAGGTAGCTCACCTATCAATCTCATCTGTGTATTACTAGGAGAGAAAATGGTTCTGTTTAGTATCCCCAGCATTACAGTAAGATTTCAAGACCTTAAGAGCATAGGGTCACATGAGGGCATTAATGCTGGCAGATTTAAGGCCCATGTTTTTGTCAGCCTAACTCAGCTAATTTGCACCTGAACATCTGCTCCAGTTTGCTGAACTTCATCCCATTAGGTTGAGATCAGAATAACAGCATTCTTTCAACATGCAGCTGTTTGGATGTCTAGTTGAAAAGCTTGAGTATAATAGAACTATTTGAGTACACTATACTATATTGAGTATTATAGAACTAGATGTTGTATATTGTGAGGATGCTGATGGTCTGTGGAACCAACTACGTCTCTTAAAGCCTGTCTGTGTGGGCCTGATACAAGCCTGATATCCCCCCAGTATCAGTCTGTTAGAGAAGTTCCATTTTAATATTTATCCAGATTTTCACCCTTGTATTCTAATGTAGTCTTATAATTAACTACAGAAGACTGATCTATATGCCCAAGTTTTTGGCAGGTCTTTCTAAGAGTATGGGGGCAATTACAACTACAATTATTCCTTGATTTCTTCAATTAAAAGAATGGCTATGTCTAAGGTAACCTCAAAATTTCCACTTGTAGCAACCTTCAAGATGGACATTACTGATTAACAAACTTTTTCTGGGGAATTTAAAATACATCAAATTTCTATTTTTAATTGAGAATCTTTTTTCTTTACTAACATCAACATGAAACAACAACACATGCTCTTTAATTCCACAGTTCCTTTTAAGTTTGCTAAAAGTAAATTAAGGTTTGGGAAGCAGTTTTACCTAAACTGGCCCAAGAGCAGTTCCCTGAGTTCAGTATCATTTCCTACCCCAGGTCTTTGAAGAAACTGTTCACCAAGGGTCCCACTGTGTGCTATCTCCACTGAGAAGGCTTTCCTAACCCTCTTGGTTGTAAGTGCACTTTTCCTCACTCTCCAGATATCATGTATAAACTTATGCTGGCATGTGCTACACTCCTGTGGTATATAAGATTCTCCAGGGCTGGGACAGTTTTCCATATTATCTTCATATCCCTAATGCTGAACATGGTGATTGGAATAGTAGGTGCTTTTGATATTTGTGGATTGGACTGAATTTTAAACCTATTAAAGAACAATGAGGGGAAAACCAAATTAATGAGCATGATTCCTTAAACTTAGCCGCTCTTTGGACTATTGCTTTAAAGACGTGCAAGTCTTACTACTGATGTCTAAGTAACCCTGACATAGTGTAGTCTTCATGAATTATACGTGAAAAAACATTCATCACATGGAATCTAACCTGGTGATGACTCTGTAAGCTTAGCCAGACCGGTCCTTGGATGACAGGCGTAGTATCTGTTCTAGGGCTATACTAAATTACCCAGAGCTTTTCCAGGAAGAACCTGCCAGATCTCCAGATCTTAAGGACAGCTTAAATACAGAGATCATGGCGGCCTTCATGCTAGCATAACCAACCAATCTTCTTTTCAAGAACTAACTCATTCTATTTCTCACTAAGTGCTCGTCTCCTATTCAGCACTGCCAGCTCCTATGAGTTCAATTATCATTTCTACGAAAAAAAAAAATAGCCACGTGACCTTGGGCAAGTTACTTAACCCCAACTGCCCTCCAAAAAGCAAAAAAAAAATTAAAAAAAAATTATCATTTCTACGTCAATGACTCTCAGATAAAACACAAATCTAGCAGTAGTTTCTTCTACCAAGTTTCCAGTCTTGCATCATTACTTGCAGGTCCATCACTTTGAAATCTATATCCTGTAGGAGACTAGGTGGTGCAATAATAGCGCACAGAGCGCCAGGTCTGGAGTTAAGACAACTCATCTTCATGAGGTAAAATCTAGCCTCAGACACTTACTTGTGCATGACCCTGGGCAAGCCACTTAACTGTGATTGCCTCAGTTTCCTCAACTGTAAGATGAGCTGGAGAAGGAAATGGCAAACCACTCCAGAATTTTGGCCAAGAAAACGCCAAGTGGGGTCATGAAGAGTTGAACACATCTGAATAAGTATCTCACTACACATCTTTCCTCTTTTCTAATAATCTTCTTCAACACTGACGCCCAGGTTCACAACCTGAGAGGCACCCTTGAAGCCCAGCTCTGCTTCACCCCCAACCCCTGCTGTCCACTCAGACAGCCATCATTCTAGTTGAGGCCCTCAGCCTTCCCATCCAGATTCTTGTAAAAGCCTCTTAACTGGATTCCCTGTTCCAAGTCCCTTTCTTTTCCAATCATCCTCCTCACAGCTGCCAAAATATTCCTTAACCACAGGTCTCAACATGTTACTCTCCTGCTCAATGATCTCCAATAGCTCTCTAGAATAAAATACAAACACCTTCATTTGGTAATTTTTAAAGTCTTTCACAACCTAACTCCAATCTTTCTTTCTTCCCTTCTTTACTGTAATTGCTCCCCTCTATGCAATCGCGGTCCAGCCAGTCAAACTGGCTGTCTGTCTTCCAGGCAGGGAAGGCACTAGCAACTCACCTGTTCTCAGAATCCCAAACTTCCTTCAAATTATCTGCTTAAACACCACTTGTTACATGAGGCCTTCCCAGATCCCCCTTGCTGCTAGTGCCAGTTACCTTGCTTGTACTTATACACGTGTAGATCATATGTGGTGTCTTTCCCCAAACAGAATACAAGTTTCATGAGGGCTGAGATGTTTCATTTTTGGCTCTGTAGCCTTAATACCTAGCACAGTAGCTGGCACACTGCTTGAAGGCAGGAAAAGAGAACAAGAAGTAGAATGGGCTTTAAAATATTGTCAACAGTCACAACATTCTCAACAGTCATTAAAAGTGAGATTTGGCAGGCAGATAAAATAAAGAAGTCAGGGTCCTTTAGGAATTGTACAGATGACAGTTATGGCTATGGAAAAGTGCTGAGCACAAAGCCCGGCACAAAGAAGGCACTATATAAATGCTTATTCCCTTTCCCTCCTTTTATTCTACAATTGAGGAAACTGATACCCAGGAAGTAGTATGCAAAAAGGAATAAATACTATTTGACTGAAAATGCTCCTCTAATTCATGAGGCAGTCTAGCATGTAAATTTAGAGCTTGGGAAAGAAGACATGTCTACATGAAATGAACAGATAAAATTTTCTTCCTAATCTAAACACAGACCACACACCTAAAATGAGCTATCAAGAGAAGACAGTTATAGTATTTAAAATACTATTATATAATTATATATATTATAAATGGCACTTGGATTCTATATAAGCCAGAACTGAAGGAAATATATGTCTAATATAGCCCAATATAGTGTACAGCCTTGATTTAGAGAAAATTTATTTTGGAGTCAAGGGCAGATTTGTGAAGGAGCTACAGGGGAGATAAGGAGTAAGCACATACATCAGGCAGGGGTCCACTGCTTAGCCCAGTTCCTTTGGCCCCGTTCCCCATGGAACTCCATCATAATTGACAAAAGATTTCAGGAAAGTCCACAGGACTGATGTGGGTGTTCTAGATCTCTAATAAAGATATCTAGAACACTGCTTCTCTTACCACTGGACATCAGGACTAAGAGAAATTGAGTCAAAGACTTGAACTTCCAAAAACTGCTTAACACACATTTTGAAAAGGGACAGGGTCAAAGTACAAAATAGAACAAGTGGGGAGGGGCAGGAGAGGATGGAAGGAAATATAGTTAGTGTTTCACAATATGACTACTTTGGAAATGTTTTGCATAACTACACATGTACAACCTATATTGAATTGCTTATCTTCCCAGTGGGGGTGGGTGAGGAGGGAAGGGAAAGAATCTGGAAATCAAAGTTTTAAAAACATGTTTTAAAAAAAGTTCTTTTTTTACATATAACTGGGAAATAAGATATACAGGCACTGGGTTATAGAAATACAACTTGCCCTACTAGAAAGTTAGAGGGGGAATGGGGAAGGATATAAAAGAAAGCAGATTCGGGGAAGGAATATTCAGTATGCTTTCTATCTTGGGGTGGAAGGGAAAGATGGGGAGAAAATTTAATTCAAAATCTTGTGGAAATGAATGCTGAAAACTAGAAATAAATTTAAAATTTGGAAAATGAGAAAAAAAAACTGCTTAAGTCCATTAGTTTTATAAATGACTTCTGCACAGCATAAAGATAAACCTAGGTTTCAAAAGGCTACTTAATGGAATGCAAGCTCCAGCAGGTTCCATCAAGCAGGAAAAGCTCCCCATTACATACTTGGCAAGGAACCATCTACCTGTCATCCCAGAACCAATCTAGCTAAGTTTGGTCAGGCTTATCACCAGGTTGACAAAACAGTGATTCATTTTTTAGTTACAATAACTCTGTGGATGGGTTGTCATCTACATATAAGAAAGGATGTCACAAGGCTGACGCTGCAGATCACAGAAGTATTTACTAAAAAGGTGTTCTGCTGTTAGGGTTGGAGAAGGAAGAATTTGATCTGATAACGAAAGAGGTGGAGGCCAAGGTTCACCAAAGAAATAAGGCGGAAAGATTGCACAAAGGGCTTGGATTAGATAAACTCCTTCGTGCCCCCCAGCTCCAACACGGTGATTATATACTTAAGCATCTTTCAACACACAAGATTTTTGCAGAACCACTGGCAAATGTTATGTATCTTATCCAGAAGGTTTTTAATTTATGGATTATATTTGGGTAATTCAAAACCCCCAAGTCCCCTCCTTTAGATTTATGAGCATTCTGGACCACATTGCTTTGGCTTATATGTCACAGTCTGACCATGGTAAGGCCTAATTCAAACAAAGAATAAGCTGGTCCATGCTCAAACATAGGGGACATAAATTTGGATGGGAAAAATAAGTCTTACACACCTGCAAAGGGCCTCCGGAGGATTGGATCTTATGCTCAGGCATTTCAGAGGCAGGCACATAGAAATCCGACACAGCCGCAGCAAGGTAAAACATTGCAGAGGAGCCTGCAAAGGAAACAGTGACGAAGCACAGTGGATACAATGCCTGACCTTGAGGGTGGGGAAGGGTATCAAGGCGTGAGTTCAAATCCTGATTCGGACACCTATATGACTGAGCAAGCCGATTAACCTCGGTTTCCTCCTCTCTAAAGTGGGGACGACAGCAGCACCTACCTCCCAGGGCCGCGGTGAGGATACAATGAGAGAATAACAGCAGAGCTTAGCACACAGTGCATGGCACCTAGGAAGCGCTATACAAATGTTAGCTGTGGGCCGGGGGGCCTTCAAGGGCACCTCCGGCTCCAGAGCTACGCGGCCACGGGAGGGACAGAGAGAGGAGCAGGGACGGGAGGAGGCGGGTAGGGGTGGCTCCTGGGGCGCTCCCCGGCTGCGGGCCGGCCTGGGGAGTCAAGGTCACGGGGGAGACGGCGCAGGGCCGGCTCTGGAGGCTCCCCACGCACCGAGCGGGCTGAGCGCCTGGGCCGCGGCCTGTAGCAGGTGCAGGTAGTCGTTCAGGGTGGTGAACTCCACGGCCAGGAAGGTGCCGGCTTCGGCGGCTTCCTGGTAGCTGCGCAGGGCGTCGGCGAAGCCCGGCAGCGCAGCGGCCTCGGCCTCTAAGAGCAAGCGGCCGCCAGGGCCCTCGCTCTGGCCGCGGGCTGGCCGCAGCGCCCCGAGCCAGGTCTGCGGCGGGAAGTGGTGCGCGAAGGGAAATGAGGAGCGCGCGCGGTACAGGAACAGCACCCCGTAGCCGGCGCGCAGGAAGCTCTCGGCCGAGGCCGCGCCACGCCGCCCGCTGCTGAAGTTGTCCAGAAAGCGCACGGGGCGCGCCTCCAGAGGCACCTTGGTGCCTCCCGACGTGATGAGCACCACCTGCCGGCCCTGCGCTCCCAGCCGCGCGGCGAAGTGCTGCATGAGCGCGGCGCTCCGCGCCACGCCGGGAGGCTCCGGGAACTCGGGGCCGAGACCCGATTCCGCCATCGCTCCTGATGCTCACACAGAACCTGCGCCGCCGCTGCCAATTAGCCTGAGCCCGGCTACTGCGCAGCCGCCGAGGGGGAGGAGCCTGGGGCCGCCTCTGTCGCCTTAGCAACGGAGGAGTGGCTGGGTGACCAGAGCCCAGAAAGCGCCAGTGGTCCGGAGACTCCTCCAGAGCTCCAGTTAGAGTCAGTGACAGCAGCGGGAGCCAGGATCCTTTTCTTCTAGCTAGAGAAGCACCGTCCCTCACTCCGCCGTCACACCTCGTCAAGAGTTTTGGTAGTCGGTGCTGGCTGCTTACTCATTTCCGTGCTACTTTCCTTCCAGGACAGAAGGGAACTGGAAAAGAATCCTCCCTATATAACATACCTGACAGGGGTTCGCCCAGCCATTACTCAGAGACCTCCGGGATAGGAAGGTCATTATCTCTCCAGGCAACCCCAGCCCATTCTACTTCTGAGTTGCTCTAAATGTTTGGAAATCTCCCCCGACCTCAAGGCTAAAAAATGAATGTCTGCAACTTCTATCCACTGTTCCTGGTTCTGCCCTCCGGGACCAAACAGGGCGAGTCTAATCCCTTTCTCTTCCACAGGACAGACATTCAGATATTTAATTTTCCCTCTGAGTCTTCTTTTCTCCAAGTCAGACATGCCCCCAGTTCTTCCAACCGGATCGGAGGAAGGTCCCTTAACTCTTTTAGGCACCATGGTGCTCCTGCAGCTCTGGTTAACCACGTTCCTGGCAGTGAAAGCAGATTACTTGGGCCAACCCCTTCATTTGACAGAGGAAAACTGTGGCAGAGGGAAGGGAAGAAACTCGCTCAAGATCAAGCCGGTAGCGAGAAGCAAGATCCACACTAAAAGCGCAGGTGCTCCAATAGGACGCCACCGCTTTCCCTCAGAGCATGCGTAGAGAGGAAAGCGGAAGCGACAGGCCGAGAGCGCTCTCTACTGTTCTGAGCGCAGTTATGCGTGTCTACATAGAGCGCGAGCTCACTTCAAGCTCCTCCTATTTAAGCCTTGATTGGGAGTTGTCGGTCACGTGACAGGAAGAAGGGGCGGACCGAGGGTTTTAGTTCTCGGCAACCGCTCTCTTCATTTCCTGGCAACGGACGCGCAGGCGGCGGCACTGTGGTACCGCCACCATGAACGAGATCTACCCGCTGGCAGTGCCCAAGGGGCGGACACTGAAGTGCGAGGTGTGCGAAGCCCCGGCCGAGCGAGTGTGTGGGGCCTGCACGGTCACCTATTATTGGTGAGGATGCCTGGCCCCCTCCCTGTGCAGATGGGGAGACTGAGACACAGGGAGGTGGGAAAGGAATTTGCCCAGCGTCACCCAACCACTGCCGAGGCAAGATTTTAGATCTTCAGACTCCAAACCTACTCTATCTCCAGCCCTCCCTCCTCCCTCCTACTCCTCCCCCCCGAACCTGGATCGGCCCCAAGGAATGATGATAAATACTAATAACTAACATGTCTATAGCGCTTTAAGATTTACAAAGCACCTTATATGTTAATTCATTTGTCCCTCAAAACAACCCTGGAAGATAGGTGCTGTTATCTTCATTTTGCAAGTGGGAGAGATGAGGCAGAAATTAAGTGACTTGCCTAGGGTCACACAGCGGCTGTCTGAGGCAGGATTTAACTCACATATTTCTGACTCCAGGTCCCACTGGAGCTATCCACTGACTGGTCCACCTAGCTGCCTGTGTTAGCCGTTCAAACCCCAGCCCCACCCCGTCTTACCTCATCCACAATTTCTTCTCAGGCTGCCTCCTCTCCTATGACTTGGCCATCAGAAAAACCTGGTTCTATTGAGTCAGAGATCCTGGGCAAAACACCTCCCCTTTCTGGGCCTCATTTTCTACACAAATACTTAATTAAATAAATGTGTGTATAGATATAATCCAGAGAAAGAGAGAGAGAGAGAGAAAAGAAAGTAGGTTGGCTCTTTAAGTACTCTGCCACTACACTACTCTCCCTACCCTATTTTAGGCATCTCCAGACTATTACAATAGAGTCCTAATTAGTCTCCTTTCAGTCTCTCATTTTGCCAAACCATACTTAATACAGCTGCAAAAATAATCTCAAGAAGGCACTATGACAGGAGTAGTGAAGCAGGGCCTCCCTGATCATCTGACTGTGTGCCTCCTATCTCATACTGCTTTTGCCGCCAACTCAATCTCTAACTTCCATTGGGAAGAATTGTGCCCTCCAGTGATGAACAGTCTCACATCTGGTCATACCCTTCACATTCCAGTGATCCTGAACCTCTCTAGGTCATCATACAAACATTCATTCCTCATCTCTACCATCACCCGATTCCTTCTTCCCATCCCTTCCCACCCAAAACACTATTGGCCCTTCCATTGTACTGTCTGGAATGCCTATTCTATATAGATAACATCCTTTTTATCCTAAATCTTTTTCTTTCCCACTGTTTTCCATCTGTTAGCTATTACCAAAATCTGGCTTCCCCTCAATGACAAAACCTCACTGTCCACTTTTTCCAGAACAGCCTGTACCTTCATCTGTACACTGGTAGAGGCAGGGGAATTAAAATATTTCTTGTTCCCCATTGCCACTTGTAGGTTCTCCCGCTACCTTCATCAGTCAATAACTTCACTTCCTTTGAGGATCATGCTATTCATATCTGCCACTCAATCAAAATCCTGATAGTTGCTGTCTGTAGAACCCCACCCCCACTCCTGATACTCCCCTTCCTTCCTCAATGAGTTCTGTACATGGCTCACAATTTTTCACTCCTCCCCAACTCTTAGTGACTCTCCATAAAATACTCTAACCATCTAATTCTTCAACTTTCTCACTTCTAATGAGCTACTTCTTTACCCCACTTTAACCACACACAAAGATAGTCACAACCTAAATGTTCAAGAAATCCAATCATAACCTATTGACTTTTCTTGTTTCTCTCTACCTTCTCCTACAAAACCCTGCTCTTTGTCCAATACCTTGACTCCTCAATTCTCTCCCAGGCCATCTCTCCTGAACTAGTTACTTTCTCTTACGCATCTGGATTCCTAGTGAGTCGACTCAACTCTATACTGTCCTCTACTGTTGAATCCTTAGACTCCTTATCATATCACTGATTATGCCTGCCAAGCCTCAGCCTTGATTCACTCTCACCATTTACTACCTTTGCTTCTACACACATGCTGCTGAATGGAGGAGGAAATCACTCAAACATCATGACTGAGTCTTCTACAAATTTATGTTATACAATCTCAACTGGACCTTAACTGTTGCTAGACAATCTCTCTGTTCCTCCCTTATCAACTTGATACCCCAATCTCCATAGTAATTCTTCCAAACCTTTCATCTTTGTTCAGACCTGCCATGGCTTTTCGTTCCCTATCCTCTCTGCTGAGGACCTTGCCTTCTATTTTACAGAAAAAAAAATTGAGGCCATTCATTTGAGCTCCCTTTTCTTATCGCCTACTAATCAGATGCCTTCTGCCACTCACCTTCTTTACCTTTGTCTCAAATGATGAAGTGGCCTTACTGCTTACCAAATCTAACTAAGCTTTCTGTATGTTCAAGTAAACCCATTCCACTCCTTTTGGAGCAATTCAACAGATTGCTCATTCTCTCTCCCCCTCCCTCTCGCTCTCTCCCTCCTCCTCTTTCCCCCCCCCCCCATCTCTGTCTCTCTGTCTTTTCTGTCTCTCTCCCTCTCTCCCTCTTTCTCTCTCCCTCTGTGTGTGTGTGTGTGTATATGTATGTATGTATGTATATATGTATGTATGTATGTAAAATCCCCATTCTATCACTCATTTTCAATCCCTTCCTGTCTACTTTCTTATTTCCAGCTGCCCACAAACATGCCAATGTGATCCTGAAAAAACTCTTATTTGATCCCTCCATCTTCAGTAACTATGGTTGAATATCTCTTCTGACTTTTGTAGTTAAACTAGAAAAGGCTGTCTACTCTAAGTGCCCCTAGAATAGGTACCTTCACTTCTCACTCTCTCCTAAACTCTTCCACCAAAGTTACCAATAACCTCTTAGTTGCCAGATCCAATGACCTATTCTCACTCCACTTCTCATTCTCCTTGACCTTTCTTCAGCCTTTGATACTGTTGATCAGCTCCTCTCTCTTCTCTCTGGGTGTTCAGAACATCATTTTCTCCTAGTTCTTGTCCCGTCTAACTACTTTTCTCTTTGCTTTGCTGGCTCCTCATCCAGATCACACCCTATAACCTTAGGTGTCCTTCAGTGCCCACTGTACCTCTTCACTTGGAGATCTCATCAGCTTCCATAGATTTAATCACCATCTCTATGCTGATGATTCTCAATTTGACTTCTCCTGCCTCAACCTCTCTACTGACCTCTAGTCTTACATCTCTAATTGCCTTTCAGACATCTCAAAGTGGCTGTCCAGTAGGTATCTTAAACTAAACATGTCTAAAACATAACTCTTTATCTTTTCCCTTAAACCCTCCCCACCCCTTTCTTTTTTATTGTAGAAAGCAATACCGCCCTCCCTGTCCCTCAAGCTCACAATCTAGGAGTAATCCTGGACTCTTCACACTCTCTCACCCCTCATTTCCAAGCTGTTGTCAAGGCCTTTCTATTCCACCTTTGCAACATCTCTCAAATACACCCTCTTCTCTCCTTTGACACTGCCACTTGGCTGGTGCAAGCCTTCATTACCTCATGCTTTGAAAACTGAAGTAGCCTGCTAATGGGTTAGCCTACCTCAATTCTCTCTCTACTACAGTCCATCTTGTAGCTGCCAAAATGATTTCCTAAAACATAAGTCTGATCATGTCACTCCTCCCTCCCCTCCTTCAATAAACTCCAATGGCTCCCTATTGCCTCCAGAAACAAATAAAAATTGTCTTGGCATTCAAAGCCCTTCATAACCTATCTCCCTCTTATCTTTCTAGTTTTCTTATACCTTACTCTTGGACACATAATCTTTGATCAGTGATACTGGCCTCCTGTCTCTTTCAAAAGCAAAATACTCCATCTCTCAACTGTAGAAATTTTCTTCATCTGTCTCCCATGCCTAGAAAGCTCTCCCTCCTCTGCACTGACTACCGACTTCCCCGGCTTCCTTTAAATTCCAACTAAAATCTCATCTTTTTTTTTTTAGCAAAAAAAACACCCACCAAGGGTTTTACATATCTTACATGTGTAGCATATTTACAGATTCACTTTTTATAATATTCATTTAATGTTTAGTATTTTCCTATTATTCTTTTTTTTCCTATTTTCATCAGCACAATTCTGTCCAGTACTCACAGTAATTAAAAAATCAGCTTTTTTGGTAATCCTCCTTGCTCCAAGGCATCTGTGCATTTGCACTTTGCTGCTATGGCTGGATGTGACTGCTCCTTCAAAGCCTCCGCAGGACAGTTTGGTCTTGGCAGATGGCACCCAGGAGTAGGGCCCTGGGCGGTTACTGAAATACTTAGTTTTCAAAGCCTGAGTAGCTGTGAGCCACGTACAAGGATTAAATGTGAATAAACTTTGTATGAGATCTAGTAAGTCATCTCCCGAAGCACTGAAGATATGTTCTCAAGGGATTCCAGGAAAACTCTTACATGTTACATAATCTAGAAGACTACATATACCAGGCCACTGCTCTTCTGTTGGTGTTCTTAAAGTTTCAAATATTCTTGTTAGTTGATCAAGGTCAGAATCTCCTGGCAAAAAAAGGAACCCTCAGAAGCAACTCTGCTAATGTACAGCCAACAGCCCACATGTCGACCCTGATACTGTACATTCTAGCTCCAAAGAGGAGCTCAGGGGCTTGATACCATCTAGTTACAACCTGATGTGTATATGCTCTATTGGGACTCCCAAATGACTTAGCTAGGCCAAAATCAGCCAATTTTAAAATTCCATTTTCATCCAACAGCAAGTTATTTGGTTTTAGATCCCCAGAGAATCCAGCGTTGATGCAAATATTTTAATCCTTGAAGAGTCATTAGCATGTAGACTTTGATATGTGAAGGTGTCAGCACAAGACTATTATCCTTTATTATTACCTCTAGATCAGTTTCCATAAAGTCAAAGACAAGATTAATATTTGACTTGTGCCCAAAAGCATCAAGAAGAGCAATAATATTTGGATGACTTAGTTCCTGTAGTAATTTTATTTCCCTCAAAGCTGTTCTTTTTATACCATCTTTGGCTTCCAATCTATGTCCAAGTTTGATTTTTTTAATAGCTGCAATCTGACCAGTGTTCTTGTCCCTATCTTTGTAAACCTTGGTGAACCGGAAGGGAAGAAGACAGAAAGTTATTTTCTCCCCACACTGCTGATGGGGAGGACCGGCGGGGAGGGGGGGGAAGAAGGCCATGGTCCACGTGCTCCTGGCCTGTCTGGCCACAGGGCTCTCTAGCCACCCCTAGACCCTGAGTGCCTAAAATCTCATCTTTTACAGTAAGTCTTTCTCAACTCCTCTTAATCCTAGTGCCTTCTGTTAATTATTTTCTTTTTATTCTCTATGTAGTGTGTTTATATATATTTATTTGATTTTTGTCTTCCCTATTAGACTGTAATCTCCTGAGGCTAAGGATTATCTTTTGCCTCTTTTTGTATCCCTAGCAGTTAGCATAGTGCATGGCACATTTGTTGTTTAGTTATTTCCAATTGTTTTTTTACTCCACTTGGGGTTTTCTTGGCAAAGATACTAGAATCATCTGCCATTTCCTTCTCCAGCTCATTTGACAGATGAGAAAACTGAGGAAAACAGGGTGAAATGATTTTATTAGGGTCACCAGTAAATATCTGAGGCCAGATTTGAACTTAGGAAGATGAGTCTTCCTGTCCTCCAGGCCCAGTGCTCTGTTGCAGTTTGAGGAGCTTGGAACCCTGAAATGTAAGGGTACAAGAGGGCTACCTGGAAAGAATTCAACCACTCAAACCTTCTTTTAATCAAAGTAGTGAGATTTATTGTAACACCAGTATGGTAGGCAGAGTTCCTAGTGAATCTACAAATGGGATGAGGATGGGACTGATTCTTATATACCAAAAAAAAGGTCAGTGGACTGAGCTTGATGGGATTAAGAAGTGGTAAGTAGCCTTGGATGGGCCAGGTGCAGACTGTGAAAGTTAAGTGGTTGGAGAGCCACAGTTAAAGGGCAGTTAAAAGGATTATTGAGTATCTATGTGGACTGGGGTGGGGTGGGCTGGGCTGGGCCAGATGCTGTATCAGCTAGCACCCTAGCATACCTAGGATGCTAGGTTCTTAGGATGCACAGGTTCTTAGATCTGCTTTTCTAAAGGAAAGCAATTCAAAATGGGCTAACAAACTTACTTTAATCAATCAATCAGCTATCATTTACCTAGTTCAGGGGAAAAAGTCAGCACCCTGAACTTCAGAGAATACAAACACAAGTTACAAGCAAACAAAGAAACAGATCAGCAGACAGGCTTCCAGCCGTCTGACCATTACATCCATACCTATTCAGTTACCAGAGAGGGAAGCACCAACATTTTGGTGCTTTGGTTTTCAAAGCCAAGGGGGGAGGGCCTCAACAGCTGCCCAGAGTCTCATCTGGCCAAATCACACAACTCTTTCCAAAGTGAGCCCCAAAGCAAAAACTCACATCAGGGTATAGATAGCCTTCTCCTGGATCAAAGAATGTCACAGCCCTCTTGACCCACTGCCCAATCACAAAGTAAAAAGGTGTGGACATTCCTGAAGAACAAGCCTCCTGCCACAGATTCCATGTGACCACATTCAGCCTATTAGGGGGCAGAGTATATTTTCAAATCAGGGAAGGTTCTCAGAGTCACTTAAGCCTATCAAAGGGGCTAGGGGCAGGGAAGATCTTCAGATGCTTATTCCCATAACAGATGCCTTGAGCAAGGCACCAAGGACTGGGCTGTATGAGTCTTGGTTGTTTTCAAAGACACAGTCTTTTCCTTTTAGGGATTCAAGTCCCATCAACCCCAATATCTCCACTTTACTATCTAGCTCCCCCTACATAGCATATAATAGGCACTTAATAAATATTGATTGATTGATGTCTTTCCCCTGCCCAAAAATATGCATGCTTAAGCCTCTGGCTTAAAATAGAAACTCCTCAAACTGGCATTTAAAGCAGTCTATAACCTGGTTCCACATCCTTCCTAGAGGTTTATTTCATGTTCCTCCCTTTCATGCATTCAAGGTGCCTATCATTGGTCTACCAGCTGTCCTCAAACTCAGCATTCTATCTTTCATCTCCATGTCTTTGGACAAACTACTTCCTACCCCTTCAGTACACTTCCTCCTCACCTCTACACACAGAATCCTCAGGTTCCTTTGAGGCGTAACTCAGAGGAGCTGTCCTGCTTGATGCCCCTTCCCGACTCCCCCTAGTTGCTGCTGGCCTTCCTACTCAAATGACCTCCCTCTTACTCACACATATTCGTGTCACATCTGCTAAGTGACCATTAATTCCTTGAGGACAGAAATTGTTTCAGTTTTGTCTTTGTCTTTGTCTTAGCACCTGACACAGTGCCTTGTACATAATAAACATTTAATAAAAGTTCGTTGAGTTAAGTTGAATAACCCACCACTATTTGAGTCCGGTCATTCAGTGACCCAGTGGTATCAAACACAAACAGAAATGGGGAACACAAATCCACACATACAGATCCCTGCAGCCACAGTGACTTAATTTTAAAATGTAATACCTAAGCTTTGTTGTGTTTTTATTTCTTTTGTTAAATATTTCCCAATGACATTTTATTCTAGTTCACACACACTCAGGAATGTTTCTGGGGGCAGGGCCCACAACTGTGTGTTTGACACCTAATCTAGAGGCGCACAGATGATAGCTACATGTAACTGGGCTGAAAGAACTTCAAAGGAGGTGATTTTGCTGAGTGAAGGAGAGCATGGACTTTAGAATGGGGAACAAGAAGTACAGCAACTCTTTTTCCTGGTCCTATGATGGAGGGAGAGGTAGGGGGACAAGCACTTATATCACGCACCTGCTATGTACAAGGCACTCTACAAACACCGTGGCATTTGATCCTCACACCAACCTTAAAAATTAGGTGCCGTATTATTACTTCCTTCTTACAGTTGAGGAAGTTGAGGCAGAGGGAGGTTAACTTGCCCCACACAGCTATTAGGGGTCTGAGGCCAAATTTGAACTCAAATCTTTCTGACCCCAGATCTATAGATAACTCTATCCACTAAACCACCTAGATATCTGGGAGAGTTTTAGAGATTGTGATGATCTAATGGGATAAACATGTAAAGATAACATTCATGAGTCAGAAGTAGTGAGAGGAGAGAAGCAGCCAAAATGCGAAAAGAGAATATGACACGTGCCCAAGGGAAAAGCCGGCTCTCTGATAGCGTTAGGATCCTGGTACAGTGGAAACAATATGGCCTTAGAATGAGAGAACCCAAGCTTGAATCATTTCTGCCATTTATTCTATGACCCTGGACAAATCATTGAATCTCTGGGCCTCGTTTTCCTCATCCGTTCTACAAGAGGTTGGTGATAACCTCTGATATGGAAGGATTATAAGAAGTATGTGAGTATTGAGGGGACAGTGGGCAAAAGGGAGATGGGGAGAAGTAGAAGAGAGTTCTGAACTAAGGTCAACTAGAACTGTTATTTACAGTTCTTTGTTCTGCTGTTAAAAAAAGATGAACTCCTTTCAACTTTAAACAACTCAATAACCTCTAAACCCAAAACAGCAAAAACCACCAAAGCTCTTCAAATACAAGATAAAATTACAAGAGATCCAAGTGGTAATTTGGGTTGGGGGGGTGGAGTAGGAGGAGGGGTAGATAGCTGTGCTTTGGCTAGCTGCTTCAATCTTGCTTTCCAACTCCAAAGATCAAAACTTGTATTGGCTTAGTTTCTCTCTCTGTGACACAGACCACAGCCCCCAAATGCTCACAGACTGTGGTCTAGGATTTGGGGCATCCTAACTCTACACTTAGTTTGGCAGGTCCTCAGGCCATAGGCATAAAATGTTTTGCCAGATGTGGACTGGAAGTCTTCATGACTCATTGCCAGAGGATTAGTTCTTTGCACATAGCCTTGGAGAATTCATGGTGAGCTCCAATACTATAATGAGGTACCAAAGCACGTCTTTCATGGAGGATCTTGCCCTTTCCAAGTTAAATATATTTCATTCAATTTGCTAATTTCATTGTAGAGAGGCAGTATGAAGAGCTGAAGATTCCAGGGCCTCTCCCTCTTCCTCTGTGCTACCTCCACCATCCAAATCATGGCATCCTAGACTCTAGAGCAGTGGTTCTCAACCTTCCTAATGCCGCGACCCTTTAATACAGTTTCTCATGTTATGGTGACCCCCCAACCATAAAGTTATTTTTGTTGCTACTTCATAACTGTAATTTTGCTGCTGTTATGAATACTGATATGCAGGATGTATTTTCATTGTTACAAATTGAACATAACCCACACAGGTTGAGAACTGCTGCTCTAGAGGCTTTCCTCATTATCAATGTTCTTCTTGGACTTAAACACATTGTGGATAGGGGAAGAGGAGAGAGGGAGAGGGAGATAGAATTAAGGTGGCCGCTAGGGGTCAGTGTAATATTTCCCATGTTACAAAAATCATAGCATTTTTGTTAGACATGGAAGAAACCTTAGCCATCATCTAGTTCTCCAAATGCCCCCATTTTACAGAACAGGAATCTGAATATCAGAAGGGATGCAATCAGCTAGTAAATAAGCAGCAGAGCCTAGATTAGAACGCAGGTCTTCAGGGTCACCTTGTGACTAAGAGACAGGGAGGAGGTAGTAAACAGCATGCCTCATCTGTAGTCAGGCTGACCTGGGCTCAGAGTTATGTGACCATGAGCCATTTAATTGGAAGCCTCAACTTGCTCATCTGTAAAATGGGGATAAATGCCTAAAGTCCCTGCTTTACAAGGGATGATGTGACGCATAAATGAAATTATGTGTGGAAAGTTTTTGTTACCTTGAAAATGCTACGTTAGAGCTGGCTATGTACATATAGTGCTCAAGTCATCTGTGTTGAAGACCACTTCTGCCCCAAGCATCCTTCAGGTCCCATGCTAATAAAAGAACATAGAAGGGATTCTTAGACTGAATTTAAAAAAACACAAATACTTATAATTGAAAATTTTATAGGTTTTACAGCTCTCACCTGGTTGGAGACTCACAATAACCTTGTGTTAGGTGGTTAGTGCAACAAATATTGTTATATCCTAGATGAAGAAACTAAAACTTGGAGAGTTGAAATGACTTGGCTACAACCACAGATTCTAAATTCTAAATCCAGTGTGCATCATACTACAAGATGGTTCCCTCATAGCTCCAAAGAAAAGAAAATGTAAAATTTTAGTATGTTGGGCAGTGAGACTGCTAGATAGAGAGACTGCTAGCTAGCTGTGGGCAAAGGCATGGATACATGGATGCAAGACTGCCAAATTTCAGGGAGTTTGCTACTTCACGACAAATCGCTAGTAAATAATGCCTCTTTCTTGAAAGTAGCTCTCTCTCTGTACCCTAGCAGGGCCTTACTTTGTTCTTAATATGCCTCAGGCTGTTGTCAAGAAATAGTTCATTCCTCTCAAACAGAGTGGCCATCAACTTGAAGTCTTCTGTGACCAGCCAGTAAGGAAGGGTAGTGGGCTCAAGCCTGTTGCTTTGGCCATCCTCTATGTCTGGTTTGCTTTAGGCTTAGGCTGGGCCATGTTAGGTCAGCCCATGGGGCCCTGCCCTGTCATTGTGCCTGCTAGGTACCAAAGCCGTGTGCGTTCAGCAACTACAAGGTGCCAGTGAAGGATGAAGTCTGTTTTTCTCTTCCTCGTCAGTGGCGTTGCACATCAGAGAGCTGATTGGGCCAGCATTCATGAGAAAATATGCCAGCTCCTGATCCCCTTGCGCACAACTATGCCCTTTTACAATTCAGAAGATGAACGGAGGCATGGTCGGGAGCAGCTGCTGCAGAGGCAGGTGTGTATGTGTGTCCTTAGCTCTCTGGAAGGTCAGTGCCCCAGAGGATAGGGGCTAACAGGCCTATGTACCTTGAGATATCCCTGAGTTATGGCAGAGGACAGTAAAAGGACAAATGAGAATACTTTGTCATCAAGAAAAGGTTAAAATTAAGCTCACAGTGTCTTGTTAAGAAAAAGATACAGAAGTATGTGATCCATTTTAGGAAGTTCTCATCTTTTTTCTTTTTCTTTTTCTTTTTCTTTTAAACCAGAACTGAGATTTCACAGATATAGGGAATTCCAGGAACCCAGATTAGAAACTTCTCAGAAAAGGGTTATCTTGGGAAATTGCCTGGGGCACCAAAAAGTTAAAGTGTTAGTCAATATGTGGCATGTTGATCTTCTGATTGATGCCAACTTTATCATGCCATACTGCCTCTCTCAAGAAAAGATTAAATAGCATTCTTCAAAAGTCAAATATGCAGTCTGTTCTTGGAAAGATTTTCATCTATAATGGTTAAATTGTTAATATTCACTAATACATAATGGCCAAGTTTTTTAAAGTTCTTGGCATTTGTCTGAGCAAGCCTTTAACTATCCAGAAAATTCAGTTACCTAGAACCATTATCTGGACCAGGGATCCCACGCAGTGAAGGTTTTACTCTGCCCAGAACGGTTCTGCCGCAGGTCTTTACTTGATTGCAACAAAAGGTTCTCTCTGTTTCTCTGAGATGTTGTATTTATTTCTTCTACAGAAGCATTTAATTGAGCTGTGTTACAAAGCAGCTCAGAAATATCTCTTTGAAGGAAAACATGAAGAATCTGTCCCTGCAGCTTTACATTCACTACGTTTCCGCATTAACGTATATGGCCTAAATTCAGTCCAGTTGGTGCCTGCTTACTTGCTGTTATCTGAGGCCAGTGTTGGTAAGTTTTAAGGGGCCTGCACAATGACCGTAATGACTGGTGCATCGTAATCTATATCCACAAGAAACTTGCTTTTGGTTCAAACCAATGGTACTTCCAGGCCAGGATACCATCTCTAACAGCAGCAGGAATGGTTGCTGGACGTGGCCATTGTCTCCAAAGAGTTCGTGAGCCTTCATCACCGTGGTGGCACCTACTGCAGTGCAGGTCACAGCTGACTACTAGGAATCACAGTGTTCATTGTACCAGAATTAGGAAACAGACAGCCTGGAGGACCAGACAGACCAGTTGTAGTTACCATTCAACTCTCTTATCAAACTTTCATACATCTTTTACTGTATTTCTGAAAGTGTCAAGACAAACAGTTCCTGAGAGCGGTCACTATGTGACCCTACCTGGGCCTCAGTTTTCTTTTTCTTTAAAATGAGGAGGCTGGACCAGAGTATGCCAAGGGTCCCTTTCAGCTCTATTGTTAGGATTCTGTCTCAGTGGCCCTGGCACATAGATCAGAATAATTAACTCCATATTGGTTAGTATTTATTCCTACTTGTATAGAACAGGTTTATCATTGGTGGAATAACATTTATTCACATGCACATAATGCTTTATAATTTACAAAATGTTTTCACCTTCGTGATCTCATTCGATCCTCACAAACAATTCCTGTAAAAAACTATATGTATATCAACTTTTGGTTATTCCTTTATGTGATTTTTTAATGGATATTTTCCCACGTCTGTCCTGCCTATCTAATTAGACTGAAAGCCTTTTTGCAGTTAGGAATTAATCATCTTTTAAAAAGTCCCTCTATAGCACCAAGTACCCATCTCTGTACAATGGATATTCAGTGAAACTTTTTTCTTTTTTGTCCTTTTTTTAAAAGTTAATTAATTAATTTTTTTGTTTACATCTCTCATTTCCACCAGATTTTGAGTTAGAAATTTTCTCCCCATCTTTCCCCTACCCACCACCCTAAAATATCACTAAAATAGTGATCCCACTATATAGCCCCTCCCCCAATCTGCTCTCTCTTATGTCCTCCCCCATTGCCCCTCTGGCTTTCCAGTAGGGCAGGATGGGTCTCCCTACCCCAGTGCCTGTATATCTTAATTCCCAGTTGCATGTAGTTAATTATATATATATAAAACTTTTTAAGCTTATTTTGTTTCATTTTTTTTTTCTGACAAGAAGGGCAATCTTTGTACTTGAAAAGACAAAACGAAAATGGTTAATAGAGGGGCGGCTAGGTGGCGCAGTGAATAGAGCACCAGCCCTAGAGTCAGGAGGACCTGAGTTCAAATCCAGACACTTAACAAATCAGACACTTAACACAAAACTAGCTGTGTGACCTTGGGCAAGTCACTTAACCCCAACTGCCCTGCCTTCCCCCCTCCCCCAAAAAAGAAAAAAAATGGCTAATAGGGATTGATCTCCAATATAAATATGTTCAGGTCTGCAGGCCCAGGTGAATTATGTCTTCAGGTATAAAAACAAGCATGTGGATTCACTTGCTGGGATCCACTATCAAGGATATTGAAAGATTATGAAAAACAGGACCTAAGGAAGGAAAATATCCAAATTTAAATTTAAAAAGAGAGAATGGAGTCTGAAAACTATAAATCTGTGATCTCGATTTTGATTCCTGACAGAATTCTGGGGCTTATTACTAAAAAGTGGGAAATGAACATCCAGAACAGGAAGGTGGTGATAACAAAGAGACTGTACAGCTTTCTCAAGAATGGACCCTACCAGACTAACCTTAGCAATGTGGTAGAGTAGATGGAGATCTGGACTTGGAGCCAGGAAGAGGAGGCTGAAATACTGCCTCAGATACTTTGGATCTGTGTGATCAGGTGCTGGTCACTTTAGTTTCTCTGAGCCTCAGTTTTACCATCTGTAAAATGAGGGTGTTAATGCCTGTAGTAGCTGCCTCATAGAGCTGTGGTGAGGCTTCAATGAGCTAACTGATGTGGAATGGCTGACAAAGTTTAAAGCACTACATTAATGCCTGTTCTCAGGATGGTTTCCTTTTTTTCTCACATGGCTGCTAGATTGGCAGACAAGAGGAAGAATGCAGAGGTAGCTTACATAGATTTTCATCTGGTATTTGGTATATCTCCTGCTATACTTGCAGAAAAGACGGAGTGATGTGGGCTCAATAAGAGGGTAATTAGGTGGATAGGGAAATGGTTGAATGGTCAAACCAAAAGAATAGTCATTAATAGTTTGATTGGAAAGTCTATGGTGGGGTGGTCCAGGGATCTGTGCTTGGTTCTGTGCTCTTTCTGAGCAACAACTTGGATAAAGGTATAAATGACATGTTTATCAACTTTGTAAGTGATGCAAAACTAGGTGCTAGCACACTGGATGAGAGAGTGAGGATCCAAAAAGATCTTGAAAATATAGATCTTACTGGGATAAATTTAACATTGTGAAATTCTCTGGAGAGAATGATAAAGTTTTGGATTTGGGTTCAGAACATTAACATCACAAGTACAAGATGGAGGAAGGGTGGCCAGACAGCTGTTAGTCTGAAGAAGCCTTGGGAAATTGTGTACGTTTGTGTCTGTCAGGGACAGGGGGGAACCACTTTGAGGTTAATTAGGAATCAATAGTGTGATACCAGAAAAACAAAGAATCTTGGGACATATCAGGAGAGGCAGAGCATTTAGGGGCAAGAAGCTCTCATTCTGCACTAGTCAGACTATACCTAGAATGTCATTTCATGTTCTAGGTAGCCTATTTTAGGAAAGACAGTGATAAAACGGGCAGTATGCTGAGGCAGACAGCCAAGATGGAGAAAAGCCTTGAGAGCATGGCATATGGTTATATGGTTGTTCTCAAAGAGGACCAAAATGACATCATCACTGTACTAAAGTTAAGTTTTAATGTGTCCTTCTGTGGCTAATCAGACCAATAGGAGTTTGGAATGCTCTACCACAGGTAGGGCACAAATAATCTGTGTGAACATTTGGGGTGGATACTTTGAATGTGTGCATCCTGCATTCCTTTTGAACTGCTTCAATTCTACTTTGCTCATAGAGCACAGCACCTTCTCTGATGGGGGCACACCATACTGAGCGGTCCTATGCCAGCGTCTACCATGTCACACAATCAATTCCAAAGGTCTTCAGAGGGATATCGAGGGTGTCCTCGTATCGCTTCTTCTGACCACCATGTGAACGCTTGCCTTGTGTGAATTATCCATAAAACAGTCTTTTTGGCAAGCATATATTTTGCATTCAAATAGTGTGGCCAGCCCATTGGAGTTGCACTCTCTAAAGGAGAGTTTGAATGCTTGGCAGTTTAGTTCGAGGAAGGACCTTGGTGTCTGGTATTTATCCTGCCAGGTGATCTTCATAATATTCCTAAGACAATACAAATGAAAATGATTCAGTCTCCTGGCATGATGCTAGTAGGCTGTCCAGGTTTCACAGGTATACAACAATGAGGTCAGCACAACAGTTCTGTAGACCTTCAGTTTCATAGTCAATCTAATACCTCTTCTCTCCTACACCTTTCTTTGGAGCCTCCCAAATACTGAGCTAGCTCTGGCAGTGAGTGCATCAACCTCATCATCAATGTATACATCCCTGGAAAATACCCTATCAAGGCAAGTGAACTTATCCACAGCATTCAAAACTTCTCCATTTGCTGTAACTGATGGTTCCACCAATGGATGGTGTGGTGGTGGCTGATGGAACACCTGTGTTTTCATGGTGTTAATTGTTAGGTTGAAATTAGCACAAGAAGCAGAGAATTGATCCATATTTTGTTACATCTCAGCTTCAGAGGCTGCACTGAGTGCACAATCATCTGCAAACAGAAAATCATGCACCGATATACTCTCTCCACTTTGGTCTTGGCTTGTAGCCTTTTCAAATTGAAGGATTTGCCATCAGTGTGATAGTTGACCTTGATGCTGTGCTCATCCTCATTGAAAGCATTTGACAATATGGCTGAAAACATCATGTTGAACAGCATGGGAGCAAGCACACAGCCTTTGTTTCACTCCATCCGTGAGTGGGAAGGCACAAGAGCATTGTCCATTATCTAGAACCCAGGCAAACATGCTGTCATGGAATTGATGTACAATACAACAAAATTTTAACATAATTTTCCATAAACCCTCATGACTAAGAGTATCAAAGGCCTTGGTCACGTCTACAAATGTTGTACACAGACCTCTGTTCTGCTCCTAGCATTTCTCCTGGAGTTGTTGGGCAGCAAACACCATATCAGCTGTTTCTCAGCCCTTTCTGAAGCCATACTGGTTCTCAGGTAGATGCCTATCCTCCAGGTGAAGGATCATACTATTAAGAAAGACTCTGGCAAGACTCTTGCCAGCAGTGACTAAGAGAGAGACAACCCTGTGATTGTCACAGGACAATTTATTTCCTTTACCTTTATAGAGATGGACAATGGAGGCATCCTTGACCTCCTGGGGGATAACCTCCTTTTGCCTTATGAGGATCATCAGGAGGTTTCCAGGTAGTTTAGCCTGGAGGCATGGGAGAGGGAGCATATGTTTGAAGGGTTGTCAATAGATGGTTCTGCTTTGTTCTAGAGGGCAGGGCTCTCTCCCCCTCTCCTCTCTCTCTGTCTCTCTGTCTGTCTGTCTCTCTCTGTCTCTCTGTCTCTGTCTCTCTGTCTGTCTCTCTCTCTCTCTTTCTGTCCCCTTCCCTCCCCCTCTTTCTCCCTCTCTCTTTCCTCTGTCCACATCCTTATATTGGGTGCCCTGCCCAAAATTTTAATCTCTGAAACTGTTTTTTTCTTAAAGGTCAACCTTAACCTTAAATCACTCTGGTTCTCATTGATTGGTCAATAATAGGTCCTAGGCCAAGCCCTACTCAGTCATTGTTTGGGTTCTGATTGGCTCAGAATGAAAGTAAATCACAATTGTTTTCTGTTTTGGCTTGAAACCCTGAGAGTCTTCCCCTCCCAGATCAATTTTCTTTTTTTAAGAGACTATTCTTCTGTCTCATTTCTTGTTAAGCCTTAATCACTGAATGGGTGTTGCCTCAGTCAGACTGATACATGTTAAAGACCTTAACTTGAAAAGATCAAGGTCCCCCTCTATATCCAAGGCCAAGCCCCACTTGGTCATTCTCTGCCTCATTTCTTATTAAGCCTTAATCGCTGAATGAGTGTTGCCTCAGTCAGACTGAGACCTGTTAAAGACCTTAGCTTAAAAAGGCCAAAGGCCCCCACTGCATCCTGGGCCATCTCCTGATCAATATCTGGCCACTGGACCCAGATGGCTCTGGAGAGGAAAGTAAGGCTGGTGACCTTGCACAGCCCTGCCTCACACATGTCATGGCATGGCCTTCCTGGTGTCATCAGAGGAAAAAACTAGGAAATGCATCAGGAAAGCACTCTCCAGAAGTGGAACAGGAGTCTCCAGGAGCAGGGGGCTCCCTCTCATTAGGTGTCTGCAAGCCAAAGCTGAGTGGCCACTTGTTAGGCATATTCTGGTGGGTAATCTTAATCAGCTCTGCTTTGCACTAGATTGCCCCTGAGGCTGCCTCCATTCCGAGATCTTCTGATGAGAAAAATAGGAAGCATGCATGCATGGAAAGAATCAAGAGGTTTATGGAGGGAAATAAAAGTGTGGCAGAGGGAGTGTCAGAGTATAAAAAGAGCATCTGATTGGGCTGCATTCATTAGAAAATGTCTGCCTTGGCAACCTGGGCCAGGGGACCAGGCTTGAGTCATAAAACCTTAATTCCAGTTCTGGTTCTAGTATTGTGTGACTGTATAAGCTGTGTATTCTTCACAAACCTCACCTGTGTCTGTAACATGGAAATGATACCTCCCCTACCTTTCCTTTCAGAAGCAAGGATTCCAGCCACCCTTCAGTAGAGTTGTATGTACCCTGGCAGAATGGTTCTTAGAGACCCTCATCAGGCCTCTGAGGAAAGCCACTTCTACTAAGCTTCTAACTAGCTTCTCTGTAACCTTGGGCTAGTTACTTTTTCCTCTAAGCCGTAGTTCCTCATCTGTAAGATGGGAACAGTGCTATCAGTCATGGGAACCCTCATCAGTCTGCTGTGAAAAATCAAATGAAATAATTCCTGCTCAAGTGTTTTAGCCTGCTCAAGAGCTGGACACACAAATGTTTTTCTAAAATGAACATCCATACTAAGTTATAAAAGAATGCTAATGAGAAAGGCACTGTCAAAGTACAGTACAGAGATATTTTAGCATTAGAAATACAAGACAGCAGAATTTATCTGGGTCTGGAAGCAGTTTTTTGAATCATCCAAGAGTTCCAAAAAGGGTTTCTTTGCCCTTATTAAACTATAAAATAGACAGCTACATAGCTGAGATCAGGGGCTGTTAAGGCATGGCCACGTTGAGGCCCAGGTGGCCAATCTTTCCTATTTTCTGAATAGGAAATCTTCTGAATTTCCTGAATAGGAAATGATTCTGAAATCTTCCTCTATTGAGATTTGTCTTGTCTTTTGCATTTCATTTAATAATAGAACATCAAAGCTGGAAAGAACCATAAAGACTGACCTAGCCCAACCCTCTCATTTTATAGATGGGAAAACTGAAGTCTGTAAAAGGGGCAGGAAACATCATGAGTTAATGGCAAAGCCAGAACTAAAGTTTAGATGTCCTAACTCTCCTTCTGTGTTTTGTATATAGCATTATAATGCCTCCCATGGACCAGCTAGCTTTTCTCTATTAAAAGGGCAAAGGGACACAGAAGTGAATTTGTTTCCTGCACAAATATTTACTAACCAAAGCTCATAAACATGTGAATTCACCATAAAGGAATATATTTCATAATTCTTCACAAATACATTGGCTGGCAAGTACACCATGGCCTTCTTTCCCTTGTGTCAGGTCTTGGCCACATTGTCCAAGCAGAGGAATACCTTTCCCAAGCCCAGTGGACTGTTCTCAAGTCAACTGATTGCAACAATGAAATTCATTCTCTCCTGCATCGAAACCTGGGGCTCCTCTATACAGCTAAAGAAAACTATGAAGATGCACGCTATCATTTGGCCAATGATGTGAGTAGGCCAAGCTACAGAGCCCAGATATAGTCAAGAGACTTAAAGAATGTCAGAGCTGGAGGGAACTCTATCATCTCATTCAATCCCCTTGTTTTATAGTTAGCTACACTTAGGTCCAGATGGGGGAAAGTAACCCACTTGAGGTCACATGGTGTGTTAGGAACAAAGCTGCAGAAGAGAACTTGGGTCTCCTTATTCCCATTATGGTGCTCTTTGAAGGGCCAGGAGGCAACAGGGGCATAATCCTCATGCCAAGATCTGGGTACAACTCTGGGCTCATCCCTTTATTGAAAGTTCCTTCTAGGACAGAGGACCCTTCTAGTCTAGTCTAGTCTAGTCAAGGCTGCCAGCCTTGAATCAGAAGTCATAAGAAGAGATCTGGAGAGAAGGGAAATTATTGCCCCTTCACCACAGACTCACTGAGTAGAAAGGCAACATGGTTTCGTGGGTAGGGCCTGGAGCTGGAATAGCAAGGCCTGGGTTCAAATCCTGCCTTAGCTGCTTACTAGCTGTATGATTGTGGGCAAGTCACCTTGACTTTTGTTGCCTTAGTTTCCTGTAGGATGGGGGGGAAGGGGGGTTGGGCTAAGTGATATCTAAGGACCTCTACAGGTCAAAATCTGTATAGGTTCCTGTGATCTCAGACAAGTCACACAGTGAAACAAACCTCTGGGGTTTAGTTTGCTTTCTGTTAAGTGGGAGAAAATATCTTCTCTGCATGAAGGCAGTATCATTCAGAGCTATGGATTACAAATCAAAAGACCTGAGTACGAATCCTAGCTCTGACATTTACTAGCTATATGACCTTGACCAGGTAAATTAACCTCTCTGAACCTCAGTTTCCTCATCTGTAAAATGAGGATAACAGATCCTGTCCTTCCTATTGCACAGGATTGTGTTTAAGAAAGTGTTCTGCAAACTCTATAGATGTGTGAGGAATCCAATAAATGAACAAATATCTGTTATTTGTGAGTCTCAGTTTTAATCTGCTTAATTTTCTTCTTCTTTCTTCCAAATATCAGCCCTCTCTCTACCTTCTTCCCAATAGGAAAAGCCAAGATGTTATAAAGCAGACCTGCACAACCAGTGGCTTGCCTAAGGATTTCTGGCGGCCTGTGAAAATGAAGGAAAACATTCTCTATGATTTGGTCTAGGGACCAACCTCCCTAGGGCAGAGAGTCTACAGGCACACTCCTCCACTTTGACCCAGGCTACGTGCCACAGTTGCTTTCCTTCAGGGTGTTCAGTTCTCATCTCTTATGGAGTTCCCCACCTGTCCTCTAGGCTTTTACAGGTGGGACAGGGAAGTGTCTGGAATTGTCCAGCTGCACTTTTGTCACTGGCTATTTCTATAGCACTCTGTTCTCTCTGGGGAGGGAACCTCTTCTGCTTTTTAGTTACTTTCCAAGTTTTCCCTCGAAATTATGAATTGGGCCACTAGCACAAGTCAGATCTCATTGTCCTCCTTCTCCTTTAATATCCTGTTGTCTCAGGTGCCCTTTCCTACAATGACAAGCCTTCCCCAAAGGCCAGTACCCTTTTTCCAAACTTCTTCTGTCTCTCTGCCCTCATCTGATCTGTGATCCTTCTCCAGACTGTCGTGTCTACAGGCTCAACAAAACTATCTTCTAAAACAGTTTTGTACTCACATGCTTCTCTTCACCAGATTTCTCCTAGTCAGTCTTGTGACATTCTTTCTGGAAGTGGTACTATTCTGTATGATCATTCAGTCTAACATTTCCATAACCTAAAGCTAATAAAATTATCACAATAACTCACAATTCTGTAGCACTTTGAGGTTTACAAAGTGCCTTCTGCATACCAACCCTATGAAATAGAGAATGGAAGTGTTTGAGGAGTCTAAGGCTAACAGAGTGGCAGTGTCCTCTGCATGGTCCTACAGCAGTCAAGCATCAGAACTGGGTCTCAGGTGCCCCTGGCTTAGTGCTTTCCCCCCTGCCCAGAGATCCCATGCCATGTGGTCAGTCATGAGCTACTACCTTGACCCTCAGCCTATAGCAGGAGCCCCTCACAGGAGCTCCTCCAACTGTTGATTTACCTGCCCTCTACACCCTACAATATTGGCAGGCTGGCAGGACCCCTGGCACAACATCCTTGCCCAGAGCCAGGGACCTATGTCTTTAGCCAAGAATAGGATTCAGAGGCTCCCCCACCAGAATAACATCAAACTACTGGGAGAAGGGAAGGCAGCAGAAGGGAAAGACAGGACTATAGCAAAGGACTGCTATCCATAGTATAGTTCTTGAAGGGAACCTGGTTGCCAGAAAATGTCTTGTGTATTATTTATAATGTTAGTTGCTGAGCATGTGGACTATCTTTTTCTAGCTCCCTAGCTTCCCATCCCTTACCTGCCTAGTGGACACTTCTGGACTCAAGTTTGTGCTTCGTTGTCATCTACACTGTGTTTCAGGCTCTCAGTAGGGAAGGGAGGAAGGGCAGGTGAGAGCATCCCTCCCTCACTGTTTCCCCATCCCTAATACAAAGCTTGGGTTTAGACTAACTGTATAATACCTAGGTATAAAAAGCTCCACGGCAGGTTGATATTTGTCTAAGTCATTCCATAAATCCCTTGTAAAAGCTGCACCCAGGTCTTTGTTCTGAGGCTCTTCATCTCTCATCTCTCATTTCTCATTCTGGCCACCAGCCTAGCCTACTTCTTTTTCTAATCATATGATTATGGCCATATGATGACAAATTATGGCCACAATGACAAATGAGAATGCCAGCTATGATTTCCTCATTATTTTCTGTGACTTGGGTTTTCACTTGGATTCACTCAAGGCAAAGACCATGTCTTAAAGGACTTTTTAATGGGTGTGTTCCTAGAGTACCTTGCTTAGGTCCAGGCAGTCAGGAAAGACATACTGATTCACTGTCACTGGGTGAAGATGTTAGCAACCCAAGGCTTCAGTACCTCCCTAGAGACCGTGCCCAAACTTCTCTCTCTCCTCCCCTCTTCAGATTTATTTTGCCAGCTGTATCTATGGATCAGAAGATATCAGAATCTCAGGAGCATACTTCCTCATGGCTAATGTGTTCTTTCACCAGAAGAAGATGGATGTAGCAAGCTCACTGTACTCAAAGGTGAGTGGGCACAGACAGACTGGGTCCTGGTGGGCCTGATCCACCATCATTCATTTGCATTCATCTCATTTAGATCAGTTGGTCAGTCAGCATTTATTAAGTACCTGCTACATGTCAGGCCCTGTGCTAAGGGCTGGGGTTACAAAGAAAGGCAAAGACAGTCCTTGCCCTCTGAGAGCTCACTGTCTATGGAGGAGACAGCATTCAAACATACATGTGTAAATAAGCTATTTACAGGATAAACAGGGAAGAAGAGAGAGGGGAAGGCACTAGAAGTAAGAGGGGTTAGGCTTACTAGCCACGTGGCCTTGGGCAAGTCACTTAACCTCAATTGCCCTGCCTTCTACCCTCCAAAAAACAAAAAAAGAGGGGTTAGGAAAGGCTTTCTGTGGAAGATGGAAGATGGAAATTTAGTTGGGATTTCAAGGAAGCCAGGAAAGGCAGTAGGCAGAACCAAAGATGAAGAGCATGGGGGTCAGCCAGAGGAAATGTGCAGAGCTAGGAGATGGAGTGTCCTGTCTGGGTCGGTAAGGGTACCAGTATCACTGGATCCAAAGTTACATGGGTGGGGGTATAAGAAGACTAGAGAGGGGTGTGTGTATGGGATAACTTTTCTCTAGTCATGTTTATATCTTGAGACTCCATTCTATTCTTCTCAATGCCCGCTCACCAGAGTTAGATATATGCCAGGTGCATGGGAGGCACTTGATACGTTCCTCACTGATTAGCGTTAAACCCAGCCAAATGCAGTATTGTGTGTCCTGTCACATTCCTAAGAGCAAGGTAATTATATCATGTTGGAATTCACTATTGGGGGAAAGAAAGGAATTTAGGGGGTAGTTAATTGTGTAGATAGGGAGCAGCTGGGTGGCACAGTGTATAGAATGCCAGGCCTGGAGTTGGGAAGACCCATCTTCCTGAGTTCAAATTCAGCCTCAGACACTAGCTGTATGACCCTGGGCAAGTCACTTAACCCTGTTTGCCTTAGTTTCCTCATCTGTAAAATGACCTAAAGAAAGAAATGCAAATTACTCCAGTATCTCTGCAAAGAAAATCCCAAATAGGGTCACAAAGAGTCAGACATGACTGAAAAATGACTGAACAACAACAGAATTGCTTATATATAAAAACTATTAAGGATAAAGAAAAATGGAAAGGGCTCAAATTTCCCTCTTTCTTTGAATACAAGATATTTCTGTATGCTGAAATGTTACATTTATTATAATACTTTTAAAAATAATATATTCAAACAGATGATACTTGTTATAATAATATCACTTACCTGTAGATTACTCACCCAAAAATCTCAACTGTTCTCTACTATCTAGGAATCTCTTTAATGCCTTACATTAGATTACAAGCACATTGAGGCCAGGAATCATGTCATTTATATTTCTAACCTCCTAGGATCAAACATACTATAGTCACTTGAACAAATTAATGTTTACTCAGAAGGAAACTCAAAAAGACCTATATGGTTTGTCAAAATATAAATGTTCCAAAGTATCACACTTTGTGTATGTTAAATAAAGCTCATACACTTATAAGACTGTCCCTTAGGTCATCATTCAGAATCTACTGACTTGTAATTTACCTATGGATCTAACAAGATGAGTTATCTTGTCTCTTGATAAAAGTAAAAGCGACACATTTAGAAAAGAGAAGACCTTCTATAGGTACATAGCAAAAACAAGGGATAGCATAAAGGGAATAATTATTTTTAAAAACCAATAAGAGCTCACAAAGCACAGAAATCTGGGCTAAGTATACAGGTATACTGGGCTAAGTATAGTGGTATGTTCCTCCATAGTGCCTGAGAGAATGATTATATTATAGCACAGGATAATGAGTATTTATTAATTTCATTATATTCATTATTCAAATAAATAATAATTACTGGTATTTATATTCCAGTTTCAGAAGTATTTCACATATATTACCTCATTTGATCTTCCTAACAACCATAAGAGATGGCTACTACAGATATCATTATCCGTCTTTTACAGGTGAGGAAACTGAGACTCAGAGCGGTTTTGTGACTTGCCCATGGCTACATATCTTTTAAAAAATTTTTTATTTTTTGGCAAAGCAGTTTAGGGTTAGGTGACTTGCCCAGGGCCACACAACTAGTAAGTGTCAAGTGTATGAGGCCAGATTTGAATTGACTCTTAAGGCCGGTGCTCTATCCACTGTGCCACCTAACTGCCTTGCACATTGAATAAATGTTGGAAGTGAGAAGTGAACCCAGGTCTTCCTGACTCCACGTCTAGTACTCTATACAATATGTCATATTCTCAATATTTAATTTTTAATTTAATATTTTATTTTTCCCCAATTACATGTAAAAACAGTTTTAACATTCTTTTTTTTCTTCAAATTTTGAGTTTCAAATTCTCTTACTTCCTCTCCTTTCCCCCTCATTGAGAAGGCATGCAATTTGACATAGATTTTACATGTGTGGTCACACAAAACACATTTCCATCTAAGTCATGCTGGGAAAGAAAACAGACCCCCCCCCACAAAAAAAAAACAAGAAAAAATTTAAAAAGTAAAGAAAAAGTGTCTTTAATTTGGATTCAGGTTCTACCTGTTCTTGGAGATGGACAACATCTTTCATCATAAGTCCTTCAGAATTGTCTTGGATCATTGTATTGCTGAGAATAGCTAAATTATTGACAGTAGATCATCATACAATATTGCTGTTACTATGTACATGTTCTCCTGGTTCTGTTCATTTCATTTTCTTTCAGTAATTTTCTGGTTCTCTGAGCACATCCTGCTCATCATTTCTTATAACACAGTAGTATTCCGTCACAATCATATACAATAACTTGTTCAGCCATTCCCCAACTGATGAGCATCCCCTCAATTTCCAATTCTTTGCCACCACTAAACAAGCTGCTGCAAATATTTTTGTACATATAAATCCTTTCTTTTTTTATTTTTTATCTCTTTGAGACACAGAGCTAGTAGTAGTATTGTTTGGTCAAAGGGTATGAATTATAGCCCTTTGGACGTAGTTCCAGATTGCTCTCCAGAATGGTCGAATCAATATACAACTTCACCAATAGTGCATTAGTGTTTTAATTTTCCCACATTCCCTTCAACATTTATCATTTTCGGGGGCGGAGCCAAGATGGCAGCGTAGAAGCAGCAAGGTCCCACAGCTCCCACACCGCCACCCTAAACACTCAGAAAATACGAGCCCAGACAAAGTCTAGGAAAGTCTAGGACTCTCAGACTCACAAACATACAGAGAACACAGCTCTGGCTGAAGGCAGTTCAGCAGCAAGGGCTCAGCGCGGCCCCCGGAGCGGAGGCTGGAACAGCCGGAAGCCGAGACCACGGCCAGGCCTGGGACGGTGGGAAGGAGCTGAGCCGAGCCCCGCATCCAGCCTGCAGTGGTTCTACAGCCTCCAGCACCCCTACATCTGCCAAGGCGTGAGGAGCAGGACAGAGAGGTGCAGCTCGCACTCCGAGGAGCAGAGAACGGCCAGCCCAAAACCATGCGGTCAGGCAAGGCCCCAGGGTGGCCACGAGGAGCAGCGGAGCCGCAGTGTGAGTCTACTTCAAAGAAAATCTAAAGCACAGGCCTGAGGGGAGCTTCGGTCAGAGACGGTTAGTGAAAGCTGAAACTTTGAAACTTAATTGGGGGGGATAAAGCAGTTCGGCCATTCTACCCCCGGGGCAAGGAAGCAGTGGGGGAGGGGAACTACTGGAACCAGCTGCAGTGGCCCCCACCAGGCTACTTCAGAGCCCCTGGCCTGCGGACTCCGCAGGGGGGCTGAATCAATTGATCGGGGCTAAGTGCTCTTGTGTTGAGTGGCCTGGATCCAGATCGTGGTCTTGGGTGGTGGTCCTGGGGTGCACTTTCAGCAAGCCAAAG
>CM053596.1:54459068-54504420 GCA_028646575.1 Pseudocheirus occidentalis
ACAATTAGGATAACCCAGGATCTGGCAGCTTCTACATTGAGGGATCAAAGGACCTGGAATATGATATTCCAGAGATCAAGGGAGCCAGGATTAAAACCAAGAATCACCTACCCAGCAAAATTGAGTATAATCTTCCAGCGGAAAATATGGTCATTCAGTGAGGTGGAAGACTTTCAAGCATTCTTGCTGAAAAAACCAGAACTGAACAGAAAATTTGATGTTCAAACACAAGAAGCATGAGAAAGTAAATGTGGAAAAGAAATCATAAGGAACTTATCAAAGTTGAACTATTTACATGCCAATATGAAAAAACGGTAATAGTAACCCATGAAACGTTTCTCAGTATGAGGACAGGTGAAGGGAATACAAATGTATATATATATATATATATATATATATACACATATACCTACACATCTGTCTATATATAGGAGGGTATATATGCGTATGAACACATATCTGAGTATGTGTGTATATGAGTTCATAGAGGGCACAGGATCAATTGAATAGGAATGGATGATACTTTAAAAGGTGAAATTCTGAGGTGGGAGAGGATTAGAATGAGCAGAGACAGAGAGAGACAAAATGGCATTAATCACCCCCATATAGAAGAGGCAAGGGATGGCTGTTACAATGGAGAGGAAGAACAGGGGAAGAACAGGAAGGCAAAAGGGAAGGGGTCAACTTTACTCTCATTGAATTTGGCTTAGGGAAGGAATGACAAACTCTAAACTGGGTATCTTGCCACACAGGAGAGTGGGGAGGATGGGGACGAGAGGTGGGGTGATGGAGGGGAGGGCTGCTGGAAGCACACACTTCTGTAAGGGGACAGGGACAGGGTAGAGAATATAACAAGGTGGGGCAGGACAGGAAGGAGGGACATGTGGTCAGTCTTTCACAATATGTCCACCGTGGAGATGTCCTGTGTAATTACACATATACAGCCTGTATTGAATTGCTTGTCCTTCCAGTGGGGGTGGGTGACTAGGGAGGAACCGAAAGAATCTAGAACTTAAAAGTTCTATAATCAAATGTTAATATATATATGTGTGTGTGTGTGCATATATATATATATATATAATTATTATTATTATCATTAACTACATGCAGCTGGGAATTAAGATATACAGGCACTTGGGTAGGGAGACCCATCCTGCCCTACCAGAAAGTTGGAGGGGCAATGGAGAAGGACATAAGAGAGAGTAGATTGGGGGAGGGGCTTTACAATGGGATAGCTGTTTTGGGGTTGTGGGTAGGGGAAAGACAGAGAGAAAATTTATAACTCAAAATCTCATGGAAATGAATGATGTAAACAAGAAAATAAATGAAATAATAAAAAAGAAATGAGGTTTTTATCACAGACACTTGCTGTAAATTTTTTTTCACAGTAATGATTACTGTGTATTTCTCTCCATCCTATTTCCCTGTCATTAATCCTACTTTTTCTCCCCTTTCATCCTGTCCATTCTCAAAAGTGCTTTGCTTCTAAATTTTGCCTCCCCTAATCTGCCCTCCCTTCTATCAGCACTACCCAACACTTTCTCTTATCCCATTCCCCTCCTATTTTCCTGTAGGGTAAAATAGATTTCTACACTCAACTGAGTGTGTATGTTATTCCCTCTTTGAGCCAGTTCCAATGAGTAAGGCTTGCATGCTTTCCCCCCTTCCCCCCAACTCCCCAACTCACTTCTCCATCTTTCTCTTCACTGTCAAAACTCTTTTGCACCTCTTTTATGTGAGATCATTCTACCTCTTGCTTTCCCCTTCTTCCAGTACATTCTTCTTTCTCCCTTCTTAATTTTATTTTTTTAGATATCATCCCTTCATATGCAACTTATACTCATGTCCTCTATGTATACTCCTTCTAACTGCCCTAATAATGAGAAAGATTTTAGGAGTTACAAGTATTATTTTCCCCTGTAGGAATGTAAACAATTTAACCTTCCTGAGACCCTTATGATTTCTTTTTCCTATTTACCTTTTTATGCTTCTCTTGAGGCTTGTATTTGAAAGTCAGATTTTCTATTCAGCCCTGGTCTTTTCATCCTTTTCTATTTGGCCAATTCTACTTTTTAAGGAATTCTTTTCTTCAGTGGATTTTTGTATCTCTTTTTTCCATTTGGCCAATTCTGCTTTTCAAGGCATTCTTCTCTTTATAGGATTTTTGTGCTTCTTTTACCATTTGGTGTATTCTGTTTTTTAAAGTATTGTTTTCTTCAGTATTTTTTGTGCCACATTTACCAAGTTGTTGACTATTGTTTTAATGATTTTCTGTCATCACTCTTATTTCCTCTTCCCAATTTTTCTTCTCCTTGTATTACTGATTTTTAAAAATCCATTTTGAGTTCTTCCATGGTCTAGGGTCAATTTATATTTTTTTTTGAGGCTTTGGACATAGGAGTTTTGACTTTGTTGTCTTCTTCTGAGTTTGTTTTGATCTTCCCTTTCACCACACTAAGTTTCTATAGTCAGGATCTTTTCTACTATTTGCTCATTTCCAGCCTATTTCTCAACTTTTAACTCTATACTAAAGTGGGACTCTGCTTCTGGAATGGAGGGTGCACCACCCCAAGCTTCGGGGGGTTGTGCAGTTGTTTTCAGAGATAATTCTGGGGACCTTTAAGTTTTTGGTTCTTCCAAGGTGATATGATCTAGGGAGAGGTATGTTTATTACTCTCCTGTATTGTACACTGGTCTGTGAGTGACTACAAGCACTCTTTTCCAACATGGAACTGTGACCAGGATCGCAGCTTTTCTGTGGCTACAAGCTCTGGCGTGCTAGTGTTTCTTCTCTTCCTGGGACTGAGAGCCAGGATTGCAAACCAGATCCAGCAGGGGCAAAGCAATAGAGTTCTACCTCTGGTGTCAGCAAAGGGACTCCTGAAATCTACTTCTGACCTGTCATCTGACTCCCTTACCTTCTATTGGCTGAGAAGTCTAGAAACTGCCACTGCTGTCACTGATTCAGTCACCCTCAAGGCCTGCTTCTGGTTTGCTGGATCTCAGTCTGTACTGGTGCAGCCTCTGCTGGACTGTACTCCACTTTCACCCTGGTGCAACAAACCTTTCCTTCTGACCTCAGTTGTCTTGGGCTGGTTGTTTCACTCCATCCTTTTGTGGGTTCTGCTGCTCTAGAATTTGTTTTGAGGCATTCTTTCAAGGTGTTTGGAGGTGTTTTGGGAGAGAGTTCAGGTAAGTCCCTGCTTTACTCCACCAACTTCTCAATATTTATTAATAAATGAGATCATATTACCTGGGTGACCTAGAAGCTAGTGGTGCCCTCAACAGGAATAGGAAGGTTTAGATCTTCTGTCTAAGAAGACAAGAAAGTCAATAATATTTTTTAGAAAGATTTGCACAGGAAATGTCTAAAATAAAAGTAGTTTGTGTGTTTAAAGGGGGTAAAGTTCTGTTACCTAGAAAATTCAGTTCTGTGGGGCAATTCATTACCCAGTAATACCAGATAAAGAAAGCATCTGTCATTCTTACCATTATAATGTAGGACCACTTCCCACTTCCTATCCCCACATGGATTTTTTCAGGTCTTTCTAGGAGTACTTCAAGCCACATCAGGTTGCCCCAGGATACCAGGGAATCCTCTGGGATTACCACAAAATGGACTAAAACCTCTACCTTGCCCTTGTTTAGGCTGCTCCCAAATTAAACCAGCCTTGCAATGACCTACATTGCCTGTTGATACCCACGCAAAGTCACGCCTGCTTTGATCTAGCATAGGCAGGGCATAGTAGGGTTCTAAGAATAAAGCCGTCTCCACCCTGTAAAAAGATGTGACCAGAAGCTGATCTATACCAAACTAACTACTTGGCTGTCTAGAGTTAACTAGTGAAGGGCAGGTGGCGTGGTTACATAGCTTATCTTTATTTTCTCTCTTCTACAGGTAACTGATATCTGGCATACATTTTTAGATAAACACATTCAAGATCAGCTACATGTTGGCAAGAAACCAGCAGATATCTTGGCCAAGGAATTGGAAAATGACATGGGTTTAGGTAAATACGCTTTGTTAAAATAACAATGATATTGTTCATTGTATTCTCAGCCGATGTGAGAGCAAGACAAGTATTGCACTGAATATGCTGTTAGTCATATTGATTGTTTCCTCCATTTCATTGATGAGGAAATTGAAGCACAGGAAGTGAATAGAGTTTTCCAGTGACTAGACTGGAACTCAGAACATTGGTCCATTTTACATAGTTCACTGACCCACAGTCAGTGGGTCTGCCAAGGTCAATCCAGGAATTAGTTCATTTTAATGAAACTACCTTCCTACAACCAGCAGAATTTATTGAACACTCATGGTGTCTAATGCCATACAATGCCTTAATAGCTGGAGAGACAAAACATACTGAGAATGTGATCAAGGAGTGCGTATGAGACAACATAAGACAGCTGGCAGGTAAAATACTACCAGCCCAGGGCCTTCAGACATCATCACTGGGAAGCAATCCCTGTAGAGACATAGCTCGAAAATTGTTCCTGTAGGTACTACAGCCACAGCTATCAAAGATCCAGAAAATAAAGTTTATGCCACCAAAGTTCCGCATCAGAAATGGATATTTTATCAGTGAAAATGACATTAAAGAACAAGCATTGCCATTTGCTTTGTTGCTGGGCCCTAAGGACAATGGGACATTTCCATCTGACTTGCAGCTGAAACCTGCCATATGTCATGTCTTCCCAATGTGAGCTCTCTGAGAACAGGGATGGTATTGTTTTTCTATTTGTATCCCCAGCACAAAGCACAGTGTTTCACATACAGTAAGCACTTAATAAATGCTTTATTCATTCATTCTGCAGGACCGAAAGAGGCAGATGGTGGGAGTTGTCCAGAGTTGGGGTTTAGCCATGCATGAGCAGACAAAGGAGCAAGGGAACTGAGTATATATATATATATGTATAGTATAGTAATGGTATAGTATAATATGGTATGGTATGTGGTATGGTATGATATGGCATAGCATAGTATAATATCTTTAGTATAGAGTTGACCAGGTTAACTATTGAGTACAGCCAGAGCAGGGATGATGTCTTAGGCAAGTCTGAGGACTAGAGAGACTGAAATCACAATGAGAAAGAAAATAAGTTCAGAAAGATTAAGGTAAAGAGGTGGAATGATAGGAGGTTATGAATGGGTAAAATAATTTCAGAATTCTTGATCATAGAAGTAAAATCTTTGTAGGTGATGACAAGATTAAAGGTGTGTGTTCAACATTGTGTGTTGCTGAAAAGGGAGTGGAAGGGCTGGAGGGATCTGGAAGGTTAGGGTGATGGAGAAGACAGCAGTCTTAGGGCTGTCAAAAAACTAGTAAAACTCCTTCTCAGTGGCAGGGACCAGGAGGGGGTGCCCAGACTCTTACTTCAGAGCTTTTCCTAACCAATCCACTTTCCATGCAGATGAACCCCAGGAAGCAGAAGCAGTTCACATCCTGGAAACCATCTTGGAAATCCGAGAACACACAGAGAAAGAAAAGTCAGAGGTCACTCTTAAAATCCTGAAAACAGTAGCAATGTTCCATTACCTAATGATGAATTTATCCAAGGCAAGTTTCTATGGTGTCATAATGCATAGAAGAGTAGGGAAAACTTGAAATTCAGTCTCAGTTTTCCCAATTGCATTAGAATTTGCACATGTTTGCATTCACAGCAACAGATAGACACACACACACATCCTAGGCTCAAAGCAGCTGCAGTTATTTTAAGCTCAGGATTGGTCTCACAGAGAAAGTCTGTTATGAGGGGGGAAATTTGGGTGAGTGGGTGTGCCTGGGTGCCTCATTAGAGGGGATCCTACTTCTGCAGGAAACAGAGGGGGTCAGAGAGCCCTCACAGAACCATCTGAAGAGCAGATCATTGATATTTCACCTTCAAGGGAGGATGGAAAAATCACAGAATCAGATACTAGAACTAGAAGTGTGGCTTAATGGAAAGTTGGCCTAGAAAGAGTGGTCCACCCTGTTGTCGCTACTGCTGGGGTAGTCTGAGACTGGTGGATTGTTTGAATTCAGGAGTTCTGAATTGAAGCTGGACTAAAGCCCACCACTGGTAAGCCTCAGGGGTCCACCAGGCTGAGTAAGGAGGGATGAGATGGCCCAGGTTCAAAACAGAACAGGTTGAAGGGTAAGGTGACATGGGTTCAGGCTCTGACCCCATGACCTTGGCTGTCGTTTTCTCTCTGGACCATCACTTCTATAAAGTGAGAGGGTGGACTATAGTCCGTAGATACTGTCTTGCTCTACAGCTATGGTCTTGTCCCCTTCTCTATGTCATCTTAAAATCTTCATTCAACAAACATTGAGTGCATATTATGTGCCAGACACTATGCTAATCATTGACAATACAAAAAGAGTCCAAAAAATAGGTCCTTGCCCTCAAGGAGCTTACAATCTAGTGGGCCCATTTAGTTCTGTAACAATTTTCTTTCATTTTTCTCCATTTCATTTCAGGCTTATGAACTTGCTGTGAAAGCCTACCTTTTATCTAAAGATCTGCCCAATAAGGAAGATGAATCTGAAGCCCTTCGAGACCTGCTAGGCCTCATTGCTTCCAAAAACCCAGTGACCATTAAAACATCCAAGTTCTTCAGCCATTAGAGGAACAGGATAGGCTAATAACATACCATATTATAGCTGTGATTTCAGCCTAGAAAATTTAGCTTTGAAACCTTACCCTCTACAAATGTGTCTTCACAATGCCAATTGTGATGGAAAGTTGGACTTGTGCAGAGGGTGTAGAAATCCTACCATGCCTTGATTTGTGTGACAGGATGTCAGGACATTGGCACATTGTTATACTTTTGTTTTCATCCTTTTTCTTATGTAAATTCCATTATCATAGGAAATTGGGGCATCAGACTAGGGGTACACCCCTAGCTATACCTCATTTTGTGAATTAATGTGAGCACAGTTTCAATTTAATGTAACCAATAAATTAGGGAAATGGTTTGCCTTTGACATTTACTAAATGAATGATTCAGGCAAGTCACTAACTTCTCTGGGCCTCAGTTTCTTTGGGAAGTCTTCTAGGGGGTAGGAGAGGGAGGTATTGTGAGGGAAATGATTGGTAAACTTTAAAGTGCTGATGATGACAAATGTGTTATCATTATTCCACTACCAGAATTTTCCCCCATACACATTTTATAGGTTCTTGACAAGTCCCTGACCAGTGGTTATCTCAGCTCTGTAAGCTCCAGACCTGAGTTCAGAGATACTTCAGAAGCTCTGCAGAGACTTTCCATTCTCTCTGGGCTTCCCTATCCTGGGAGGCACCAAGTGCAGGCATCGGATGACCATTAGTTGGGGAAATCATCAAGATGTTATGCATGGATGGGGGTTGGATGGAGTTACTTGTGTAGCCTCTGAACTGTGATGCTGCTCTCAAAGAGCTAAATAAATCCCCGATAATGACTATCATTCCAATTTCAGGGATTTTGTTTTTACTCAAAGTTTTAACTTTCTGTTAAAGCAGTACCATTCAGTCCCAATACTAGTGTCAGGTCCTACAGTATGCATTGTTTCTTACAAGTCATTCATCCACAGCTAAGAGCCACAGGTGCATTCATAGTGTTGGTGATCCATGCAAAAAAATTATCCTCTAAACAGGGATGGGAACCTGTGGCCTCGAGGCTATATGTGGCCCTCTAGGTCCTCAAGTGTGGCCCTTGGAAATTTGAATTTCCAATCCAGACTTCAAGTTGTGCCACAGGTTCTCCACCCATGCCTAACCAAAAGCCTCAATATACAAGGATGGTGAAAATCAATTCCAAATTTCCATTTTGCATGTAGCTTTCTGAGAGCATACAAAGATTAGGACTTGTCTTTTTGCATCTTTGCATCCCTGCAGTGATTTAGACTTGATTGGCACTCAATAAATATGGATTGGTTGGTCACTGACTCAAGAGTAAAGAGAGGACTGTTTGGAAAGCAGGTGTTGAGAACTTTAAAGTTCTAGGACACTAATTCGGCCAGGGATGTTGTAGAGTAGCTTAGCACAATACAACAGAATGAGCCCTGGACTGGGAGTCAGGAGGCCAGGGTGCCATCCTTAGCTTTGCCACTACTCAGTGTGACCTTGGTCACATAAAACAAAAAGACTACACTGGATCTTTCAGGTCCCTTTTCCAGCTCTAAATCCTGTGATCCTATGACTTCAGTTAGATCCAGAAGTCACTTGAGAATCAGAATGAAGAGCTTCAAGAAAAAAGAGCCTTAAACCCTCTCCTACCTTGTATTCAAATGTAGGGACATGAAAAGCTAACTTTGGGAGACTGCCATTCTCTCTAATTGGCATCATTACATTCTGGAATCTGTTCTCTCATGCAACTTTGCTAAAGAAACAAAGTTGGTGGTGGTGGCTAAAGTAGCTCTTGTTTCCAAGACTTAAACAAGGACAGTGGATCAAAAACAGCTGAAGGAGGGAATAACAAGCAAAAGGGACAATGGGCAATCCAATGGGCCAGTTTACAACCAAATCCAATCCATCTATATCTTTGCAGCCCCAATTATATTTTTTATAAAACATTTCTTTTGCATTGATGGTACCATCTTTCTACCACAGCAGTTCTCAACCTGTGGGTCACGACCCCTTTGGAGGTCAAATGACCCTTTCACCAGGGTTGACCAAGACCATCAGAAAACACATATTTCCAATGGTTTTAGGAACTGAGACACTGCTCCCTATCCGTCTCCAGGTGGGTCCGCCCACATGCAGATATTCCCACATATGAGTATTCATGGGGTCGCTGCATTAGGAAGGTTGAGAACCACTGTTCTACTATTTTGTGACCACTGCACTAAGTATGATTGTCTACATATAGTTAATTCACATTATGGACTAGTCACAAGCTCTCCATTACTACTAATGTCTAATGTCCTTTTCCCCTACCCACTCATATCTCTTGGGTAGATTTTCCCATGGAGGCCAGAAACACTCATCTTCTTGGTCAAAAGTCTACATTTTCTACTACAACCACTGGTACAAAAGAGAATTGAAAGAGAGCCATTATTGGACCAGTCTTTCAAGTAGATAAAAGGAAATATTGGGACTTACCATCATACCATCCACAGATTATCACTGATCTCTCTTGTGATATCCCTGTCTTCAAGGATCCTCTGGAGCTGTATCCTGAGCAGGTCATCATTGGCGATTGTCATTTGAAAGATGCTCCCCCACCTTCATTAGTTCAGATAATTGAAAGCTATTTGAATTCTCTGTGCACTCATGCTCTGAATGGAAAATAATTGTTTTTCAAAGAGCAGCTGGTATGCAACTCATCAAACATGAGTTTGTTTGGCATTCCCCCTTCTTGTGATATGAGAATAATAAGTGTAGATTTGGCTTATGAGGCTCATTTAAAAATAGCAACAGAAAGACAGCTACATCTTTGGCAACAAAGACAAAACAAAAGTTGTGTTTCATAGCAGTGGTTTAATAAAAAGCAACAAAAAACAAGCCATCATTTGTAACTGATCTCTGCAAGGAAGTTAACCAAGTTATTGCTGCATGAGCCATTTGGAAATTATATATTCTAGCGTCCAGGTAAAACATATTCCTTAGCTTGTATTTCAATAGCAAAAACTCAAACTTTCCCAAGGAGAACTCAGCTCTAGTATAGCCCCCAGGTTGGACTCTTCAAGTTGCTTTTCTCAGTAGGTTCAGAAACTGAGATTCAAAACTAAGATTTCCCCCTGATCTGAAACCCCCAAAGTTGTCAGAAACAGGCAGGGAAGCACATGAATTTCCAAGTGTTATTCTTTGCTTCAAGTTACATATATAAAAATTGCATAATGGACTAGAACACATGCCTCTGCCAGATTGGCCTTGTGTGCTGCTTTCCTGAGAGTCTTAGCTTCATCACCATGTGTGCCTAATCATGTTCAGTCCAATGGGCACACTAAACCTGGGGACCACGGTCTTGGCCATTTAGGATTTGACAAGCCCCAGAAATTGCCCAGTCACCCCCTCACAAATGACTTCATGCTTCCAGCTATACAGTGGCCTAGACAGGGATCTCAAATATCTTGGATTTGCAATTATAGAAGATGTGACTGATTCTTCAATACAAGGGGCCCCACCTCTCCCTTCCTGTGAATACCAGAAAGCCTACTTATAAAATAAAGGAGCCTTGGAACCCAGTTTGCATCCAACCAGCCAGAATGGAGATTTCCCTGCTATATTCTCTATCCCTTCCCTCCTCATCCATCCCTTTCTCCCTGGATCTCAGGTCATAATAAACATGGATGAAGTGAACACAAGTAAGGTTCCCCACTAGAATTATGGCCTTGGGTTTGAGATTGGTCAGAGTTATAGCTAAGTGATCCTGAGACACTTTTCCCTGAAGCCTCTAGTGCTGCTATCCCAGCTTTCCTTATCTCGTCCGTGTCTACAAGTTAGAAGGTGGAACAGGTAACTTCTCTCCAGTAAGCCAAATTCTGGGAAGGGAAAGGAAGGGAATGGCAAAGAAGGAAATGGGTAATCCAAACCAGAATTTAATTTAAAACCACAGTCACTAAATGTCAAAGCTGAAGGGAGCCTAAGAGGTCGACCATCTAGTACTACATAATTTTACAGACAGTAAAACTGAAGCTCATGAAGGCAGTGTGACAAGTCACAAAGGTCATGGCAGAGTCAGGACCAAGATCTTTGTCTTATGTTGATGGTATTAAGTTATGGAAAGTGCTATGACTTTTGATGACAGATCTGCTTTATGAATTGCACTAAGACTCATAATTTCTTTATCCATGGTTGATCTCTGAGGAATGGGAAGAGACAGAGTTTTAAGAATATTGGCTCATAATTAGAATAATGTGGATAATCAAGAGTGAAGGGAATGGGTTATCTTGTCTATACAATGGATTTATGCTTTTCTTTGAAGAACAAAAACTTCCCGGTTAAATTCTCAAATATTAATTTTCTTTATAATTCTAATCTCAGTGAACATGTAACTGATGAATCAGAGCCACTCCTATTCCACCAAGTCAATTTTGATTCTATGAGCATCAGAACACAAGATGTCACAATTGTACTGCTCACTGGGAAATCCCCTCAGCCCTGCCAACTCCCTGTGCCATAAATACCCAGGGGAAACTGACACCAGATTGGGAAAGAGAAAGCAAAGGAGGGAATACTGGCCAATCTGTTACATAACCACATAGCTGAGCCTCTCACAAGTGGACCCATGTACTCCCCCATTAACTGGCCAGACCTGGAACTCAGGAGAGGCCAAAAAGCAATCTCAAGGCTAAGCAGAAATTCCAGTGGCACTTTCAGTCTAGCCATACTTCTCATACAGACTACTACTGTAACTACCTCCTGGCCCAACAACATTCCTACATGCATGCTCCTGGCTCAGCAAAGTTCATCTCCACCCCCAACATCTTCATTTTCCTACTTTTCGCCATATAGGAGCCCATAAGCCAAGCCCAAAGCTCTCCATCCTTCAGGAAAACATCACCCCATCACGTAGGGATATAATGGGGCATTATCAGATGTCATGTATCACTACTATTTTTAAATTGGCATGTACCCTAATGCATCTCTCTGATCATTTCACCTTCTACATAAGGTCTATGATGGCTCTCCAATGCCCAACAACATTGACATTTGATGTCTATAATATTCTCCATTGCATATTCCAAACTGGACTACCCTCTCTGCCTTGTTCTCATTCAATCAGTTATTAAGTGTATATTATATCCAGACAACTAAGAAAGTCTTCACTTTCAATGACCTTAAATGTTATGGGGGAGATGCATATATATAGTTCTGTGGTCTTCCAATATGTAAATATATTCCAAATATATACAAAATCAATAAAAAGCAGATGGAGAGGACCAACACTAATAGGTAGGGGCACCAGGAAAAGGTAGGTGAGGTGAGTTAAGTCTTGAAGGAAACCAGAGATTCCAAGGGGTGGAGGTAAGGAGAGGGTACATTCCAACAATTCTGCTTTTGCTGACACACAATGTGCCTGGAATAGACTTGCTTATTGAAATCCTCCTTGCTTTTGAGAACCCAACTCAGATGCCACATCTTCAAACAAACTCTTTTCTTCTAGCTCAAAGTAATCCTGCTTCTCAAATGTTTCCTCTTTGGTCCTCTCCAATGCATTTATCTTACACTCCCTCCTATCTTACTTATTTAATGTTTCCTGGCGCCTTTCTCTCCAACATACCTCTACCCCCAAGCCCCTAGCTCCCATTATACTCTATGATCCTTGTGAGAAGTTGTATTGTAATTATCATTATATCCCCCCAATGTCAAGTAAAGGTCCTTGTACATAGTACACATTTTACATGATTGTAGAATGGAATTTAAGACCAGCTTGAGGTTCCCCTATTCCATCACCATACAGGTTTGAGATTATGGCATTTGCCATTCAAATCTGACGTCAAATCAATAAATCATAACACAGGAAACTCTGAAATAAATTAGGTGCCAAAGAACTCCAGATCAGATTGTTGGCTAACCTACTTTCTACTCTTAAACAGCTCCGGGGAGCAGAAGTGAAGTAGAATGTGAGCCCTTTGAGGGAAGGGACAGTTCTAACCCTTACCATTGTGCCATGAACAAAGAAGGCATGTAATAGATGCTTCATGGTTTGTCTTTTTTTTCTAGTCTACCACCACCACCACCATCTCTCCTCTTTCCTGTTGGGTCAGCCTGGACCCCTCCAAAAGCTCTTTACTCCACTCTCTCTCTCCTCCTTCCACCCAAGCAAACCCAAGCGTCATTTTGCCATCCTACCAGTACCTTCCTCTGGGACCTGAGGCCTGGAGGGAGCTTGTTTATGCTGATTCCAGATAGCTCAGAGATAACAGTATGTGGTAGAAAGAGCAGTAGCCCCAAACTTGGGGTCAGAACACTATGGATTGAGTCTTGGCTTTGCCTGTTAGTGATCTGTAAGACTCTGGTCAAGTTAATTACCTCTGAGCCAGTTTCCTCATTTATAGAGTAGGGTTAATGTTAGCCTGTGTTGTGAAGTTGGTGAGTCTCAAGTAAGAAAATAGAAGGGAAATGTTTTGTAGTCAACAAAGTTCTCTGTCACAGAATGTCAGAGAGCTCACCTAGTCAGAACCCCCTAGCAGAGAGGCTAGGTGGTGCCACAGTGCACAAAGTGCTGGGCCTAGACTTAGGAAGACTTATTTTCCTGAGTTCAAATTTGGACTCAGACATTCACTAGTTTTGTAACCCTAGACAAGTCATTTCAACATATTTGTCTCAGTTTCCTCATCCGCAAAATGATATGGAGAGGGAAATGGTAAACCATTCCAGTATCTGTGCCAGGAAAGCCCCAAAGTCACAGAGTCGGACATAACTGAAACAAATGAACAACATTGGTAGATGCAGAAACTAAGGGCTGGAGAGATGGGATTAGGCTAATGGAAGCTGCTATTGTCTATTTCTTTCTATTTGAGTTCATAGAATCAGAGAGTCTCTGAGCTGGAAGGGACCTCAAAGGTTATTTAGTTCAGTTCATCCACACAAGAATCCTTACTATATCTCTCACAAGTAGACAACCAGCCTCTGCCTGGAAAGATTAGCATTGATGGGGAGCCATGAAAGAATTTGTACCTAGCTACTGACTGCAGAGACTGGAAACTAGGAACTAGAATAAGATCATGAAGTGATGATGTTAGAGCTGGAAGGAATCTTTTAGTCTGAGCTCTTTAGTTCACAAATAAGGAAAACGAGGATCAGAGGCTGAAGCAACATGTTCGAGTTAGTAGAAGAATCAGAATTAGACCTCAGTTCTTCTGATGTCCAGTTTGGTGCTCTATCCACTGTAGCAGACTATCATACAATAAACAGTGATCTTGACAAATTTTTAACAGGCAGATCCAAAACTAGCACCAGGAAAAGAGGGAAAGAGGGGCTTGACATCCAAAATCAAAGGATGCTCCAAAAGGTGCCAGGGTAGTAAAGACAGCTGGTCACCCCTGATCACTCCAGACATACCTGCACATCCTAGGGATAATCCCATAGCAGCAGCTGGGGATGACCTGACTACTAATTTAGTCAAGGTTACTATCAATAACCTTCTGCTTAGTTTCTTTTAGCTAGCCATGGGTGTCCAAGGTTTGGGGCCTTACAAAGGGAAGGTATTCTGCCTTTCTTACCTAATACAAGGATACGAGGTGTTGAAATAACTATAATTAGTTTCATCAATGATATGCATTCAAGGGGGATTTCTAAAACCTTAATTAACCAATCCTTGAAATGAAAAAAAAAAGAGGCTGTATTACTCCTCCCTCTGAGTAGATTTAGCTAAAAAGGATTATCATTCTCCTTTCTTATTCTCTCACTGAAATGATAACCATCACCCCACAGTTATTTCTCCCAATAAAATGACACACATCATTCCACTTCCTTATATTCCTATGGAAACAATACCTAAACTCCCTAGCCACATTTCTTTCAAATGCTGCCTTTAACAAATTCATTATTGGGGGGGGGGGCGGGACAGAGGGAGAGTTTCTCCTTGTTATGGAATTCCTTTATATTTGGGTGAGAAGGTCTGAGTGTAGGGCCCCCACATGACTTGGATTTCACTTGTATTGCTTATCAGGCTTCTCTAAGATCTAAAGCTAAAAGCCAGAGTTCCAGCTACCTTTGCAAGCCCTAACACACACAGATATACAGATACAAGGAATTTTTTTCATCAGTGCATCACAAAAGATATTCACAGTGACTCAGCTAGTGGCATTCAAGTTTTCACCAGTTTCAAGTTGCTCCTACCAAATAAAAGGAGGAGTTATACAGAGATGGACACATATGTTATATAGGGAAGACAGCCTTCATTGGAAGAACAAGGGAATCAAGTGTCCCAGCTTATATACAATTTGGCTGCAAGGCTGTTGTCATATTCGAATAGTCCTTGCAGGCTTTCCACGCTGGAACTGAAGGTGCTGAGAAGTTGCATTCTCATGCTGCCCAGGATGCAAAAATAGATACATATTGGCCTCTTTCCTCCTGAAGTTACCAAAGGGGGATGGGCTGTTGGGGAGTCCCATCTTGCAGTCACAAAAGGAAGAAGATATGCTCCTCCTCCTTCATTCCATCTCTTGCAATGCAATTTTCAAATTACAGTTCACATGTAGCAACTGATTTTTCTCCTTACAGCAATCCTTGCAAGGTAGGAAGGCAAGGGTATTTCCCTCCCTCCATTTTACTGATGGAAAAACTGAGGCACAAAGTTAAAGTGACTTGCCCAAAAGTCATTCAGCTAATCAATGACTAATTTAGAACCGGAAGCAAACTAGTCTGTCCAACCTCAAGCATGGGTTTTTTTTCAACTGAGTCACACTGGGTGCTGCCAGGAAATTTTAAGGGGGAGGAAAGCTGAAGCATGATTCAGGCAAAGTTGGTGGGCATAAAGAAGCAGAGATTCTATACTCCTCACCCTTATAACTTGCCGTGGCTGCTCCTGGACGGGAGATGCTCTGATGGCATATCTCAAAGCCAGGGAAGGATCTTTTCTTGGGGCAAGAGAGCCTGGGAAGGGAGATTTTCTCTCCCCAGTGCCCCGAAAAGGAGAGGGAGAGAGAGAGAGAGAGAGAGAGAGAGAGAGAGAGAGAGAGAGAGAGAGAGAGAGAGAGAGAGAGAGAGAGAGAGAGAGAGAGAGTGTAGGGGGCAGATTCTTAGAGTTAAAGAACAAATTCAATTTCTACTTGGCTTCTGCAGATGTTCAAACACAAATAAAGCATTTAGTTAACTCCAATGAAGACAGAAGCAAACTCATACACTACCTAAAGTCCCCTGAGTGTAAAAGGTGTCATAACCCACATAAAAGTAAAGTACTACCATTCCCCACCCTGCCCCGCCCCGCCCCCCCACCCCCATCTAAACCAGATATGTAGTCACTAATACATTGTTTGGTGATATCTGAGCTACACTGGGCTAGGTATAAAATACACCCTATGCATGGTGAGATTCCTCTACCCAGCTCCAGAGACATCTTGGCTGCAGGACATGTGACTTGGGTCAATTTCAATTGAGGGAAAGTGATCAGCAGGACCAAGGAGAGTGTTCAACTCTCCCCAAATATGGAACTGTTTTCAGTCATGGTGCTCTAAGACAAATCCTATTTTAAATTACGGTGTGAAAATTTCTGTACTGTTATTTTATACACATTTTACAGTCAGTTATGTTAAATTAGCATGAGGTATAAGTTAATGTGAATGATTTCTTTATTCAGACCAAATCCTGTACATTTGAGTGGGTGTGGTTCTCACCAAAGCAATCCCCACTGGAAGGCTGTAGATTTGTTCTATCAAAGCTGTCACTGCTCAGATCATTTTCTCTGCCCCCTCCCTCCTCTCATCTTTGGGAATGTACTTTGATGCTTGTAACACAATTTTTTTTTTCAGCACCAGTGACTGGGAGGTAATTCTGATCTCTAGAAATAGTCAAAAGTGATCTTAAACTAAAGCCAGGGATAAAGTATGAGCCCTCATAATAAAAGGTGACTATAAAGTACCACTGATTTTCTTTTGAAGCTTATAAATTGGATCTGAATTCAGTTCTCAAAGCTTTGCAGGAATAAAGGTGTAGTCTCTTAAGGTGAGACTTTGAAGGGGACAACACTCGGATGTGAGAATTGTGATTTTTTTTCTTAAGTATCATTATTTGACAGACATTTTCTATATTATCAGAGTTTCAAATATTCATCTCAATGACTCCTTCCCAGGGAGAGGTGCATCACCTACTGCACAGACAGTTGGAATGGAAAATGCTCAGGGTATGCCCCTGTTAGCCAAAGAAACAAAAATAAAACCAGGATGTGTAGTGATTCCTGAAGGGTGATTCTCCCTCATTTCAAAGGGTATATAAATTCAAATTTCTGGAGTTATGTTGGATTCTAGAATGTCTCACTGGGTCAGTATGTTTCCAATCGCTTTGCCCCATTATAATTCCACAGAGCCCAACCCACACAAGTACCAAGCCCAACAGGCACACCTGCAGCCCACCCACACCACACCAAATTATAGATATTTCAATATGGAGGAGTGATGCTTATTCTCCAGGCTTTGGCTATGTTATCCAGCTAATTGATTTCACTTAACATACAATTCCAGGGAGCGACTGGAGACAAATCCTACATGGGGAAAGTTTGAGTACCCCCTAAAGAAAAGAAAACATATGTCCCCCAGCTCAGTGAAATGCATGTCTAACTGAAACCAAAAGGCAGAAGGAAGAGAGAAGAGGAAGGATAGATTGGGAGAGGCACCTAGGGCCAGGGTACCTGCTAAAGCACATCTTTCCATTTTGTGATGGAAACAACAAAGCATTTTGTAAGAGAGGCTCTATTTACAGATCAGCGTGCATTCTCCTGTCCTAATGGAAATGAGGCCCAGAACAGATCAGATTCCACTTTCTACAAAGTGCTTCTTTGAAAGTGCTAATGAAGATGCTACCAAATCACTGAATCCTGAGTGACAGAGGAGCAGGTCACAATGATGCCAAGATGCTGATCGGTGGGAAGTGAGGATAGGTTGGTTCTCTAGCACGGCATTGGAAGCTTTGAATGGCCATTAACAGAAGAGAGCTCATTATTGCATCTGGATTCCACAGCTCTCGGCTGGCGATTGCCCTGATCTGTTGGAAGCTTTCAAATATTCTCTCTACAAGCAGCTCTGAATGACTGGGCTCTGTTATTGAGCGATGGAAACATGCAGACTACAGCGGCATAGAGATTCAATGCCTGGCAGTCGGCTGCTAGCACTTAATAGCCAAGTGTCCATAACACAGGCACCAAGCTCCACTTCATCAGCTGGGATGTTATTCTCAGTGAGCATTCTTTAGTCTTTGTACAAACCACAAAGCCAAGCAATTTTCTTAAATTGTCGTTAGAAAGAATACTGTAAAGTGAGTAAGTGCCCAGATGGGATTCCTATTTTCTGTGCAAATGAACACACATTAGTCAAGATCTTATTCATTCAAAACTATCAGGGAAGCAGCAGGATTTGGTTTAAATGATATTCAAAAGCTGAATTCATTTAAGTTTTAATTCAGAGGCAATCATGTTGTTAATATTGTAGCTGGGGCCTGGCAGTGAAGGCGGTTGGGCCCTGGCCGTGTTTGCCAAAGAATCCCTGATTTCTCCCAGCTCTGGTTCACTCTCACTGGATGTAGAGCCGCTGTGGTTGATGTAAATGTTTTCTGGGCCAGCCTGGGCAGAAGCACATCCTTCGGGCTCACTCTTCTCAGCAGTGCTAGACACTCCTGGGAGAAGGGCCATCTTCCCGGTCAGCCTGCTGGGGAGCAGGGACATGGTATAATCGGCAATGATCCCACCCACATCCAGGTTACATGCCTGGTCAAATGCAACAAAGCCCACATTGGCATTTGCCTCACACACCACAAAGGAGCCGTCATCCATGATAAGGAGGTCGATGCCGCAGAAATCCATGCCCAAGATGTTGGACACCTGAATGGCCAGCTGTTTGCCTTGCTCAGTGAGTGGACACATGACACCCACGCCACCTGCGAAAGAAGCACATGGACATAACAATAACACTGACAAATGCCATTTCCAAACACAAGGAAGTGACCTATTTATTGAAACAGATGGAGAGAGACAGAGATGGATGAAATTCTGGTATGGCAGAAAGCCCCAGGCCTATGAGAGGGCCAGGCACAGGACCCTTGGGAGCTGTTTGCTTCTGCTGGCTCAAGCAAAGCCCTTTAGCTTCACTTACTTCAACGAATCAAAGGATTATGGTAGCATAGATTCTCGAGCTGGAAAGGACCTTAGAGGTCACTTATACCAATCCTCTTATTTTACAGATAAGGAAACTGAGGTCAAGAGGTAAAGTAACTTGGGCCAAGCAACACTGGTAGTAAGTAGCTGAGCCAGCATTTGAACTCAGGCCTCTGACCCCAAGTCTAGCCTAATACTTTCTACATAATACTTTAAAACATATGTGATTTCATGCATGCAGGTATACCTTTTCCTGACTGATCTCAAACCCTCTATGCATCAGTATGCAATGAGCTGCTCTATACCAAAAGAGATCACTCAGTGGACAATCCTTCATGAAGAGCCCCTCCGTACTTAGCCAAATTGGTCTTCAATCAATCAACAAACAAGCATTTATTAAATACCAATTAAGTGTCAAGCACTGTCCTATATGCTTGGTGTACAAAGAAAAAGCAAAAAATCTCTGCCTTCACAGATATTAAATTCTCTTGGGGATGAGCACATATGTAGGTATGTATGCAAGATGAGAGACAGACAGACAGACGGACAGAGACATACAATACATCCTTGGCTTTGAACTGAGAGCTTTCCACGAGGCAGATGTGTAGAGCAGTAAATAGAATGCTGGCCCTGGAGTCAGAGACGTGAGTTCAAATCTGGCTTCAGACATTTACTAGTTCGGTGATATGTCTGCCTCAGTTTCCTTATCTATAAACATGGGATAATAACAGCACCTACCTCCCAGGGCTGTGGTTAGGATAAAATGAGATTACTGTAATATATACATGCTAGCTAACATTATTATTATCATCAATACTATTATTACTATGATTCTCCAGCTTGGTTGGCCCCCAGCATAGCTCTCAAGAACCCAGTGTCTAGCCTCAGAACAGGACTTCAGGGGAGAACTGGCCTCACTAATACTGTTAAAAATTTTCAAATTCTGAGGACCACAAGCTGCTGCCTTAAGCCCAACAAAGTTTCTTCCTGACCTAACAGGCCTAGAGGGGCTCACTCTCTTGTCAGCTTGAGGGATGACACCAAGATAAGCAATGTGGCAAAGCTGTACCACTAGTACAAAAATGGAGTCTACTTGGTGATTTTAGAGGTGAAACAGTGTCCCACAGGCCTCCACATGGGCAGAGTGCAGGGACAGTGTGGCCAGGTCTAATTCTAACCAACAGTTACAGGATGTGGCTATGATATAAAGAGTGAGCTCCAAATACCATTTTTAATTACCAAGGATGCAGAGGATAAGTTCCTATTTTGGAGCCCAAAATGGTTCACTTCTGAATGTTTCATTTAAAAACATCTCTGCCTGAGGATAATTTTCTTATTTTAAAGATGGGTAGACTAACAGTACATCCTGCTTCTATTTAATACCAGATCCAAACTTAGAACTAAGTGTGTCTCCTACTAGCCCAACCCATCTCTGCCTTGGCAGAAGGGCAACCCTGTGGAAAAGAGATTAGATTGATTTTGCTTGGTCCCATATAAGAGAACTGGAGCAAGGGGTAGAAGTCCCAAAGGGGTAAATTTAGGCTGAAGGTCAATAGAAAACTTCCTAACAAAAGGAAACAGGCTACACCTGGAAGTAGACAGGCAGGGAGGCAGGTAGGTAGGTTCCCCCTGAGTGAAGGTCTTCCAAAAAAAGCTGTATCACTCCTCATCTGTTAGGTTGTAGAGGTGAGGCTTGTTCAGATAATGTGGACTAAATATCAGTCAGTAAATATTAATTAGGCACCCACTATGTGCTAAACACTGTGCTTAGAGCAGGGATATATAAAAAGGCAAAAGACAGTCCCTGTTCTCAAGGTGCTCACAATCTTATGGGGGAACAACATGCAAATAATGTACAGACAAGCTATAGACAGGATAAATTCAAAATTATCAGTAGAAGAAAATAATCAGCAAAATTAAGGGGGCTCAGGAAAGATTTCCTGTAGAAGGTAGAATTTTAGCTGGAACCTAAAGGAAGCCAGGGGAGCTTGAAATGAAGAGGTAGGTTGGTTCTATGGTAAAGCACTTAATCCCCTTCCTAGAATGTGCTTCTTAATCCTGTGCTTTTCTAGGACTTGTCACATTCTGCCAAAGGCAGGAATGAGAAATGTTAGGGCCAGTCTCCCCTTCCCACTGTCTGGGGCGGGGGGGAGGCAATCCCTGCCTGAAGAAGGGACTGTCTAAGGTGGGAGGAGAGTGAGGATAAGCTGAAAAGTAGACCTGGTTTTGCACTATGGTGTCTAGAGAAAGTTAAGATCTCAGGGCTGAGTCCTTCAGGAAGACTAGCTGCCAGGTGAGCCCATACGAGACTAAGAAAGCCAACATTTGGGGAGTGCCAAGTTCAATCTTTTTTTTTAACTACAGAGGCTGATGTTCCTTACCCCTTGGGGCTGCTGTTCATGTGCCAACATGGATCTCTAAGCCTCTTCCTGCTTCAGATGTTGGGCCTGCTGGGCCACAAGCCCTTACAAATCTCTTCTATGAAATCTCTGACTGACCCAACCCACTGTATTATTTCCTTTAAGCTGCTATGGGGCTTAAGGTCTGTATTACTTATTTGGTATGTATGTGTTACTTTGTGTATTTTTTTTTTTGCTTTTTTTGAGGGGAAAGGTAGGGCAATTGGGGTTAAATAACTTGCCCAAGGTCACATGGCTAGTAAGTGTTAAGTGTCTGAGGCTGGATTTGAACTCAGGTCCTCCTGACTCCAGGGCTGGTGCTCTATTCACTGTGCCACCTGGCCGCCCCTACTTTGTATATTAATGTAGGGATGAGTGAGGGGATGAGCAGAAGGTGTAAAGAGACCAATGTCCACCTCCAGCCCTGCCCTTGCCTCTTCTAAATTCTTCCCACTCATTGTCTGCTTCAGCTCCCACACTTCAGGGTCCCTGATTTCCCTAAACTGTTACAACCAATACAATCCTCATTGACTACTGGGGATATAACATATGCTCAATCCCCTGGGAAATCCTCAAGCATCCTGAAGGTTTCAAAGAGGAAATTCCAAAGGAGCTACAAATATATGAAAAGGACAGTATGATAACAATATGATTTGAGGTGCAACCAAGGATGGACTCTGCCAAGAAAAGGTTTCTGAATTGTTCTTGGTAGAGAGGAGGGCAGTGTCAGCAAAGGTTTACACATTTGCAATGTGAGGTAGTCTAGGGCAGGGGAGAAGGGTACTCCACTTCCAGGATAGGTAACCTTCTCAGTTCTTTCCAGGGCCCATTCCCTAGTCCTTTATTCAGCTTGGACCCCCTATTTCCATTCCACAGCCTCTCTTTGGGTTCCTGGAGGTCTTGCTCTGGGTCCTGGCACCCAAAGAGGAGGGAGGCAATTTTCTGTAAGATTCTTCCTTTGGCTTTCATTTCATCCTTCTCTGTTCTTGAAGTCGCCATAATTCCTACCTCCTGGAGAACCTGATGACAGGAGCCCCTGGTCCACTTCTCTCTTTCCTGTTAAGTTTGTTTGAGACATCTCCACTGGTTAATTGTTACGGCTGACTGTACTATTTGATGAATAGTATACTCCCCATGTGGCTATTCACCTAGACCTCACCATTGCCTCCAGAAATTCATCTTCCTGCAGGATCAAATCAATTCTGCGACTGATACCTCCTCAGGACCCTCTGCCCCTTGGGCCTCTCCCTTTCTCTAGTTAGAGAGGGTGAAGGGTGGACGTTGGAGAGTCCCTCTCAGATTCTCTACTGAAGGAGGAGGACTAGGCAGACTCCCCATTTCCTACCTGGCTACAGATCTTCATCATACCCCTACACTTGGTACCCCAGCTCATTCCCTTCAGCTTATTTTTCTATCTTACCCCCATTACAATGTAAGCTCCTTGAGGGCAGGGACTGTCTTTTCCTTTTCCTTGAATCCACAGCACTCATCACAATGTTTGGCACATGGTAGGTGCTTCCTAAATGTTTATGGAATGAATTTCCATTTAGCCTCCTGAGGGGCTGTGCAGCCTTGAGACGACAGAGGATGTCTTTCCCTAAAGATCTCTGGATCAGCTTTCTCAGTCAGCCTGAAACAGATTTCCTGGTTCCTCCTGTTTCAGAGACCATGCTCCCTTTCTAAGAGGTCTATGGAGGCCTTATAGGAATATCATCTCTAGTTCCCCTTTACTTGTGGATTAGGATAACAAACATGCCCTGAGCCCAGCAAAAAACTAAGCTCTAAGCAGCCCAGGTTATCACCTCCACCTACTTCCTCTGGTTTTCTCCCATGACACATCACTCAGCTATTCTCAGGGAAGGGGTTGGACTCTAACCAAAGTCTGTTAATCACAGTCTTACAGTATATTTTAAATATACAACAGCAGCATATCCCCACAATACTCAACCAAAGAAGAAAGCTCTTCTGTTGTATTATCCTGTCTTTTCAACCACACAAGAGCTCTGGGCCTTGGACGCTGTCATCTTCTCTATATAGATAGGTATTATCAATCCAGTTCCATTCAAAAAAATTTATTAAGCACCTAGTAAGGGTAGAGGCACTGTCCTAGGTACTGGGAATACTAAGGTCCTGACATAATGACTACAACAAAGCAAATGGCAATTAGAGGAAGATGAACAACCCACAAGCAAAATAAATTGACCACCAGATAATTCTATGGACTGAGCCTAGTCTGTAAGAAGAGATGAGACAATTCTTCTCTCTCCCCTCTTTACAGAGGTGTGGTACTATGGATGCGGACCAATGTGGCCATTTACTACAAAGTTCAGTTGCCCTGTTGGCATTACTGGACTGCTTTCTCCTTTCTTTTTTTATTCTTTTACAAGGACTGATTCCATGAGTGGGGGAGGAAAAGGATCTATTCAGAAATAAAGGTGATATAAAAACAAAATTAATCACTAAAAAAAATGTGTTTAAGTTAAAACAAAGGAAAGGAAAGGAAATCAGTCTCTGCCTTTGAGGAACCTTTTTACCTTGCATTCTACAATTAGTACACAGAGAAGTGTATCTGGCAGCTAGGTGGCCCAGTGGATACAATGCTGGGCCTGGAGTCAGGAAGACCTAAGTTCAAATCCCACCTAAGACTCTTTACAAGGTATGTGATCCCAGGCAAATCAGAATCTCTGTCTACTTCAGTTTCTTCATCTGTAAAATGGGGGTAATAAAAGCACCTACCTCTCAAGGTTGTTGTGAGGATCAAGTGAGGTAGCTGACATTTGCAAAGCATGCAGCAAACCTTCAAGCGCTGTACAAATGCTAGCTGTTATTATTAGTTATTATTAAATACAAAATCATTTTGAGAGGGAGAGGGCACTAAGAATTGGTGGGCAGGATTTTAAGAAAAGGCTGTGCCTAGAAGGCGGTACCTAGACTGAGCTTTGAAGGAAACTAGTGATCTTAAGGGGCAGAAATAAAAATGGAGAACACTCCATATGTGGGGTTTAGTCTGAGCAAAGGGATATTTATTGAGAATATAATGCAAGCATGGCTCCCTGAGCCGCCCCCTCCCCCTCTCCTCTACACACTCACTTGAAGCCTGAGAGACTGGGCTCAAGCTCAAAGGGGCTGCTACACAACATTCCTCCCAAATAATGGGACACCCCCCCAAAGAACCCAAGATTTAGAGTTGGATGATATCTTAGAAATCATCTATTGCAACCTTCTCACACTGCAAATGAGGAGAGAAAAAGCTCACAGGGGTTAATATGACTTGTCAAGGTCACAGAGTAAGGGGCAGAAATGGGATTCAAGCTCTTGTTCTAGCCCTAATTTATTTATTTATTTATTTATTTTGGCACACCCACACTACTTCTAATTCTGGAACAATGCAAACAGTACTGGGTCTAGGGCCACTGGCCGTAGGCTTGAATCGCCCCTCTGATGAAGCTTACTCCCTGGATGGTCTTGGGCCAATCATCAACCCTCCTTGGCCCTGGTTTCCCCCTCTCGTGGACCAGCTGGCCCCTGAGGTCCTTCCAGCGTCTGAGCTGGGATCCTATCTTAGGCTATGAGGCATTCTCCCAGGCTCCAAGGTTGTGCCTTGCTGACCTCTGCAGGGTATTTTTACATTGGTGTTGGTACAGCTGAGTCATTATAGTTACTTGTTCAGATCACTAACTAATAATGGCATCTATTTAATACAGAGAATGCATTTCTGTGATGAGGACGGGGCAATTCACCCTCTACCTTAAATGCCCTTGAGTCCCCTTACTAGATGGTGCAGTGGATACAGTGCTGGGCCTGGAGCTGGGAAGACTTGGGCTCAAATACCACTTCTAACACTTATTACCTATGGCTGGGGAAATGCCCTGAAACATTTGGAGCCTCAGTTTCTTCACCTGTAAAATGGCGTAGCGCCATCCTCGAAGGATTACTGTGGAGCTAAAATATAACACACATATGCCTTAAAGCTGCCATATAAATGCCAGCAAATATCACTGTTGTTGTCATTGTCAATGTTATTTTGACTCTGGTTGGTGCTTTTCCCACTATGCCATGGCATTCATAAAGAGAGAACTTTGTATTTATCTATTTTGTGTATTGTTTATTGACTGTATCTGTAAAATAAAATCTTTTTGAAGACAGAGGCCATGACTTTGGTGTGTTTTGTCTTGCTTGTTTATTGTGTCAATAGAGAGAAATGATATTCCTGCCACAGAATTGTCACTGGTGTGATTGATGTGAAAAAGGATAAGAATTTGGTTCCAGCCCTTCCCTCATTTATGCTAACAGAGTTCAAAGAGTGCTGCCATAGTAGGGACCTGGCCAGCATCTAACCCACTTGGGAATGATTTGATCTGGGTCAAATTCCAGTCAAATAAACTTCAAGAGGGTAAGCCTCTCTCTTTAGTGGGTGCTGCCATGCCTTTCTGCTGGTATGGCGTCTGACCAGATCTAAGACTGGTTGCTGTGGGCTGCTCTAAATGCCTCAGCTAAATCAGGCATAATGACATTTCATAGCTCCCTGGCCATGCACAGTCTCTTATCAGCTGGCAGGATTCTGTCATGGACATTTAAATATGCACACCTTACTCCTACACACGAAGCCCAAAACTGGGAAAGAAAAATCCCCTACCCAAACCTAACCCCTGAGCAACCAGACCTGCCCCAGTGCCAAGACTCAGACACAACACAGGGATTAATACTGAGAATGCATTTCTGTGATGAGGACAGGGGCAATACACCCTCTGAGATAGGCTATGGGACGGTACCTAAGGAACAGTTGCTTTGCATCCTCCCATCCGTGGAGCAGCGAAGCATGGAGCCAATGACGTGGCCACCCACCACCACCACGCGGATATCCTTTCCGTGAGATTCCTTCACGTATTTCTGAAACAGGTAGGGCACATCATGACGGACCAGGTGGCAAATATCTGATAAATGGTGTTTATCTCTTGCGAGGAAAACGGCTTTTCCTTAAAGAAAAAGAAAGACACACAAAAAAGATAATGAAGGCGACTATTTGTGGCCTGTGTCTACCACGAGCTTCTCAGATGCTTCTTCGTTCTTCATCTAATTTTTCCTAAACCTCATCTTGCTTTGTCCCTAATCTGCCTCTCACTTGCCTGACTCGGTTTTCATTAGCAAATGGCAAACCTTGCCCTACTGAGCTTTCCTCTGATTTTCATAGAAGTGTCACTCTTCCACTGTTTTCTTTATTGACTTAACAATCACAAGAGCTCGTATTTCTACTGTGCTTTATGGTTTGTAAATTGCTTTATCTAGGCTATGTCAGTTAGTCCTTACAACAATCCTATGAGGATGAGGAAGGTGCTATTATTATCCCCGTCTTACAAATGAGGAGGGTCACACAGCCAGGAAACATCTGAGGCATAATGTGAAGTCAGGTCTTCCATGCTCCAAGTTCAGCACTCTGTCTACTGTACCATCTCCCTACCAGGATGGCCTATAATGCCTTCACATTTTGACAGGCAGTTAGGGAGTTCCTTGGGCCAAACATAACCCATCCTCGATGACCAGACTCTCTGGCTTGGCCGGTCCTGCTCAGTCAGGACTAGAGACTTTCCAGCTTTTCAGAACCCAGGGTCACCTCTATACCATAACGAAGATCTGGGAGAAGACTGAAGTGGAAGTAACTGATTTTGAGCATGAAGAAAATAGCTTGTATGCCAGAAACACTGCACAATAGAAGGGATTAGGACCCAAAACTAAGCTCTCTTTCCTTTCAAGGTCCAGGAACTGACTGCTGGCTATCTTCAACCACCTCTGAAAGAATGAACTTCTAAGCAAATAGTGGAGATATTGCCACTGACTTCTGGGGGAAACATTGCCTCTTTTTTCTTTTTTTTTTAAATTAAAATACATTTTTATTGCTAACTTTTGCTTTAATGTTGCATAGATTTCCCTTTATAGCCTTCCCTTCCCTTCTTCCAGAGAGTCATCCTTTATAATAAAAGACTTTTTTAAAGAAAGGAAAAGAATAAGAAAAAAATCAGCAAAATTGACCAACATATCCAAAAAAAAAACCCTGTTATTGTGTGCCATGTTCCACCTCTGCAAAGGTATCTTCTCATCTCTTCTTTGGGGCCAAGTTTTACATATGTTATCTCATTTGCTCAACAATGTGATATGGTAGCCCAAAACACCCAAACTAATAATATCCTAAAATTGCATTAGGAGAAATCAAGTGTCCAGAGCTAAGCAGGTAATAATCCCACTAATACTCTGGTCAGACCACATCTGGAGTATTATGTTCAATTTAAGGGCACTGTTGGTGTGGGAGGAGTCATGGAGTAGCAAGAGAAATACAGCAAGCTTCCCCCAACAAAATTCCTCCAAACAGATCCAGAAAACAGGACAGATCAAACACTGATTGCAAAATCCAGGGGAAAAAACAATCACAGGAAGTCATTTTTCCTACCCACGTCAGAGGACTGGGAGATAGAAAGTAAGGTCTTGGACACTGGGGATAGGGTCTGGTCAGGACCATGCTATGAAGAGTATCATGATACCCAGGGGCTGAAAGAGGACTAAGATTGTTCGTAGGGCCAAGATGAGGCCCCAGACCCACACTGGGAACAGGTGCCAACTGGTAGCTTTGTCACTTATTACCCAGTTTCAGGTCACAGATTCAGGGTGGACTGATGAGGGGCATCTATATCCAGGGGAGGCATTCCAGGGTAGGGAGACATAGAAGAACATATAAGGTTTTTCATAATGAGAATAAGTAACCTGGAAACAGATCAAGAAGAAAAAAAGTTAAGGACCATTGGACTACTGGGAAACCATGACCAAAAAAAGATCCTAGATATTATATTTCAAAGCGTCATAAAAGAAAACTGCCTAGACCTCTTAGAAACAGTGAAAAGTGGAACTATAAAGACTTTACTGGTCACTTCCTGGAAAAAAAAAACAACAAAATGAAAATTCCCAGGAATATCACTGCCAAAATCCAGAGCTTCCAGGCCAAAGAAAAAGTACTACAGAGCCACAAAGAAAGAATCCAGGAGATAAGATCAGGGCTACAGTCAGGATAATATATGATTCAGCAGCCACCACTATAAGAGGAGAGCTTAGAATATAGTATTCCAAAAATGAACATTTAATGAAATAGAGAATTTTCTAGCATTCCTGATGAAAAGACCATAACTGAGCAGAAGCTCTGAAGTACAAAAAGAGGTAAATATGAATGAATAACCATAAGAGACTAAACAAGGATAAACTGCTTACATTCTAATACAGGTGTCCCCTTTGAACCCCATTATCATTAGAGGTTACAGGTAGAGTCTAGTTAAACAGAAGGTCTGGGAGTGGTTCTGATATGCCTTGATATTAAAAGAAGAATGGAAATGGAAGGAAGAAGAATATACTGAATGAGGGAAAAGGAAAGAAAGATTAGTGAAAATTACTTCCTATGAATGGGGTACATGGGTAGAAACTGATATGAATAACAGGAAAAGGGTTGGGGGAGAAGCTGACAATTCAGCCTCACCCACCTGAACTCATCAGATGAGATAAGTGTACACACACATAGCTAGATAAAGACCTAAATTTCACTCAACAAGGAAATAGGAGGGAAAGAGGAGAAGGAAGAGAGGTATTAGAGGGGAGGGATTGGTCCTAAGCAAAAACAACTCTACCTAGGGGAGGCACAAAAATATTTACAGCTCTTTTTGAGATGGCAAAGGACTAGAATCTGAGGCAGTGCCAACAAGTTGAGGAATGACTAAACAAGTTATGGTATATAAATGTGATGGGTTACTATTGGGCTGTAAGAAATGATAAAGGAGATGGTTTCAGAGAAACCTGGGGAGACTCATATGAACTGATGGAGAGTGAAGTGAATAGAACCAAAGGAATAATTTATACAGTGATAGCAATACTGCAGAGACAAAAAGCTCTAAAAGACTTAGGAACTTGGGTGAGCTTAAAGACCAACTGTGATTCCAGAAGACTGACAATGAAACATGCTATAATATCCTCCTGATGAAAAGGCAAGAGACTCAGAATACAGGAAAAAAACAAACAAACCCCACACACATATGTATGCATATATACACATTCATATGCACACACACATAAAAAGATGTGTGTGTATATATATATATTTATATGTATGTGTCCATATATAGACTTTATATATACATACATGTATGCACATATATTTATTTATTTAATCACTTGTTCATTTATTTTATCAGAAAAAAATTAACTTTTCTCCATCCCAATCCATTCTCCCCAACTGAGAATGAAAAGAAAAATGAAAGCTTTGCTACAAATACATATAGTCAAGGAAAAACACATTTTGTTTCTTTTAGACACAATGTGAAAATTTGTTGTGCCTGACTATTTGTGAAAGGAAGCTTATTTTTCTTTCATTATCAAATGTGGAGGGTAGGTTGGGAGGGAGAGAGGATAAATTTTTGCTGATCAAAATAAAACAAAATTTAATTTATAAAAAAGAAGTAGGGATCCTATCTTTTTCTGTATTTACTTCCCCAGTATTCAGCTGAACGCCTGGCTCATAATCCTCAGTAGGTTCATGCTGATTCATCGATTTGTGGCAGTACGTCCCGGATACTAAAAGACCAGCCCTGTCATCTGGCAACAGTGACGTAGAATGCTGCAGAAGTGCAAAGGAGAGCAGAACTTTGATCTAAGTAAACCAAGTAGGCGATGGCTATTTTGAGGTGTTCTAGTTGTCACCCTTATAAATCCTCTATGGCTTAGTGTGATAGCCCTAGGCTCAAGGTCCCCCAGAGTCGGGGAAAGGGTAGGGTGGTGGTGTCTTCTTGAGAGAGTTGTCACAAAAGTGCTACTTTGTCTTGTCTATTCTGAAGCTCTGAAAACAAGCAGTGGTGAGTCAGGTCAAGCAGATACCAGGGGAACCAGCTAGTGACAAGATGACCACGTGCAGACTTAAGTGCCAGCTCACATCCCCTTCCCCCTGAGGGCACAGCCCCTCCAGATGATTTGGTCTCTGATATCCTGGACTGAATGTCTTCTCTCATAAGGATATGCTGATCTCTGGGCTGAGCCAACTCCATCATGCAAATGTTATTGATACCAAAGAGGAAATCTTTCTTAGAACCAGAACAATGTGAACATGAGCTACAGCATGGCTCATGCTCCCTGTATCTAGCCCTGATTTATTTTCCCAACACAATCAACCCCAATGGCAAAAGCCTCAACGATCTGACAGGATAGAGTACTATCACTCAGGCAAGTAACTGCTGCACTGAAGGCTTCACTGTCAGAGAACATGGCCTGATGAAGATGAGCTCAAAGAGCTCACTTGGAACTTTCCTAATTGTTCCCTTGCCTACATGCAGGCTCCACCCCTGCCTCTCCACCCCAAAACTGAAATGCACTTCCCTCCAATGAGCAGCTTCTCTCAAATTTGTCCCCTCCTCTCTGCTCCCACCAGCCTGGCGCAGGTCCTCCTCAACTCTTCTCCAGACTACTTCAACTGGTATCTCTGCCTCCTGTCTTTCCCTACTTCCACCTACCTCTAATCCACCTGTATGTATTGATAGAATAATCTTCATACCAGGTGTCTGACCATTTCATACCTCTGCTCAAAACTGTTAACAGCTCCCCAAATGCCCAGAAGATAAGGTACAAGCTCATTAGCCAACATCCAAGATTCTTTTCACCCTGGCCTCAACCTCCCTTGCCAGCCTTGTGAATGATTCTCGTCCTCATTTTTAGATCATAAAAGTCCTTAAGGACGGGGCTGTTTTAGTTCATCTTTGTATCTCCAATGCGTAACACAGGGCCTTATTAAATTTAGTAGGTACTTAATAAAAGATCACTGAATTGATTGTTTTACAACTCTTTACGAGTTTCATTTTTTCCAACAAAACTTGTCCTATGTTGCTAGGTGGCGCCACAGTGCACGGAGAACTAGCCCTGAAGTGAGGAAGACCTGAGTTCAGATTGACCCCATTTACTCTCTCTTTAATCACACAATCACATTCTACCTTTTGTAATTGTTCATGTCCTTTGTTGGGTGATATCCCTAGCCAAACATTAAGGCCCATAAAAACTAATAGAGCAACTTGCTGTCTTAGCAGGAATGTATTCAAGAGGTGATTGAGAATCTTCCAAAATTATTAAAGCTTTATTAAGCTATTTGAGCTTAAAGCTGCACTGAAACTTTTAGGACACTATATATTAAAAAGGTATATTCATGTGATGAAATTGAGGAATCTGAGGGAGGAGCACAGTGGATTTCACTAGGAGAGTGAAAATCAAAGGAGACCAACCCAGAAACCAGAAATTGTAATCAGAAGAAAGCACAGATTATGTGGTCAGAGAGAAGAAAGGGTTGAGAGTTTGGTAAACAGGTCCCAAGCCTAATATAAAGCTGTGATAAAGGGATAAAGGAGAACTTCAATTATAAAAAAAAAACTATTATGAATTTCTCTGCCAAAAGCAGAGTGGCTAATAATTTATTGACTAGTTTTAATAATAACTTTATCCAGAAGAAATAAAAGTTACTTATAATCTCATATGAAAAAATGTTCTAAATCACTATTGATTAGAGAAATTCAAATTAAAGTAATTCTGAGGTACCTATTAGAAATGACAAATGCTGGAGAAGATGAGGGAAAATAGACACACTAATGCATTGCTAGTGGAGTTGTGCACTGTTCTGGAGAACAATTTAGAACTATGGCCAAAGGGATAAAAATCTGTGCATACCTTTTCACCCAGCTTTGACACTACTAGGTTTGTAACCGAAAGAGATCAAAGAAAAACAAAAAGGACCTAGATGTACAAAAATATTTATAGCAGCTCTTTTTGTGGTGGCTAAGAATCGGAAATTAAAAAGGATGCCCATCAATTGGGGGATGGGTAAACAAGCTGTGGTATATGATTATAATGGAATATTATTCTGCTATAAGAAATGACAAGCAGGATGATTTCAGAAAAACCTGGAAAGACTTACATGAACTGATGCAAAGTGAAGTGTCCAGAACCAGGACAACATTGCATGAAGTAACAGCAACATTGTATGATAAAGAATTGTCAATGGCTTTGCTATTCTCAGCAATACAATGATCCAAGACAATCCAGGACTAATGATGGATGAAGCATGCTATCTGCCTCCTGAAAAAGAACTGATATTATTGGAATACATATTGAAGCATACTATTTTTCACTTTCTTTCTTTTTTCATTCTCTTTAAAAAAAAAGTCATCTTTTTATACAAAATGATGAATGTGGAAATATTTTACATGATTGCACGTGCATAACTTATATCATACTGCTTACTATCTCAAGGGGGGAAGAGGATAGAAGGAGGGAAAGACAGAATTTGGAACTTAAAACTTTAACAAATGTTTAAAAATTGTTTTAACATATAATTTGGGAAAAATAAAATATTTTTAAAAAAAGATATATTGGGAGGGAATGTGGAAAAATAGGGACACTAATTCACTGTTGGTGGAACTGTGAACTAATGCAACCATTTTGGAGAGCAATCTTGAATTATGTCCAAAGAGTTATTAAACTGTCTATGCCCTTTGACCCAGCAATACCATTATTAGGTCTGCTTCCCAAGATGATTAGAGAAAATATTTATAGCAGCTCTCCTTGGGGTGGCAAAGAACTGGAAACTGCAGAGATGCCCATCAATTAGGGAATGGTTTTTTAAAAATGGCATATGATTGTGATGGAATACTACTATGCTATAAGAAATGATGAGTTCATTGATTTTAGAAAGACATAGAAAGACTCACATGAAATAATGAGAAGCAAAATTAGCAGAACCAAGAGACCATTATATACAGTAACAGCAGTGTTGTTTTAAGAACTACTTTAAGCAACTAAGTCATTTTGAATATTATTAATAATCAAACTGAGAAAGAACTGATAAATAGAAGTATGTACAGTATGGTTTTACATGTATACATACATATTTCTGTCCAATGGTAGCCATCTCTATGGTGGGGATGGGTGTTAGGGGAAAAATACAGAAAGTGCACAGCAGAGAAAATGTAGAAGGAAGTACAGAAAGTAGCATAGTTTTGAAAACAACGAATAGTATTTATTATATATTTGTTCAAACAAAATAAACAGTGTGAAATGTACATTCATGGTGTTACAACGAGTCCTCCTTTTATGTTGTGCTGTGTACATGGAAATGTTCTTTTTTTGGTATTTTTAAGTATTTAAGTTCAAAATGAATTTAAGAAAGATTTATTGGAGATAACAGGAGAATCAGAGATGAGATGGAGTTTCTGCTTGGGGTGGATGGGCTAATGATGATCAAGAAAAGGCAGAGCTGCTCAAAGCTTATTTTGCTTCTGTTGTTTTGGCCAGGAAGAATGATCTTTGGACTGAAAAGGGAAAAAAGCAAAAATGGCTAACAGGGAAATGATGCACAGAAAGCCTGGGGATGGTAAGAGAGTACCTAGTAGTTAGCCCTTGGTAAGTTCAAGTCGCCAGATGAACTACATCTTCGGGTGCTGGGTGTGACTGCTGAGTCACTATCAGTGATCTTTCAAACATCAGTGAGGAATTGCAGGACTGGAGAAGAGCCTGTGTTGGCCCAATTTTCAAAAAGTGAAAGAGAACTGAAAACTATAGGCCAGTGAGCTTGACTGTGATTCCGGACAAAAATCAAGAGTGTATTAATAAAGGGATGGTTGGAGAACATTTAGAAAAGCAAATGGGGATTTAAAAGAGTTCAGCAAGATGATGTCATGCCAGACAAACTTTAGGCTGTGGGTGTAGTTTATTTTGTATTTTAGCAAAGCATTTCATAACGTCTCTCATGCTATTCCTGTGGAAAAGAGGGACTACTATGGCCTAGATGTCAGTAAAATTGATGGATTCAGAAATGGGTAAATGGGTCAAGACCAAAAAGTGATCATCAATGGTTCAACTTGGACAGGTCTCCCTAGGGAGCTATGTCTAACCCTGTGCTATTTAATAGATTTATCAGTGACCTAGATAAAGGTCCTCTGTGGCATGCTTATCAAGTCTGCCCAAAGTTGGGAGGGACAGCAAAGATGATGGAGACAGTCATGATTCAAAAAAGACCTTTGTAGGTTAGAACACTGATCTAAACTGAATAAGACAGATTTAATAGAAATAAGAATAAAGTCTTGCATTGCAGTTCAAAAAACCAACTTCATAAGTAAAAGACTGGGGAGGTAGGCCAGGCTGCAATTTATCTGAAAAAGATCTGGGGGGCTTTAATGGATTGTAAGCTCAACATGAGTCAGCAGTGTGATATGGCAGTCTTGAGCCAAAATAAGAGAGACAGCTTTCAGAAATAAAGAAGTGACAGTCCTGCTGTACTCTGCTCTGGGCAAACACACAGAATACTGTGTTCCATTCTCAGTGCCACATGATGCAAGGACATCGACACACTGGAGTGCATCCAGAGAAGAGCAGCCAGGCTTGTGAAAGACCCAGAGTTCATGCCATGGGAGAACAGGTTATGGTAACCAAGAATGTTCAGCTTGGGAAAGAGAAGACTCTGGGGGGAACATGAGGGTAATCCCCAAGTATTTGAAGGGATGACATCTGAAACAGGGATTCAATTTGTTCTGTTGGCTCCAGAAGGCAGAACTTGGAGCAGCTGGCAGAAAAGACATAGAGAGGCTGGCTGAAGCTGGAAGTAAGGAGAAGCTTTCTGGCAATGAGAGCCCTTCCCATATGCAATCAATGTATTGCCTCAGGTGGTACAGACTCTTCCTCCCTGGAGAAATGCTGCAGAGGGAATTCTCATCCAACAATAGGCTGGACTAAATAGCCAGTCAGTCTTCCTTTTTGGGCCTTCCAACTCTGAGATTCGGTGATCCTGTGATAACTCAATTGTCTCCCTAGCACCAAGGACAGGGGTCCCACATACCACAGGCACTCAGTGAACATTTATCAGCTAGGGGGCACAGTAGATGGTGCTGAGCCTGGAGTCAGGAAGACTCATTTTTGTGAGTTCAAATCTGGCCTCAGTCACTTAGTAGCTATGTGATCCTGGGCAAGCCACCTAACTGCATTTGCTTCAGTTTCTTCATCTGTAAAATGAGCTGGAGAAGGAAACGGCAAACCACTCTACTATCTTTGCCAAGAAAACCCCAAATGGGGTCAGACATGACTGAAACGACTAAACAACCACAATAAAACATCTATTGGTATGATCAGCTAGGATCATAGACATCAAACGTGACCTCAGAGACCATCTAGCTCAACTTCTTTATTTTGACCATGAACTGCCTGAATTTTGGTCTCCTGATGTTTCAAGAATGCCAACACTGGCTTCTCAGTCAGCCTTTAAACTCTTCTACAGTGGGAATCATAGTCTCCATCTTTTCTATTCCCCACAAGACCACACAGAAATTTATTAAGTGTCCCTTACATACTGCAAAAAAAAAAAATCAGTCAATGGGCATTTATTAAGTACTGAAAATGGACTGGGTACAAGTGTGGAATGCCTCTCCCCCTAATCCCCAAGCATGCTGGTGAATTTTCTGGGGGCGCCATCTGTTAAGGAGCACTAACTAACCTCTATGTCCTCGAGTACTCTTCACCACCACAGGGTACCCCAGGGGCTCAGCTTCATCAATCATCTTTGCAAAGTCTTCATGACCACCTGCCAAGAAAGGACGAAAAAGAAGCTGAGAGTTAGCAGGAACAGAAGAGGCAGAACGCTTTCAGAGATGGGCCTTGTCTGGGACAGCAATGCTCCTTATGTCAGAGTCTACACCATCAGTTTGCATAAGCTGGTGACTAAGAGTTCTAGGGCACCTTTGAACGGCTGCCAGGATGGTGTTTCTCCAGCAGCTGCCACCACAGAGTAGCTGGCTTAGGCAGGTAAAGTCTTGGCTCTTCTGCATTCAAGGCCTCCCTTACCAAGTAGTGCCCACTTACTCATCCACCCTCATGCTTCATTCCTCAGTGCAGCCCTTCCATTGTGTCCAAACCAGTCATCCTGCCATTTCCCCAATCCTAGCCATCCCCTCATACTCCTAACATCATACCTTATTTTTCCCACCTTCCTAGATGAGGTATCCATGGCTTTCTGTTTGGGCCCAGGGAGAAGGCAGATGGTCTGAGTACTCAGGGAGACATGGAGGAGACACTGCTGATGAGTAAGGATTGTTTCCAACTCAATGGGGATTTGCCTTTGCAGCCCTAACTTGCTCTTATCTCAGAGTCTGAACCCCTCTTGCTCATCCACATAAACTCTGATCTCCTGGTTCTAGTCTTGGTTTGGTAGCTCCCTTGTGAACTCCTTGGCTCTAACTGCAACCTCCCTTGGCTGCAGCTACTCAACTGCAGACCATGATCTCTGAGCTTGTGACCCCAGGCTGATGTCAGTCAGTCAATAAACATAAACTAAGCACTGTGGCTAGAAGAAACTATAGTGTGCACAGCAGCACGATTCAGTAAACCAGCTTGACAGACAGGCCAAACCAGGCTGAGAGTAACTGATAGGCCTCAAGCCCATCGGTAATTAAGGGGTGTCTACCCAAGCATGTGCAGACCTCCCCCAGTGGAATGGGTGGATGAGAACAATTTGTTCCAATGGCCACGAAGAAGGCTGAAGCAGGTGCTGTGCAGCCCTTAGAGCCTGGGTAGGCATCAGAGTCTTCAAGGGCATCCTGAGCCATCACCAGTCAACCTGATTTCTGCCTTGCCACTGGATTTCACTGGCTCTGAAAGAGAGAATGAGACTGACAGCTGTGCACCTCTGCCTCAAGCCAAGCCACTCACAAGCCAAGCGGTCACTTGTGATGTCACCAGACCTCTTTGGAACAAAAGACAAACAACATTAAGCACCTACCTACAAATACAAAATACAAAAAAGGAACAGTCCCTGCCCTCAAGGAGCTTACAATGTAATCGGGGAAGAAAACATACAAAAGGCATGTCTTGACCCTAACCCTCCCTACAGCAGTGGCTCAGTGGAAAGGGCTCATGCTCCCACCACCAGAGGGACAGTGGTGGAGAATGCAAAGGGCTCTGGACTAGGAGCTGGGGAAGCCAAGTTCCAGCTCTGTCACTGTGTGACCTAAGGCAAACCATTTCATTATTCTTGGCCTCAGTTTTTCTCCCTGTAAAATAATGATCTTTAAGGTCTTTCATGGCAACAGCATTCCACAATTCTACTCGGCAAGTGTATGAACCCACAGTCTTACTGGCATGGCTGAATCAGGAAGGAGTGCTGTGGGTGGGTGCTCATGACCAGAGCAGGGCAAGGGTAGAAGAATGCATTCAGTTACCAAAGCTCTGGAGAAACAGGCTGAACTAACTGGCTGCCCAGCAATTAGTGCAGAATAGACAAAGAGTGGCTGGCATAGAACCAAAGGACCTGGTTCCAATTCTATCTTTACCACTTACTACCTGGGGCCTTTAAGCTTTGGCTCTAAATATGTGATCCTATGTATCTTATCTCCTGATTAGATGTTGACCTTTTGGCCCAAATCTCTATTCCTGTACTTGATTCCTTCTCCCCCAACACCGCCCCCACTAACATTTTGACACTTTAAAAAGCCCTTGGTACCAACCTGACCTTTCCCAAGGTTTACCAAGCTTGCTTTCCATTTGTTTGACTCCTGTTTTGGACCTTGATCCTATCACTAAGAGCAGATTGCTCCATGCCTCCTCTCCCACTATCAATCGCCTCAACAGTGACACATGCTAGCCTCTCCTCAAACAAAATACAACTTTTTAAAAGAAGACAAAAAGGAGCAAGGAAATGACCAAAAATTAGATAAGACAAAATAAATGGAGCTTCAAAGTCTCTTTCAGTCTAGTGAGAAATGAGAAATGCAGCTAAGGGAAGACAATACAGGCAGGATGTGGGCAGGACCCAGAAGATTCCTTTGGGAGGCATCCATCCACCAGAGCAGCAACACAACCCCCACCCCACCATAATTCTGCTGGGGCGGCTGATGCCAGTCTATTTGAGGAAGGTGAAATTAGGAAGGAAGCTGGGAGGATAGGATTCTTTTTTTAAAACGTTTTTGGCTAGTTAGAATAGTGTTTTATTGATGTTTTTGGTTTTTTACAACACTGTCATGTCCCACCCCCACTAACTATACTTCTCCCCACCTACCCCAACCCAAGGAGTCTTCTTTTATAACAAAGAAAAACAGTTAAGGAGAATAAATTCAGAGCATCTGATATCATTATGCCACAAACCCCACCCAGATGGAGATACAATCCAGTAGGCCTTGAGCTAGAAGGATCTCAGAGGCATGCCAGTCTGACCCTCTTCCCTCATGAGAGAACTGCATTTTGTGATCAGTTCTCTGCAACTGAGATCAAACTTTGTCTATAATCTGAATTTCAATGGCCTTTCATGTTGTTCTCATTTATATTGTTGTAGTTATGGTATCATGGGGCAGTTATGTGGCACAGTGGTGGGTAGAGCACTGGGTTTTGCATCAGATAGATTTAGCTTCCTGAGTTCAAACCTGGCCTCTGACACTTAACTTTCTAGCTGTGTGACCCTGGGCAAGTCACTTAACCCTGCTGGCCTCAATTTTCTCATCTTTAAAATGAGCCAGAGAAAGAAATGGCAAATCACTCCAGTATCTTTGCCAAGAAAATCCCAAATGGGGTCACAGAAAATCAGACAGGACTGAAAAGTGACTGAACAACAAGTTACTGTATAGGTGCTTCTCCTGACTTTGTCTTTTTTCATTCTCCATCAATACTCCCTGTGTTTTTTCTGAATTCCGCATGTTATTTCTCATGGCACAGCATCTGATTCCATTTGGATATCAGTTTATTCAGCCATCCCAATGGAAAGGTACCCACTTTGCTTCCCAGCTTTTTCCTATTGCTTTGAATATTCTGGCATAGAAGGCACCATTCCTGCTGTCATTCTATTCCTTGGGGCACACATAACAATATCAACCACTAAGTCCAAGGGCTTTGAGTTAAGTGACTTTTCTTAGTATAAATCCAAATTGTTTTCCATAAGGGTTGGAACTAACGGCAGCTCCATCAACAGTATATAATTGTGTCTGGCTTTGACAAACTCTCCAACATTGGCTATTTCTAACTTTTACTGTATGTATCAATGGTATGGATATGAGATGAAAGTTATTTTAATTCTATTCTGTGTTTTTCACTGTCATTATCCCTGCCTGGAATGCTTTCCCTTTTTACCTGTCAGTCAGTCAATAAATATTTATTAAGCACCTACTATGTGCCAGGTATACTGCGCTGAGTAGGGGATACAAAAGAAAAAACTGTCCCTACCCTCAAGGAGCTTACAATCTAATGGGGGAAGACAACACACAAAAAGAAGAATGGGTGGAATTACAGGCTGGAGGGAGTGGGGAAAAGCATGATGGAGAAGTCTAGAGAAGTGTGACTAAGTGGAATGAGGAAAGAAGGCTCCTCCTTCCATAGCTTTAATTCTCAACTCTGATCCAACTATCTGCAGAAGGCTTCTCTCAGTCTCCCCTTCTTCCTGTCCTCCCTGTGCTACTGCCTTCCCTAGAAGATGACTTCCCACTTAACCATTTAAACTGTGATTAGTGTTTTATAATAGAGTTTGAGCTAGATAATGCCAAACTCCTTTCATTCCCATGTTTTAAAATTGTTTCCTTTTAAATTCTCAACTTTCTGCCCCTCCAAATGAATTCTATTATTCTTCCACCAACTTCTGAAGTGGTGAATCTTCTTGAAAAAACCAACCCTAATATTCTACACATTACAACCAGTTTTGTTGTAGCCAGGCATGACTATTCTGCAGGCAACTTAGGCACTCTCCCTCTGGAAAGGGCAGAGGAGTTGTGCTGGCTATGTCCCTGAGGTGGCTGTCTGCCTATGGATGTCTGAGCCGATGGTGCCTGGGAGCCAATGTGTCTGCAGCCAGCAGGAGGGTCTATAATGAAAAGATATGTCCAGGATGATGGCACCTCTAACAATACTCTCTGAGCCACACTCTTGCCCTAGGGATATGCCAATGCCACCAGTAGCTAGACTTGTCCATCAGTGCTCTACAGTCCTTGACAGTCAGACATCAATTAATTCCATCCTTCAATCAATAAAAGTGACTGCATACTTAGTGCCTGATAATTCATTTTGCCTTTACAAGGATGACCCAGGAGACATAGAAGGTGAGTTTAGAATTTTTCAGGGTTCTCAAAAGACATTTTATGACCAAGGTTGTGGCTTACATCAAGGGGGGTGGCCATGGGGCAAACAGGACATGGGCAGATCTCTTAATTACCAATTATGCTAACTTTGTGAACTACAAGATCAAGAACTGAAGGAAAGAAGAGTATTCTAGCAGCCAGTAAAAGTTGGAGCCCAGCCAACAGGCCCTGGCAGACAAGCTACATGGGTAGAAAGCAGCAGGAGGAGCTAGAAGGTATGACAAATAAGATCTCAATCCTAGCACATATGGAAGATGTGGCTTGAGGTCCACATGGAGAGCAGGTCCTGTTCCAGTTTCTGCCATGTGCTGTAGGAAGACCTGAAAACAAAGAAAGGTTCTAAGGGGAGAGCAAGGGGACCATAACTAAGGTTTGGAGTCTAGGGCCCTGGAGGTTAGAAGGAGGAAGGATTGACAAAGAAAAAGAAAAAGGGAAGAAAACCCTCTGAGCAACTGGAGCTGGATAGACATTGTCATTTTCTTCCCACAAGAACAGGCCTAGGCCATTTGAAGAGAAGCACCTCACTTTCCCTGTCTGCAAGTATTGAGATTCTCTTATATGTGGTAGGAGAGAAGGGAGGGAAGGAGGGATCAAAAAAAGGGGTGGTGAAGGACCTATATGTACAAAAAATATTTGTAACAGCTCTTTTTCTGGTGGCAAGGAATTGGAAATTGAAAGAATGCCTATCAATTGAGGAATGGCTGAACAAGACATGACTGTGATGGAATACTATTGTGCTGTAAGAAATTACAACACGACGCTTTCAGAGAAACCTGGAAAGATTTACATAAACTGATGTAGAGTGAAACGAACAGAACCAATAGAACATTGTACACAGTAACAGCAATATTGTACAATGATCAACTGTGAAAGACTTAGCTATTCTCAGCAATACAATTATCTAAGACAATTCCAAAGAATTCAGGATGAAAAATGCTATCCATCTCCAGAGAAAGAATGGATATAGCCTGAAAGCAGATTGAAGCATATTTTTTCTTGGTTTTTTTTGTCTGTGTTTTCTTTTATTTCTTTTTCTTTTTTTTTTTTTTGGAGGGGGGAAGTCAGGGCAATTGAGGCTAAGTGATTTGCCCAAGGCCACATGGCTAATAAGTGTTAACTGTCTGAGGCCGGATTTAAACTCAGGTCTTCTTGACTCAAGAGCCAGTGCTGTATTCACTGTGCCACCTAGCTGCTTCAGTGTTTTTTTTTTTACAATATGACTAACGTGGAAATGCTCTTCATGACTGAACATAAATAACCTATATCAAATTACTTGCCTTCTCAATGAGGGGAGAGAGGAAGGAGGAATTCAACATTTTTTTAAAACTAAAGTTAAAAATTTTTACCTGTAATTGGAATATGTGTGTGTGTCTGTGTGTGTAGTCAACAAACAAGTACAATAATATTCTGAAAAAAAGGATGAGGAGGAGAAAAAGAAGTAGGATGAGGAGGAAAAGGAAAAGGAGGAGGATGTGGTCAGGGTGGCCATATCCTGAATGGAACAACAGTGAGATTACAACAGTAAGTCTTTTAGGAGTTCAAATTTGAGATCTGGCAGAAAGTTGCCTAAGGCCTGTCAAACCAAACAATAATTATCCATTCTAGCAACTATTTAGGAGCAAATAATTCAGTTGAAAAAGATTCTAAGTATTGTGGAGAGACACAGTTTGGGTACTTAAATTCAAATTCTCCCCCTCCCATTGTTAAAGGAAGGAACTGGGTTAGTCACCCAGCTCTGTTTTCAGAATATATAGGTCCTCTCCAGCACCCAGAATAGCACATGATGCCCTTTAACTCAGGGATAGCACTACTATTCCCATACTCTAGAGATCAAGGGAAAATGAAAAGGTTGTACTTGTACAAAAAGATTTATGACAGTTCTTTTTTATGGCAGAGAAATGAAAACTAAGAGGGTGCCCATCCATTGGGGAATGGTTGAACAAATTATGGTAAATAAATATCACAAAAATACTATTGTAGAGCAAGAAACTATGAGGCTCTTTCAAAGAAACATCAGAAGACATGTATGAACTGTTGCAGAATGAAGTGAGCAAAACCAAGAGAGTAATTTATACCATAACATCAACAATGTAAAAACAAACAATTTTGAGAACTGATTCATATCAATACAATGATCAACCATGATTCCAGAGGATGCAAGATGAGGAATGTTCACCACTTCCTGATGTAGAGGTGACAGACTGATATGTAGAATGAGAGAGGCATTATTGAGCATGGCCAATATGGGAATTTATTTTGCTCGACTAGGGCAGTTAGGTGGTATAGTGGATAGAGTTCCAGGTCTAGAGTCAGGAAGACTCATTTTCCTGTGACACTTCTTCAGTCACTTACTGGCTGTGTGACCCTGGGCAAATAATTTAACTCTGTTTGCCTCAGTTCCCTCATGTGGAGAAGGAAATAGAAAACCACTCCAGTATCTTTGCCAATGAAACCCCTAACAGGGGTCATAGAGAGTTGGAAATGACTGAATAGTTCCATTGATTAGCTTGACTGTGCTTATCTGTTACAATAGTTTTATTTTCCTTTTTTCCAGTTGACAAAAGGGAGAAAAAATTAAATGCTTAATGATCAAAAAAAAGTTTTTAAAGCAGCAGCATTAAAGGAAAAAAAAGACTTCAGGGTCCAGGTGATGCTTCCATCTGTGCTGACGAATGAAAGCAGAGATTTTAGGAGAGAAAGTAGGCTATGAACAGATGGATGAAAAGTTGGTGCTGAGAAGAATGGGAGTTGGCTTTCTGTACTATGGCTTAAGATACAGGAATGAAAGGGCTCTTGGCCAGAGATTGAAAACATCGAAAAGGACCAGGAAGAATGCTGATCTGGTAGAAAGGTTTTAAAACTGAAAACAGAGAGGGGGGGGGAAAGTACTGAAACATCTATTAAACCAGATATAATAGTGAGTAACATGGGTAGGGTAAAGAATCCCAATGCTTCAAGGAATCTCAAAGCCCATCTAACCCAATGTACCTTAGCAATAGGAACCCCTTCTACATCCCTGTCAAGGAGTCATCCGTCCCTCACCTAAAGATCTCCAGTGACAAGGCACTGATTACTGAGATAATATTTATAAAGAACTTATCATAGTGTCAGGCATATCGTAGGTGCTTAATAAATGCTTATCCCTTTCCTTTCCCCTTCTCTACCTCCAGAGGCAGCCAATTTCACTTATGATAGCTCTGTCAGTAAATTTCACCTTAGGTTGACCTGAAATCTATCTCATTAACTTCCACTGCTGATCTTAGTTCTGTCCTTTGAAATAAAGCAAAGCAAGTCCAAACCCTCTTCCACAGGCCAACCCTTCAAAAATCTAAAAATAACAGTCATCTTCTCCCCACCTCCCAAGCTTGTCTTCTTATGGATGAACATTCTTAGTTCTTTCAATTCATCATATGGCATAATTTCAAGGTGCCTCATCTCTAGGTCGTAAAGTCCTTCCAAAACTGCAGTGCCCAGAAGTGAGTAGTCCACAGGTGATCTGACCAGGGGAGAGCACAAAAGCACCATCATGTGAGGGATAATTTATAGTGAAGCTTGCCCATTCTGAAAAATCCAATCTAGAATGGCTTCAGTATTCACTAGGCCTAGGTTTAGGTTACCTGACCTTCCAGCAATCTGGAGCAATGGAGACCCTCCCCCAGTGCCAACTCAGCACAAGATATGCCAAATAAGGTTAAGACTGTTTTCATTGGACACCCACATGTTTCCAGATCCTTTGTCTCAGAGAGATTCCCGTGCTTAGGTTATGGGTTAGCCCCCCTACCAATAAGAGTGAAGGCCAGTTGGGAGGGGGGCGGGTTTTCTGCATTAGAAGATTATATAACTATGGGCTGGCTTCTACCTATTGCTCTCTCCCTGCAGACGCCATGTGGGCAACAGGGGCAGAGTCTTTTCTCATGAGAAAGAATAAAGACCTTCTTTGACCTTAGATTCAGACTCTGAACTCTTTCATCTCACACAATCATCTCCCTCACACCTCCTTGTTCTGGGCTCCATACTTTCTCTTACTGTGACTTAAGATTGTGTTGGCTTGTTAGGTTGCCCCTTTACAGTGATGACTTATATTGAGTTCACAGGCCACCAATACTCCCAGGGTCCTTCTCATTTGGACTACTGTTTAACCATGCCTACCATGCTTACAGTTGGAAAGTTGATTTTTTTAATCTATGCATAAGACTTTATATTTATTTCTAATTAAAATGCATCTCATTAGATTCAGTCTATTTCTCTAGCTTTTCAAGATCTCTTTGGATAAAGAATCCATTATCCAATGTATTAGCTATCTTTCCTGAAGGTATTTGCTACTGGTTTATGTGGATTAATTTCTACTACTGAATCCAATAGTTGAACCAGTGCCCAATCTAGTGAACACTGCTGTCATTCAGTTCGTGTCTCTTGATCTCGTGTACAAGACTATCATGAGGTTTTTGTCAAATGCTTTGTGAAATCCAGATGTCCTATGTCTGTGGTATTTCTTTGTTCTACCAGTCTGGTAACCCCACAAAAAAAAAAGATGACTTTAGCTTGGTATGATTTATTCTTAGTGATGATAATAGTAATAATAAGCATTTCTATAGCACTTTAAGGTTTGCAAAATATTTTACAACTATCTTATTTTATTCTAACAACCCCAGGGTTGTGGGGTAGGGGGTAAGGGAGGTGCAATTATTATCTCCATTTTACAGATGGGGAAATTGAATGCTGTGACAAAATTGGCTCCAAAGAAAAGATCTAGCAAGACAACTTCCTTCCTTCCTTCCTTCCTTCCTTCCTTCCTTCCTTCCTTCCTTCCAGAGGTGGGGACTATATGAATGGAATATTGACTATGCTGGAATAGCTTGGTTGATGCAGCAGTTAGTTTTGCCACACTGGATTTTTCCCCCCTCTATTTTATTTTATCTGTATTGAAAAGGATGGGGGAGACTGCCCCGCGCTTCTTCCTTCTTTCTCTCTCTCCTTTTGGCCTCTTCCGGTCGGTGGAGTGCCTGTTAGTGCAGGCTGCGGGTGTAAAGATGGCTAAGTCTAAGAACCATACCACCCACAACCAATCATGAAAATGG
>CM053596.1:54504920-54558304 GCA_028646575.1 Pseudocheirus occidentalis
GGCTAAAGCTGCTAGTCCCAAGCCTTCAAAATAGATGCTTCAGGACACAAGGACTTGTTCAAAGCTAAAGCCACCCTTTTTTCCCAGCCAGGGTATGATTATTCACTATTTTGTACAAATAAAGGAAATGGTGAGACATAAAAAAAAAAAGGATGGGGGAAAGAGAGACAGGCATTGAAAATGTAGATAATATAAAAACAAGAGATGTCAATAAAAAGTAATACAAAAAAAAATCTTCCTAAAAATGAGTTGCTAAAGGTGCTGATGAAGGAGAAATGTGGCTCACACCAGGTCAGTGTGCCCCAGTCAAGGTCCCAAGAGTAAATCAGGATGTCATCCCAACAGATGGCCAGGGGTTCTTGAAGCACTGAAAAGGGAGTAAGGCATTGCATAACCCAGGAAACATGACTACCATGTGCCTAGAAGGCATGATTTGCCCTCTCGTATATGGAGGAGCCTCTAAGTCCTGCCAGATGTCCAACATGTTAAAAAAAACAATAAAACAAGACCAAACCAAACCCTGCCAGATTCAGCTGCTTCAGCCAGTCTGGCTAGAACTCATGGCAGGAGATAAAATTAATGAATGATCACAACCCTGAATGCCTGGGAAACATGAACATCTTGCTTTTCTCTTTAAAAAGAAAACAAACAAACAAGCAAAACCAACCAGGCCTGGGGACCCCTTGGATGAGGTAGAACAATATCGCAGGATCCCAAAGATATAACAGCCCTTGGCCACTAGCCAGACCAACAATCCATTCCCACAATATGCACTATAACCCACCCAATACTCGGCACCTAGCCTTGGCTTGATGACCTCCAGGAGGAAAACTGTATGGCCTTCTGAGGAGGCCCTTCTTCTTTGAGATTGTTGGGAAGTTTGTCCTGCCATCAAGCCTAAACATGCCCCTTCTTCCTAGTTCTGCCCTCTGAGACCAAACAGGGTAAGCTGAATCTTCCTTCTGCACTGCCAGCCCTTCAGATACATGAAACTGGCTCTCTTATTCTCTCCCCCTTTCCCTCTATGACTTTTCTTCTCTGTGCTAACCATCCCAGTTCCTTTAACTGATTAACCCCCTGCAAATGTTTTATTCAGGAATTCCTGGAATGAGGGAGTCTTCCGTTCAACTCTCCTATGTAATTGAGTGGCCAGGTGGAAACACCAGGAACTAGGTTAAAGGAAATTATATAGTCTATTCAGGGGCAACATGTGTACCTCCCTAGCACTAAGGACACTATAAAATTGTTGATATACTGAGAAGGGAGGTTAATCTCAGATCTGATAGAGGATAATGAATGAATGGAAATCTGGCAATTCTGATAGTAATAAAGGAAGTGAAACATTCACTTCTGGAGTGGGAAGGAATATCTAAGACAATGTGACCAGCTAGCCAATCAAACCACAGTATGACTAAAAATAGGGGAGCATGGGTGACATCTTGAATTCTACAGTCTAAAATGTTCCCCCCCAGTCAGATCATCATGGATCCATCCTCATGAATCCGGGGGTCCTGACCTCAGGCACCACTTACAAGAATCCTCCAGCATCACCAATGATGCCTGGGGTTGACAAGGTACCTGCTTATGTTGGAAGAGGGTGGATAAAGTTGGAAGAGATGTTTGTAAAAGCAAATCATGTGAGAAAAGTTATTCAACAATAAAGAGAAAGGTCTCACATATAACAAAATATGCGTCACAACACTTTTTTGTATTGCAGTGGAAATGAGTTAGGTGCCCACTGACTGGGAAAATAACTGAACAAAGTACATTGTCAGATACAATAGGATATTGTAACCCTGTAAGAAATGGCCAAAATGAGGAATGCAGAGAAAGTAATTTGTAGACTGATACAGAACAGAGCAAGCAGAAGCAGGGGAATCCCATATGCAATGATTACAATAATATAAGCAAAAACCATGCAGAAAGACAACAAATAAATGGATCAGGGTCTAGCTGGCCAGGTAACAAATGTGGCAGAGGCTTAGTTGGAGTATTGGTTGGTTTTAATGCCTTTTCTTTGTTAAGAGGGAAGATGTGTGTGTGTGTGTGTGTGTGTGTGTGTATGGGCTTGCGTGCACATGCATGCATTTTAGGTACTGGATAAAGGGAATACAGGGGAATTATTATGATGTAAAAAATCACAAAGACATGGATTGCTAAAAATTGTAAGTTTCCAGAAGCCCCTGAATCCATAATTCTCAGTAGTCTGGGAATGCTAGCTTGGAAGACTAAAGAGGTTAGTCAATAGCTGGGCCATGGTTCCTAAGATCCTCAAGGAACAGGGCTGGACTAGCAAGGAATTCAAGCAGTGCTGTGGGAACTCTAGCATGTCAGGACTTGGACCAAATACGGCTCTGAATTAGGATGGATAAGGTTTCAGTCACTTCTACTGAAACTGGTTTGTCCCTAAGGGGATTAGATGGCCCCCTTGTCAACTGAGTATGTCTGACTCAGGACTTAAACATCAGGTTCCCCAGCCATGGAGAGGTTCTTGTCTACTGGGGAGGGGGCCTGGGTGTCTGCATGGAGAGAATGTGACAAAAGGGAGGAGTCTGCTGACAATATCTCAAGGTGGCCCAGGTACAGAATGTCAATACATGGGGCAGAAAAGGATTATCTGTTTGACAAGCAGAGCTCGTGTACCAGAAAACAATCACTTCAAAGGAGGGGTCAGGGTAAATCTGGTCCAGGTACAAAATCACAGGTTAACTGTAAGATATGTATTTGTGTGTGTATATAAATGTGCATGTCTGTAAACATCTTTGGATGATAAATAGAAATATAGATGTAGATAGGACAGGATCAAAATGTAAGTTTTACTAAGGTTAGCAGCTGGGGGTACTAGGCTTCACTTATGTCTTAGCTGCCTTGATGGCCAGAACGGACCTTAGAAGCTGTCAGGCACAGTCCTACTACCTCAGCGAGTTAAGGTAGAGTTGAAATTATAGGCATGGGGAGGTTGGAGGCAGAGAATTAAATAACCAAGCTAATGGGAATTGTATGTAAGACAGGAGCAAACAGGGTCTACATGAGAGCCTGAAGTTAAATAAAGCACATGAGTTTGAGCGCACCTGCTTTAGGACAGCTGCTCGGCAATGTTTAGGACTGAGGAAAACGCCAAATGGTGATATTCTAAAGAGGTGAGACTTGACTACATTGAGTTTTGTTAAAAACAAAGCAGTAGTACAAATTGAATCCAAAGAATGCTATGAGTAGTCTAAGCAGAGAAATGATCAGCCAGGTTAAGCTGATCATGAAAGGCTTGATGGAGATGAGTTCTGGGTGTGGTTTTGGAGGAGAGATGGCTAGAGATGGAAAGAAAGGAAAAGGACAGGACATTTCAGATGAAGGGAATGGTTCATGCTAAGACAAGGGAGTAAGAAAAAGTGAGATTACTTTGACTGATATAGAAGATTCTGCTTGGAGAATAAACAAGAGATAGGTTTGAGTAGGAGTAGAAAGAAATCAAGAATCCAAGAGGTTAAAGTCTGGCCCCATTTCAAGTCAACTCACCATAGGAAAATGTGTCTGGCATGGGGACCCCATGTCCAGCCAGCTCTTGGAATGTCCAAAACTTGTTGATGCAGTTCAAAATGCTCTGGGGGCGGTTGACCAAACGGCAGCCCAGCTTCTCTAAGTGTCTCAAGACAGTGATGTCACTGTCCGACTGCACTGAAGGTGTGGGCACCCTCACGAGCACCACATCTGGGAATGTCGTCAGAGCCTTCTGGTTCACCTGCAGGCCTGCAAGAAAAGAATAAAAATGAGCATGGGAGAGAAGGTGGGGGTACAGCCAGAGACCGCCTCTCTGCATCTCTAACGGTCGAGCAGCAAAGGCCTCCCCCTCACAGTCCTAAGTGAAAGCTTATCTGGAGGATGGACTTTGAAGTGGTCATTTTGTTATCAAAACACAACACAACACAACACAGCACGGCCCAACTCGACATTCCCAACAAATGTAGACAGCATGATTATGGTAAAAACACTGGGCATCACCCAGAAGCAAGAGCAATAAACAGTGAGTCCTACAGCTAGAAGGAATCTTGGGAGATCATCTCGTCCAGGCCCTGCTTCCCCACAGAAGTCAAACCTCATACCTTTGTCATGTACAGGTATCTGGGAGAGCAAAGGCTTAAAGAAAAGGGAATCATCTATTTTACTTACGGAATTCAGATCTAATAGTCCTTCAATGAATTGACTCAAAAAAAAAAAAAAACCAACAACCCTCTTCCATTAGACTGTGAGCTCCTTGAAAGCAAAAGACTTTGGTTTTTGCCCCTCTTAGAATCCCCAATACTTAGCAAAGTGCCTGGAACATAGCAGACATTTAATAAAGACTAGTGGATTCCTTTAAAAGGTTGGCTACCATAAGTCAATCTAGCAAGAGTTTATCTAAGCACCTACTATGTGCTTTGTGGATGAAGGGAGTGAAGGGAGATGCACCATTTTTCTAAATGCCCCCTCAGGGCTCTTTCCCACACTGGCACAAATAGCCACCAGCTTGGAGCAGTTCACATTCCTTAACTTTAACCAGGTGCGGGCTGCAGAACCAAGTAAGTGGTATGAGACATCTGATGATAAGGAGGCAGCGAGCAGATCCCACATTCTCCAGGGAGGGAAATATCAGGAACGAGGCAGGAAGGAAAAACAACACCCTTTTACCATTGACTCACAACACGCCTCTCCCGTTTTAACAGCTATTTTACTAATAAAAAGGGAAGGAGATGAAAGAAATTATTCTGAGAAATTACAAATAATAATAGCTAGCATTTATAAGAAGGTATACAAATATATTTCTATAATATAATTATAAATAGATGTGAAAATATTATATATGTTTATATACATCAATATAATATATACAATTTTTATCCATTAAAATAGCATTTTAAGGCTTGCAAAATGCTGTAAGAACATGATCTCATTTTGTCAATGCCCATGCTTATGCTGATGGGGTAAACCTTACAGACCAGGGCATCACTACAATTTGTTTTGCAGTTTGCAAAGTGCTTTTTATATGTCATCACGATAATGCTATGGTATGAGGCAGATTCTTTAGGTATTACCATCTCCATTTTACAGATGTGGAAACTGGGGCTCAGAGAGAGGCTACGTGGTACCATAGTTGGAATGCTAGTCATGATGGCAGGATTTGAACCTGGGTCACCCTGACTTCAAGTCCAGCACTCTAGCACACCAACTAGACCTCAAGGCCACATGTGGCCTGCTAGGTCCTCAAATGTGGCCCTTTGACTGAATCCAAACTACATGTGGCCTCGAGACTGCAGGTTCCCTACCCCAGGCTAGGTGATTCCCCCTGACCTCTTCCCCCTGGTCTCCTGAGGATTCTGAAGAATACCCTGTATTCTTTTTTTTTTCACCTTTCATAAAGCAGCCTGATTCATGCTCTAACCATGCCTTGAACAGCTGCGGGTGACAACCTCAGGCAGGCCATGGAAAGGTGATGCATAGAAAGTAATGAGAAGTGGGGGCAGGAAATGGGACAAACATATGTGTTATGTGTCCTCAGTCTAGAAAAAGCACAAGGGCCAGACCAACACCACCTACAGAGACAACGTCGGGTGCTGAATAAGGCAGAAGACTTAAAGAAATCCTGCCATCAGATGAAAAGAATGACTACAACAGAAAAATAATCCAGAGGAATGAGAAGCAGCAGAAGCCTCTGGCTTTCGGAACCCCACACAAAACCATGGACAGATAAACTGGTATAGGGGGAAAATGAATTACTCAGAAAAATATCAACAATGAACAAGTGGATGGAGACAGCTTAGTCTCAACATGTGGGCTCACAAACACCTAGGAAATCTTACCAGAGCTTCATCTCTCTTCTCCAAAGGTAAAGCTTTGGGCTTGGCTCATTCCAACTGGAGCCTTTAATAAATGAAGACTGGAACCGGTTAAGGCGCAGCCCAACAGGCTCGGGGAAAGCAGTTATCTACACTCTATTTCTCTGGGCTCCAGGCTGTCTGTCCATCCCTGCACTGGGAGATACATGATTGGTTGAAAGAGGAAGTCACCAACCCAAACATAATTCTGCCCCTCTTCTAGTTCTGCCCCATGACAGGGCTGGTATACTGTCCCCCTAGCTAGCTGTTCTGGCCACCGCCTGCTCCACCCTCGCCTCTGGGCCTGGTGCCCTCACCCCACTCCCTGCCACAATTCTGGGAGCAGGAGAGCAGCTGCCAAAGTCAATGGCTTCTGCAGGAGTTACAGTTTCCCCTACAGCTTCTGGGAAAGTAGTCAAGCTCCCAGGGAGGGGAAAGAAGGTGGATAAGGGGAGCTGATCAAGGAAAGGGTTTGAGAATGCCACTGGGGAGCAAGATGAAAGACTGTATAAATGGGTTATCCCCTATGCTAGAGAGAAGAAGGGGATATGGGAGTCAGAAAGTGAGAAGAGAGACAAAGAACAAAGCTAACTCTGCTGCCAAAAACTCCTGGCTACTCAGCTGCAGGACCAACTCGAGGCCAAATTATAAAGGAAGGAGGCTCGATTTAGAGCTGGAAATGATTTAGTATGACACTCTCATTTTACAGAGAAGGAAACTGAGGCAGAGAGGTTACATGACTTGCCCCAGGCTACTCACAGCTTAGGTGGCAGAGCCAGGACTCAAAATGGGTCCTCTGAACTGCAAATCCACAGCTCTCTGCTTGCCACTGTTTGTGTTCTGAGACTCCCCTTTCTGTGCCCCTCCCCTCACTGACAGAGTATCTGGGGCCTCTTCTTGCTCCCTCTCCTCCCTCTCCTCAGGCAAAGCTTGCTCTTAGGAAAGGATCTGACCAGCTGAGTCATGATGAGGTATACCTGACCAATAAAGCTTAATGTATTACTTCTTCCTAGATTGGTTTTAAGAGCAAATGAGAAAACTTAGCCCAAAGGAATGAACCCCTAATTATGGAATGTCAGCCACGGATGAGCAGGTGGGGGAAGGGACAGCTTTGGGTAAAGGGACCTCTCCAGGCCTTAAAGTTACCTCCTTCCTGCCCTGCCCTCAATCTGGTCCACTGCAAGTGCTAGAAAGGCCAGAAATACAGAAGGAAGTGTGTGTGTGTGTGTGTGTGTGTGTGTGTGTGTGTGTGTGTATGTGTCGGGGTGGGTGGAAAGGAAAAGTAGGGTGTGCCTTTCTCAAACAGCAAGTCTTTTCATATGATTAAGTATGTAACCCAGTGTCTGAGAAATAAATCTGACAAAGAAATATGTATTCTACTTCCTTCAGGGGGAACTGAAAATAGTTTTTGTGCATTCCCACTGAAGAACAGAACTAGTTGGGGCCTACATCTGGGAATGGCTGTTGCCTATATCTGCCTCCCTATTGCTAATCAGTTTGGAACAATATTTCCCTTAGCCTTGGGATTTACCACTTTTGGCCTTAACCCAAGCCCTAAAAGTCAAGCATCTGGGGGAAGCCAAACCAAGTTCTGCTTCATTTTTGTCCATTATGTACAAGGGGGAAAATGACATGTGTAACCCCACTTGATTATCAATGTGACCCCCAAGCCCCTGCGATGTGTCCAGTTCTAAATTCTGCATGAGGCTGATCATCTGTTAGGAGCAGGCACCTTCAAGTCTGAAAAAAATAACACAGTTATAGGCATAACTGAAAATCCACTCTGCCACAGAAACCATTCATTCAAAGAAACATTTATTACATTCCTCTGATACCATGTGCTAGGCACATGAACATCAATATTGAATGTCGATGTGTACAATCTTTGCCCTCAAGGTGCCTACTCATCAAAGGGCGCATTGGTTACTCTTATGAAGGGTTACCAAAGAATATGGATTCACAATCACGCTACCTATTGCTAAGAAAAGTGAGATCAGGTACCCTCTCTCATTTCCTTTAGAACCTTCCTCTATCAATCACCCTCTCCTTTCTTAAAACACCACTCTCTCTCCCCACAGGCTTCTTCTCTTCTGTCCAAAATCATGCGTAGGCCATCTCATCCTTTAACAACAACAAAAAAGGCAATACCTGACTTCTGATCTTAATCTATATAGCTATCATTTTCGTGTACCTTTTAGGCCAAAGTATTGAGAGAATTATCTAAACCCACTGCTCATTATCATTTCCCCTCCCATCCCTCTGTTGAGGGCACCACCATCCTTCTATGTTCCCAGGATCACTTTCTCAGGGTCATCTGCTGTCTTTGATGCCTCTGTCTTACTCCCCCCATGTATCAAATTCTTCCTCCACGATGTCTCCTGCCTAGGTTCCCTTTTCTCTACTCATATGACTACCAAACCTACTAGTTCTGGCCCTCATTACCTCCCCCCTGGACGGCTGAAATTGCCTTCTGGTTGTTCTCCCTCCCTCAAGTCTCTTCTCTCTCCAATTTACCTTTCACCAAGCCACCAAAGTGATTTTCCTCAAGTGTAGATCTGACCATGTCACCCACACTCCTGCCCCCCTCGCCAATCCCACAATTTGTTTTAATTCAGTAGCTCCCTAGTACCTCCAGGATCACATAGTAAGTCCTTTGTTTGTCAATTAAAGCTCTTCACAACACCCGACCGCTTCTTATCTTTCTAATTTAATATTTCATTCCCATCATGGGGGCGGCTAGGTGGCGCAGTGCATAGAGCACCGGCCCTGGAGTCAGGAGTACCTGAGTTCAAATCCAGCCTCAGACACTTAACACAAAAAACTAGCCGTGTGACCTTGGGCAAGTCACTTAACCCCAACGGCCCTCCAAAAAAAACAAAAACCAAAACAAACAAACAAACAAAAATATTTCACTCCCATCCATGCATTTTGCAGTGGAGCCACACTGGCCCACTTGTTGCTCCATATGTACAATAACTCATCTCCTATGTCTGGGGCTTTGCCCTGGATATTCTCAAGGCCTGAAATGTTCTCCTTCCCCACCTCTGACTTTCAGAACTTTCTTTTAAGACTCAGTTCAAGTGTGGGAGCTCTTCTGCATACCTTTTTCAGTCCCCCAATGTGCTAGAGCCATCCCCTCTAAGGTTACCATTCCTCTACTCTATCTTGAATGTGCTGATTTACATGTGTTGCCTCTAATACTAAAAGATAAATTCCTTGAGGGTAGGGAGTGGGGCTTTCTGTTTTGTTTTGTTCTTGGTATCCTGCAGCATCAATGTTTAACACTGTAACCGATACACCGTAAGTGCTTAATAAATGCTTGTGGATTGATTGACTGCTGTCTCTTCTTCCTTCCTTCACTCCTCAGACACTCACAATCTGACTTATATTTCTACCATTCTTCTACAACTTCTCTTTCCAAATATCAATAAAATGAAGCTTCTTTGGAGATAACCAGATCCGGTAGCAATTCCTCAGGCTTCAGATGTGTACAAAGTAGGCACAAGGACACTTTACGAGGGATGACACTGATTGCTCCCATAGCTCATTTGGGTTATTTTAAAACACTACTTATTGTGAGTCTTAAAAGAAACCAGGGATTCCAAGAGGCAGTGGTGAGGGGGGAGAGTATACCAAGCATGGGAGAGAGCCGACACAAAGGCAAAGAGATGGGAGATGGAGCATCACATGTAAGAGGGAGCAAATGGGCCAGTGTGTCTGGACCACAGAGCATGTGACTGACTCTCCATCTCTGGTGCCTGTGATTCAGCATTCCTCTGGTTCATTCTACTTCTCTGGCTCCTTCTCATCCTTCCTACACCCTAATAGCTGGCATTCTCCAAGGCTTCGCTCTTGGCTCCCTTTTGCTATCCTCTCTTCCTCTTTGGTGAGCTCATCCATTCCTACAGCTTCCACTAGCATCACCTCTATACCAGTGACCTCCAAATCTATAGCTTTCTTTCTGCCTTGGTCTGAATATCTATAGTCTGGAGTGCCTCCACATTAAACTATAATCTCAACACCACAGATTCAACATGAGGGTCAGCAAGGCACAACAGAAGGTGGAGTCAGGAGAACCTGTTTTAATTCTTGTTTTTGCACGTTTATTGACTGTGTGACCACGGGCAGGTCACAAAATACCTCAGAGTCTCAATTTTCTCACCTGAAAAATGGGCATAACAATCTTTGCTCTGTCTACCTATAGGATTATTGTGAGGAATGGACTCTATACACTTTAAAGGGCTATATAAATGTGAGTTATATCTCATGTCAAAATTATCAGCTTCCTATTCTTTCTCCACCTAACTTTCTAATTTCTGTTAATCCTCTGTCACTAAAGCTTAAAAACTTAGTAATCTTTGATTTTTCTCCATTGTCCCTACCCCGCCTCATTACCGATTGATTTAGAAAACCTATAGTTTCTATCTTTACAAAATCTATCAAAACTTTGTTCGCATCTACAGGCTGACAGTTCCACGTCAAACCCTTCAGCATTTAACACAGTACTTGGCAAACAGTAGGAGCTTAGTAAATGCTAGTTGATTGATCAATTATCTTTCATCATCATACCAACTTTTAGCTAACATTTAGATTGTTGTTGTTGTTTGTCCTTCATTCTCAAAGAGGACCATCACATCAGGGAGTACCTGATTTTTGCCATGATTTGCAAGTAAATTGAATTTAAGTGAGGAAGGGCTACTCAAGGTCACCAGCCTCACTTTCTCCTCCAGAGCCATCTGGGTCCAGTGGCCAGATATAGATCAGGATGACTGGAGATGGCCCCCAACATTTATAAAATGCTAAGTTTTATGAAGTGTTTTATATATGTACACACATACATATATTATACACACATATGTATATAAATATATATTTTTCATGTATAAAAATATATAAGACAATAGTGTATCAAAGGGTTTAAGTCTCACCCAAGGACCTACAGATAGTACAGTAAAGACAAGTACCTGATGCTCTTTCCACTGACCAAATCCAATCTAGTTGGCAGTACTAAAGGTAGGTGCCCTTAGAGAGGTCAAACTCAAAATGGTCAATTCAATGGGCAGACATTGTATGAGCATTTTTTTTTAAAGGAAAAGAGATTAATTGCCTTCTCAATGGATTAGGGGAAGGACTGGAGAGAAGGAGAGAATTCAAAACTCAAAATTAAAAAAATTAATGCTAAAAATAAATAAAATTTAAAAAAGAAAACAAAGACTTTTCATATTTATTTGAAAAGAATGACAAGTTCTCTCTTCTTCAGATGGTGAAATAACACTAGCTAACAATCACTTTTTTTTATTTTAATTTATTTTCTTGATTACATCATTCATTTCCACAAGGTTCTGAGTTACAGATTTTCTCCCCTTCTTTCCCCCACCCCCAAGCCCAAAACAGTGATCCCACCGCAAAGCCCCTCTCACAATCTGCTCTCTTCTACGTCCTCCTCCAATGCCCCTCTAACTTTCCAGTAGGGCAGGGAGGGTCTCCCTACCCCAGTCCTTACATGTCTCATTTCCCAGTTGCATGTAGTTAATAATAATAATTATATGTATATATATTTGTTTGTTTGTTTTTCAACATTTGATTGTATAGCTTTAAATTCTAGATTCTTGCCGTTCCTCCCTTGTCACCCACTCCTACTGGAAGGAGCAGCAATTCAACACAGGCTGTACATGAATCACTAACTTTTTAATTGTACTTTACAAATACTATTTAATTCTGTTCTCACCACAACCCTGGGAGCACTGGCTATTATCACCCTCATTTTGTAGATGAAGAAACAGACTTGCAGAGGTTAAAGGTCTTGCTCAGAGTCACACAGTTAGTAAGTGTTTGAGGCTGAATTTGAACACAGGTCTTCTCACTCCAGGTCCAGTGCTCTATCCAATGAGCTACCCAGTTACAGGCATCACCTTACTTCTTTCTGGAACTCTAAGTTGGAATATACTAGTGAATAAAAGAGCGCCCAAAATAGGTGGCTTTTCCCACAGAATCAGTTTCAAAAAACTGTATCTGTATTAAACCAAGTCATGAAATAAATAAACTTTGTCATGTGTAATAACAAAGAGATGTGCTATTTTATTGTAAGATGTAATGGAAATAATCTAGAAACATGTACCTGGTCATTTTTTTTAAAGAAAAAAAGGGATATCTATTGTTAAAAACTGCTACCAGTAGGGTGAAGGAACCCAGTTGGAGCTCTGGGCTGGAAATGAACTTGGAGAGTTCACCTTCACCTAGTTTAGGGGACAGGAGGTATTTAACCTACTTCACATTGTGTCCAGTGACAGAGCACACCTGTCAAAGCAGCCAGTCTTTGGTAGTGTGCCAGTGAACATCCAGGTTACAGGTCTGGGAAGCTTACTGGTGCCAAGCTGGGGTTTATTTGGCTCGGTATTTCTTCCTGTTTCCCTCTATTTTGGTTTTGTGTGGTCCTTGTTACTGAACCTCTGGGGAAGACAGGGGCTCATGTGATACGTCCGTTTTTCCTCAGGTGTCTGCATGAGGCTCTCTTTTGGGACCTGTGCTGTACCACGGCCAGCACACTGAGCATATCAAAGAAGAGATCTGAGCTGCGATGACCTGAGAGCTGCCTATCTGATCCACTGTAGCCGAGTTCACTTGCCCATCACTTAGAAAGACCACTCAGTGGACAGGCATCTTATGATTCTAAGAATCGAGAACTCTCAATTATCCACTCCAATGGAGATATATAAGGAAGAGATCATGCAAAATGGCAGATGGGGAAAATCCATTTATAGTTGACTTTAGGCTCAGTTCCTAAGCTTATATTTGAATGTCTGCAGAGTACTTCTGGTAACATATAACTTGGCAAAGGAAGAGCTGGCAAGGTTTCTCATCCTGCTCCCTCTTCAACACCTCCCTGTACATTTCTCTCCAGCATTACCTCTCAGACTGATGGAAAATACCAACCCAAGCAGAAGCTTGAGCCTCCCCAAGGGAGGTAACTCTTATGGACTGTAAGGGCGGATTGCTTGCCAGTAAGAACAAATGGAAATAGGTGGTTGTAGACAAATAACACAAGGAAACAAAGTGGTTGCCTGAAAAAAAGTATTTAAGAGGAAAGATGTACCCCCACCCACCCAAGATGCAGCAGAAGGAAATCAAAGGGGAAGAGTTTAATGTAATATAAATCTCCTTGAACTTACTGAAAACCCACACAATTGTTAGAAGATTTACTATTCAATCAAAAATGGTCTGGAGATAGAAGTATTGCACAAACTTGTAGAATTTTTAAAAAAGAAGCATACACAGGAATCATTATTGTTCCAAAAATGCAAACTTTCTAAAAGATTTAGATGTTTATAGAAAGATTCACAGTATTCCAGAGGTTGAAGGGAACACCGAGGCCATTGCATCCAACCCTTACCTGACAGGTGGCTGTCCAACCTCCACTTGAAGGTGTCTAGTGACCGGGAGCTACCTACCTCCTTTTGGACAGCCCTGTTGGACAGCCCTTTTGGACAGCTCTGTTCATTAGGGAGTTATTCCTTCTAAAGAGGCAAAATTGATTTCTCTGCAATTATCACTCATTGCTCCTAGTTTGACTGTCTGAGCCAAGCAGAACTCTAATTGCTCTTCCATACATCAGCTTTTCCAATACCTGAAGACATCTATCATAAGTTCTTTCAGTCTCTTCTTTTCCAGGATAAAACTCTCAAGCCAGTCTCAGATGCTGTGGGTTTGGAGCCCTCCTCATTCCCATTACCTTGCTCAGGACACATTCCAGCTTGCCAATGACTTTTCCTAAAATGTGGCACACTGAACAATACCCCAGATGTGATCTAACCAAGGTGGAAAACCAACAAGGCTACCAGCTGTCTCATTCTGATTCATTCTGTATGGTTAAATTAATCAGACTAAGACCCCATAAGCTTTTTCTTATAAGCTGCCACATCAACACTGTCAATTCATACTTAACTTCCATTCTACTAAGATCCAGATGTCTTTTATATGCAGACTGGTATGTGGCAAATACCTTCTTAATCCTGGCCTTTGCCTGCTGATGTTTTTAAAACCAAGTAAAGGATTTTATATTTATCCCTAATTAAACGGTTGTTCAATTAGATTCAGCCCATTGTTCAAGACTGCCAATAAAATCTCCTTGAATCCGAGATCTATCAGCCAACATTCAAGCTATATCTCCCTAGATTTTTTTTGTAATTTACGGATTACAACTCTCTATGTAACTTTCTTTTTTATGTGTGTTGTTGTTCAGTTGTTTCAGTGATGTCTGACTCTTCATGATCCCATTTTGGGGTTTTCTTGGCAGAGATACTGGAGTGGTTTATCATTTCCATCTCCAGATAATTTTACAGACAAGAAAACAGGCAAACAGGATTAAATTACTTGCCCAGGTCACACAGCCAGTAAGTGTCTGAGGCTGGGTTCGAACTCATAAAGATGAGTTTTCCTGATTCTAAGTCAAGTGCTCCAAATTCTTTCTCTTCCAGTCTGTTACTACACCCCTACCCCCACCCTTATGCATGAATTTGTCCAAGTAAAGCAGAAAAAGACCCAGAAAAACAGTAAGGGATATTACAGAATTACCTTTGTATGGACTGCAATCTCCAGTATTATACTACAGAGGAATCATGTAACAGTGGCTGGGATAGATACTCAATATTTTTATAAACAGGAAGTCAATAGCAAAGTTAGTGGTATAATGCACTTTATTATAAGGAAGATATGTCATCAAAGACACTCTGCTTATGTCCATCAGTGGACAAAAGGCTGGTTGGCTTTAGAGTCAAGAAGACAGAGGTTTGAGTTCTACCTCTGATACACAGCAGCTGCAGGATGATGTTCAAATCCCTTACTACCCTGCACTCCAACCAACTAAGACTACAGATGAAAACAAACTGTTCAATTGCATGTGGGGAGGGCTGGCAAGGAGGTGAAAAGGGAGATGTTTCCTCACAGGGAGTTTGCTACACTGAAGAAAATGATACAGATTTAGACTCCTCCCCTCCCCTAAATGCACCTATACCCTTATTTTAAAATACATATATTTATTATGCAGCCTAGAGAGGTTTGGTTTCTAATTCCATCTTATTCTAGATTTGAATGATCTCTCCTCTGGTTATTCTAATGATTTAACCGATCCTTCTCAAGAATGCTCCTTCTACATCCTGTGGTCATAATCTTTGAAACTCAAATCTCTAATTGAGTCACTTGCCTGTTTGAAAGACTTCAATGACACCCCCTGCCTACAGAATCAACTACGAACTCCTGAGATCTACAGTCAGTGCCCTCCACCATACAGCTCCAATCTCACATCACACTGTACTCCTTACTTCAGTTAACTTCTCAGGGTGCCAGTTTCCTCATCTGTAAAATGAGAGGTTGGATTTAATGATTTCTAAGGACCCCTCTGGCTCTAAATCTGTGATCCTTCCCTTCACTGACTCCAAACTCCCATGAAAATGGAAGACTGGGGGCGGCTAGGTAGTCTGGAGTCAGGAGGACCTGAGTTCAAATTCACCCTCAGACACTTGACACACTAACTATGCGACTTTGGGCAAGTCACTTAACCCCAATTGTCCTCCAAAAAGAAAAAAAAAAAAGGAAGACTGTCTGTCCATGGCTTTCTTCCTTTCTAAGTCCTGCTCACATTGTTCCTGACAACCTGAACGCACTCTAATCTCATCTCTGCCTGCCAAAACTCTTCAAAGCCTAACCCAAACGCCTCTTTCTCCACAAAAGTTCCTTTCTTGTTGCTCACACACATGACTTTTTGTTTTTGCTTGTTGTTTTTTTATCTGGATAAGGTTATTAGGCTGATAGATAAGGGGGATGTTATTGACATAGCATTTTAACAAAGTCTCTCATGCTCATGGCAAAGACAGAAATGTGGGGAGTACATGAAGGGTACAATTAGGTGGACTGGATATGAGGTGAACATTCCATCCAAAGAGTAACCGCTAATTGATCAAGGTTAACTTGTCAAGTGATTTCAAGTGGTTTGCCCTTGACACCTGTCCATAGTTGGCTTTACATTTTTGACAATTGCTTGAACAAAGGCACGAATTAAAAAACCTAATATTATATTACCTTTGTGATACGGCTGCCATGTCATGCACTTAGTCTGACTTAGTTTGTTAAGATTGCCAGATCTTTTTCAGACAATTCACGAGCAAGTCAAGACATCACCTGTGATGTCGTTGGTCCTCTTAGAAAATGAAGGATAAACAACAACATTTATCTTGATAAAATTTCATCTCAGAGCCTTTTGGATTCTAACCATGTCATTCCATGTGACTGACTCCATCTCTCCTGGTTTAGTGCCAAGTGCACATTTGATAACATAAGGTAACATAATATTAGGTTGCATTACAAGGGAAGTAGTATCAAGTACTAGGGAAGTGAGAATTCCACTGTCTTTTTTTTGCTCCATCAGACCACATCTCAAGTGCTGTCTCAATTCAGGGAACCTAGTTTTGGAAAAGAGGCAAGGGTCTTGAGGTCATAACATGGGAGGATCAGTTGAAGAAACTAGGGATACTTTGCATAGAGGAGATAAGTCACAATGGGAGTGGGAATTGTGGGTGGAGACAAACTGGGGCCCTTCAAAGATAAGTAGAACTAGTTCTGCTTGACCCCACCCAGCAAAACTAGGAATAAAAGTGAAAGATGCAAAGAGCTTTGACATAAGAGACAAAGTCAGAGAAACTGGAGCTATTCAGAAGCAAAATAGGCTGCTTCAAGAGGCAGTGGTTTCCCCCTAACTAGAGGTTGGATGACCACTTGTCGGTACTTGTTTGGGGATTCCGTCATTAATGCCAATCTGAGACAAAGGATAAGCTTTTTTTTTTTAATTGAAAAATGGCAAGAAATGCATCACTCCTTTGGGGGTCATCTGTTACACTGGGGAAGAGAGAAGACCCAATGGATATTATCTGGTGGGAGTCTGAATCAAGCCTCCCTTTCATTCCCACCATTCCCTCTAATGTTTGCTTGAAGGTAGAGTGAGCATCTAGAACCTGATGACTGTTGGGAGTTGTGGGATCATTTTCACCAGACAATCCCTCCCTTTTTTGTGAGTAGCTCCTTTTAATTTTCCTGAAGTCTTGAGTGGACTGAAGAGGGAGGGGAGGGCCCCATGGCAGACAGTGGGTGACAGTAGGGCTGAAGCACAGCCAAAAGAACGGGCACAATTACCTCCGCAATGTAAATAAAGGCCAAAGGAACCTCGGGTCAAAGACAATGGATAAAGCCAGTCGGAAGCTCTCCAAACTAAAGCACACATCCTTCCCTCCAGTTAACAATGGGTAAAGAGCAAAAATGGAAAACATTAGGGACTATCAGTCCTGATCAGGCTACTAGGCAGTTCTCTTAACTGTTTTCAGGGAATGTACTGGCGTTTGTCCTGAAGAGTCCGTTGTGCTGAAACAAAATATATCTTTTTTTTTTTTTACACAGAAAAGTAGGGCATGACAGCAGCCATAACCTTGGAGGTTCTAGGTTCCAGATCTAACTGGAAAGCCCAATCTGCTTGCTTGGAATCCCTAATTTTACATATTATATAAGCTTGCCCTAAAATTATATTAACAATATAATTTCCCTCCTGTTTGCTCTGTTTACTCTGGTATCCATGGATAGATTTTAAGGGGTCTGTGAATTTGGAAGGGAAAAAAATTATATCTTTATTTTCACTGGACTCTAACTGAAATTTAGTTTCTTTTCTTCCTTTAAAAACATTGTTCTGAGAAGGTTTCACCAGATAGCCAAAGCAGTCCACGGCTCACAAAGATTAAGAGCTTCTGTTTTTCCCTCCAATTTCCCATCCCCCAGTCAGGTACTAACACTTTACAATCTGGACTCCTTCCCAATCCCTTCAGTAAAACTGCTCCCTCCAAAGGGAAAAGCTAAAGGGGGATGGGAGAGTCACAAGAATTAAATTCTGTTGAAGCAATTAAAAAAAAACCCACATCGCAATTCCAATAGGGAAGAAAATGGCTCACTTCTTACAGCACTTTTTCGCAGCATTTCAAAGCTAGACAAGACTTCAAGGGGCATTTACTCCAATCTGCATCTTCACAGGAATTTTCTCTACCACAATGATAGCAGCACACAAATGGTCATCCAGCTTTTGCTGAAGAATATTTGGTGAGGGGAAACCCACTGCCTCCTGGGACAGGTGGCTCCAACTTTGGATAGGATGGTTAGAACCCCAAGATCATAGGTTTTGATAAGGAAGGGATATCAGAAGTTATCTGGTCCAGCCCCTTCATTTTACAGATGAGGAAACGGAATGGAATTTCCCAAGGTCACATAAGCAAGTTAAGTGGCCAAGGAAGAATTCAAATCCAGAGCCCAACCCCAAATTCAGCAGTCTTTCCCAGGAGCCAGGCTGCTCCTCTGGTAGAAAGTTTTTCTTTTGACATTAACCACTTAACATTTACATGGTAATTAACAGTATGCTCATTTGTAATCTACTCATTGCTCCTAGTTCTGCTCTCTGGGGCCAGGCAGAACAAATCCAAACTCTTTTTTATTACAAAGTCCTTCCAAAGCAGCCGTTGTGTCCCACTGTATATCAATCATGCGTCTCCAAAATAAATTCTGTGGCAGAAAAAGGAGACCCACAACAATCTGCTCTTAACAGAAGTCAGCTGTTCCCCAGGTTTTCCACATCGTGGTTTCTTCAACTGTAGTATACAAAACTGGACCCCTTTTCCATTTGCACAATTCATCTTTTTAAACCAACTGTAAGAATTCATCATTTATGTCAGTTTAATCTCAGATTTGGCCTACTGTTCTAACCTATCAAGATCTCTTTGAATTCTGACTTTGTCATCCCCTGCATTAATTATCACTCACATTCTGTGTCATGGGCAAATCTAATAAACATACCATCGGTCTTTTTCCAAGCCACCGACCAGATTCCAGGAGCACTCCACTCCCTGAGGTGACACCATAATGATCAGGTAGTCAGTCTTCTCATTCATTCAGTTTACCTAATTGTACTGTCACCTACTTGTACCGTCACCTAATTGCACAATCACTATTATGATACAATCACCTAATGGTACCATCATCTAGCCCACATCTCTCAATCTGTTCTTCAGGCATAAGAGGCAAACGCTTTGCTAAAATCAGAGTAAATCATATTTGCACCATATTTGCACATTTGCACTTGATCTACCAACTTAGTAACCTTCTCTAAAAAGGAAATGGAAGTCTGGCATGACTTGTCTTTGACGAAATCATACTGGATCTTAAGAATCACTGTCTCCATTTCTAAATGTTCATGAATCCCTATGATGATACATTTTAGCACACTGCAAAATGCCAATCGTGCAACCAAACCATCCCTGAAATGCAAAGATTCCCTTTCTCTTCCACCTCTGTCAGCTGGAACATTAGTCCTTCTTTAAGTCTGTTTCACTGGTCATGCTCCACCATCTTTCAAAGATCAAAGTGGTTCAGTAAACAAATCTGCCAGTTCCTTGGGTACTCTTTAAGTATTTATCTTATTTTTCTCAATTGCATGTAAACAAACATTTTTTAAAAAAATTTGAGTTCCATATTCTTTCCCTCCCTCCTCTTCCATGAAAAGGCAAGCAATTCAATATAGATTAATACATGTGCAGTCATACAAAACACTTCCAGATTAGCCATGTTGCGAATGAAAATACAGACACTCCCCCCAAAAAGACAATACCTAAGAATAATAAAAGTTTAAAAGTATGCTTCAATATGCATTCAGACTCTATCAGTTCTTTCTCTGGAGGTGAATAGCATTTTTTATCCTAAGTCCTTTGGAATTGTCTTGTATCTTTGTATTGATGAGGATGGCTAAATTGCTGGTTACTATGTACCATGTTCTGGTCCTGCTCACTTCACTTTGCATCAGTTCATGTTAAGTCTTCCCAAGTTTTTCTGAATTTTCTACTCTTCTTTTCCCTGATATAGTTAAAAAATAAACAAAACTTTTTTTAGTAGATTTTTCTAACTGGCCTCAGCTAATTTTTAGATTCATTTAGCACTCCTCACATTAGATGTAATTACTCAAACAAGATCTGGAAATGTTTAGCCTAGAAAAGACTCTGGAGAGATATGTTAGGCAAGGCTCAGTATCAACTTGAAAAGAAATCTGAATCAACTGCTTGATAATTCTGCTCACATTATATTCCACAACCCTAATGGGTAGGAGGTTTCTCTTGATGCTTTAGCAAAATCTACCTCCTTGTGGCTTGTACCCATTGGTCTTAGATTTCACACTAGCCTCCCCTCCCAGCCCCACTCCCATAACCAAGCAAACTCTAACCTAGGCTGCATATGTCACGTTGAACACACAGAGATAATAAATGTTAAGCAGTACATATGCTGAGAGATCATATTGATAGATACTTTTTGGCTTACAAAGCCATTTCCTTCCAACAACACTGTGAGGAAGGAAATAAAGGTATTATTATTCTCATTTTACTGATGAAGAAACAGAGACTATAAGTGGTTGAAGTGACTTGCTTTAATTGACAAAGTTAGTATGTGACAGACCCATCAAATTTGGGTCTTCTGCTTTCAGGATTGGTGCTCTTTCTGTGCTACCATACTGTTTCTCATTCACATCTCTCTCTCTCTCTCTCTCTTTCTCTCTCTGCCCTCTTTGATGAGAGATGGCAGAGAGAGAGGGGCAGTCCTGACTTGCGAGTTTTCCAGTAAAGAATTTCCTGTTACCTATGTTGATCCAACTTAAAATATTAAAGAGTTACTTGGGGCAGTGAGAAGTGAATACCCAGGGTCAGGCAACCAGTTCAAGTTAACAGCTGGAACTTGAACCCAGAACCTTCTGACTCTAAGACCAGCTCTCTATCCATTATACCACACTGCCTCTCTTGGATATCATTATAACTTGAAATTCAGAGTCAGAGAAGATGGAATATTGCAAGTGCAAAAACCCTGAGGATGGACAAATTCAATCCTCTCATTTTACTGATGAGAGTAGGTCCAGAGAGAAGTGGCTTATCCAGATTTAGAGCCAGTAGAGTTTAGAATAGGGCAGGAAGGTGGCACAGTAGATAAAGTGCTGGGTCTGGAAACAGGAAGACTCATCTTTCTAAGTTCAAATCCAGCGTCAGACACTTAGTAACTGTCTGACCCTGGGCAAGGCACTTATCCCTGTCTGCCTCAGTTTCCTCATCTGTAAAATGAACTAGAAAAGGAGATGGCAAACCACCCCAGTGTCTTTGCCAAAAAAATCCCAAATGGGCTCACAAAGAGTCAAACACAACTGAAAAACAACTGAACAACAAGAGTTTGGAATCCTTTCAGAAGAGCACTTTGGCTGTACAGTTTGACTTAGTTTTAGAACAAATTGCAAACAAGGGCTCATATCTTGCTTTAATCAATCAACCTCTGATTATAAATTCTCATCCTCCCATGGGTGGTGAGAAAATGTCTGTTTTACAAACTATACTAGGGGTATAATATTCTGTCCACCAGAATCAGTCCCACTGAAAATAAACTTTGAATACTGATGCAATGGCCCATTTGCCCACCATGAAAAATACAAACAAATGATGAGATTTTCTTCTAGTCAAAAAGATGTAACCTTGGCTTTTCCAAAGAGTGGGAGGATTTATTTAGTGATTGTTTTTATGCTGTTCTTGCCATTTTAAGGTTTCATCTTCTAGATTTAGTTCTCCAGATTGGGGGAAAAAAAACATACCCTGAACTTCATAATCTGCCCCCGCCCAAAGAAACTTTCTAGTCTTCTTCTACCTGACAGCTCTTCTGTGTATACTGCTATCCATCAAACCTGGATGTTTCTTGAACAAGACCTTCCACCTCCCAACTCTAGGCATTTTTATTGGCCATCTCCCATGCCTGGAATGCCCTCCCTCCCCATCTCCACATCCCTATTTCAGGTCTCAGCTAAAATCCCACCTTCTGCAGGAAGCCTTTCCCAAGCCCTCTTAATTCCTTAATTCTTCCCTTTGTCATTTACCTCCAATTTATCCTGTATATAGGCTTGTTTGTATGTAGTTGTTCTCATGCTGTCTCCCCCATTAGACTGAGAGACCCTTGAGAGCAAGGCCCATCTTCTCCCTTTCTAGTGCTTAGCATGTAGTCAGTGCTAAACAACTGATTAATGACTGACTGATGTAAAACACTGGGGTGGAAGATGGTACCCCAAAACAAACCAGAGTCAATGAAGCAGAGGATAGAAAATCAAATGCACACTGGTGTGGAAGGACTACCTTCCATATTTAGAGAACCTAAAATAAAAGTTTTCTAAGATTCCAGCTTGGAAAAAAAAGTATTATCAAATCTAAACACGAAGTTTTTAGAATTGTAAACAGAATAAGAGGGAAACATCAAATCTGGATGTTCAATGGAATGTGGACTCCAGGCTAGAAAAAACATAAGACCACCAAAATGGTTTAAAAAATCCTTAACAGAATAGAAGACAACCAACTTTGGAAATGCTATAAGTGAGAATCTGAACATTAAGACACTAGTTAAATAACACCACTAATAATGAACAATTATATAGTATTTTAAAGTTTGCAAACTACTTCATATACATAATCTCACAACAAACTTGTGAGGTACATAATTATTATTCCCACTTCACAGATGAGGCAACTGAGGTTTAGTGTACCTAGTCTCATAGCTATTATGTGTCAGAGGCAGAATTCAAACTCAAATTATCTTAACTCCAAGGTGAACATGCTGTCCATCATGCCTGAGCATGACTTTATACATGTCCCCATCAGCTGGGTGTAAACTGAAAATATATGGCAACTGTTCAGATCAATTTATGGATGATTGCTTCATGATAGATTACAGACAGTCTTCAATTTACAATGGTCTATTTTCCAACATTTTCTGTTAAGTTGGTCATCTGGAATGTAGAACACATTTCTACAACAGAAGCAATGTTATAAATGAATATTAATTTCCTACCATAGTCTACGGGGGCAGCCAGGTGGTACAGTGGATAGAGTGCAGGGTCTGGATCTTTCTGAGTTCAAATCCAGCCTCAGACACTTACTAGCTGTGTGATCCTGTGCAAGTCACTTCACCCTGTTTGCCTTAGTTTCTCATCTGTAAAATAGCTGAAGAACGAAATGACAAACCACTCCAGCATCCTTGCCAGGAAAACTCCAAATGGGGTCACAAAGAGTCAGGTCCAGCTGAACAGCAACAACAGGCTAGCCCATAAAGGCTCATGTAACCCATTCTGCAGGCTCATCTTAACATGCAACTGAACCTGGGCTCTCAAAAGAGATGTATAGAAGGGGAAATACAACCTCTGGATAGGCCTACTAGGCTGAAAAGGCTTTGAGTACAGGCCTGGCTCCAGCTTCATCTATCATACAAGGACCAGCTGAAGTGTGGAGAGGCTTATTAGAAACATGGCCACCAGGGAATGAAGTTTGTCAGCCACATCAACTCAAAAAGGCTTACTACTACTGTCACCTGCACTGCTGGAGATGCAAAACAAGGGAACCACAGATCCTTGAAGTCCTGAACCAAGGAGATGATAGAGTAACAGGAGAAGCCCTAAGTCTACCTGAGTCTAGAGGCCTGAGCTATCTGAAACTGAGCCTGACTCAGCCTGATCCCTTTGGGGAAGGGAGTGGTAAGGAAGATGGGTTAAGAATAATAGGTGGAGGGTTTGGTGGGCAAACCCAGTGACAGTCTTAGGTTGGGCTTCAGAAATTAATAGGGACTGGGAATGGCTTATTGTGAAGGATGAATCATTTGTAAGTCAGGTGTTCCCAAGTTGGAGAACACTTGTGTTAATGGGAACGGCCATTCCTAACCTTATGGGGTCAGTGTCATATAGGTCAACACAACTATTTCTACAAAAGCTCTTGGTACCCCGGGAGAAGTAAAACCCTAGGTTGAGGCTTAGCCAAAGTGGCATGCCTTCTGCTCCTAGCTTACCTTTCTCTACTATGCAAAGGATGCATTTAATCACTATTTCATAGAAGGATTAACATGGTTCTCTATGGATGACCCCTACAAACATGCCAGTTCCAGGGAAGTACTTTATACACAATCTGACAAATTCAAGTAAAGCAACGGTATAGGACCTGACATTAGACCAGGGCTTTACTTTATTCCTTAACACTAGGGCTCACCTCAAACTTTATGATCAGATTTTATGGGTTTTCCCCTCCCCTCTCCCATGGACAGTTTAGGTTGGTTCCTATATATCCTATTAAGTATGTAATTTGATGACTAATGCACATTCCTACAGAACTTTTTCTTTTTAAACTGCTCTGAGGATTCTGTAAATTTTGCCATCAGCTTCTCCAAGGGCTCCAGGTCTTCATAGAAGAGGCATCTGAATAGTGAAATTTTGGAAAGAAACTAGATTTTTCACTGAAAGCACACAGGGTTTAGGAATAATTCATGTACTATGCAAAACAAAACAAAAACCAACTTAAGTTCAATATGAAATTATTTTACAGTCAAATATATAATCCTTAACAGATTTCAAGCTTTAAAAATGGTTTTTCTTACTTTTTTATGTGCCTAAGAAATGGGGGGAGCCGTCAGTGGGACACCCCAGAGGTGACTCCAACACCCTCACAGTTGGGAACTAGGTGTTAAGGTGGAGGCAGGCAGAATGAGTGAAGAGAGCCTACCAATGCAACCCTCCAGGTAGTTCAGGAGCCCCCACCCAGTCCAGTCCACGCACCTGCCTGTCCATGGGGACACTGGCCAGCGCTGGCCAGCGCAAGCCCAGCGCACCCCGGGCAGGGCAGGGTGGTCGGCCCCCTCCTCCCTCGGGGGTTCGTGCCCCGGGGCGCGGGTAGTGCTGCGGATAGAGCGCAGCGCGCCCCCCGCCCGCAGTCCGAGCTCACCGAGGTGGCCGCCGACGACGGTGACGGCGATCTGGTCCATGAGCACGGCCCTGAAACGCACGTCCTGCTCGGAGCAGCGCTGCCGGAGGGCGCGCAGGATCTGCACCTGAGGGTAGTCCTCGCGGATCCTCCGGTCAGTCAGGAACCAGAGGCTGGAGCACATGGCGGCTGGGACCGGGGGGCCGGGGGCGCGGGCAGGAGGACGAGGAGGGCGGGCAGGGCAGGGCAGCGCAGGGCAGGGTGAAGCTGGACCGCGGCACCGGCTCTTCTCCCCTCGCTCGCTCAGGCCGCTGGCATCGCGGGCCGGGCGGCGGCGGTGGCGGCGGCTGCAGCTCCGGCTCGGATTCGGGGATCTGGACTCGGAGCTCGAGATCTGCCGACCTCTGAAAGCCAAGTACCCCCCACCACAGCAGCCGCCGCCGCCGCCTCAGCTACAGCCGCCTCTGCAGCCCTGACCCAGCGAGTCTGCGCAGCAGCCAATCAGCGCCGCCGCCGCCGCCCGGCCCCAGGGCAGCCCAGCCAATCAGCGCCCGCGCGAGCGGGACGCGGGACGGCGCCTCGGCCCAACTGCAGTGTCTGCCCACCCCGAGCCGCGCCCAGCGCCGGGCAGACGGCTGCCAGCTAGCCAGCCCGCCGGCCCGCGGGCCAGGCAGCCTGACAGGCCGGTATGTTGGTGGGGGCAGTACGCTAATCGGGTGTCTCGGGATGCGGCGCCCGGGGGCGGAGCCGGGGCCGCGGCCCAGGGGACCACCCCGGCATCCCTCCAGCCTGGGCTGGCACGTGGCCCCGCCCGAAGTGAGTCACATAGTGTTCGGGCTTCCCACCCGCACTGCCAACGAGCAGAGGGCCGGGCCCCCGCCTCCCTCGGGAAAGGAAGAGGAGGGGGAGGGGAAGGAGGAGCTAGAGGCAGTGGGGAGAAGGAAGAGGGGTAAAAATGAGGAGCGGGCACTTAGAGGGAGAGGGAGGAGGAAAAGGAGAGGGAATAGGAGGGGGAGGGTAAAGAAGAGGAGGGGAGATTAGAATGGGAGGGGGAGGAGAGAAAGGGGAGAAGGCGGGCGGATGGGGGGGGAGGGGGAGACCGCCAAAGCGCAGTGCCGCAGGTTGGCGGGGGTGGTGACAGTGACCATGACCTCGGACGCTGGGACAGCAGCTCCGCAATCAGCTCCTTCTGGCCATCACGGACCTAAATCCAGGGCTTTGAGCCTGTGGGATCTTTGGTGCCCAAAGTGGGCTGCGGAGTGAAGACGGGGCCAGGGTAGGATGGGAATAGGAGCCTGCCAAGAGAGACCTGAATGTGGCCACTGTCCGCCAAGAGGGGTCTTGACGATCAGGCTGCGTACTGCAGGAAAAGACCACGCAGAGTTTGACATCAGCGGACCTGCGTGCTGAGCCATGCCTCTGCCGATTACTTCTTCCCCAATCTTGGGCAAGTCTGGGCTCGATTGTCTCATCTGTAAAATGGGGGTGGGAAGAGGGTGCTGGACGCGATGACCTCTAAGATCTTTTCCAATTCTAAATTTAAAAGTCTCCCAGGTCTCTTCCAGTCGTTAAATCTATAAACCAACGCTAACAATTTGACCTTGGACAAGTCCCTAAACCTCTCTGTGCCCCAAGTTACCTCATCTGTAAGAAGAGGGGGTTGGAGTGTCTGCTCTCTCAGGTTCCTTCCAGTTCTAATTATATAATCCTATGCTGCTTGTGTGACCTTAAGCAAGATATCTCACTTCCCCGGGACTCATTTTCTTCATCTGAAAAATGTGTGGACCGACTGGTTGAACTCTGAGGTACCTTCCCAGCTTTAAATTACTGACCAGAGAAACTCCTGCCTGAAGTGATTCTTTTCCCTCCGTTTTGGGTGCTGTGGTGGGAAAAGGCTTGGGTTAGGATTCAGAAGACCAGGGGTTCAAATCTTGGCCCTACTGGTGTGATTTTGTCACTTTACTTTGAGCCTCCCTTTCCTCATCTGTAGCATGAGGAGATTGAACTGGGTGAGTGCTGCTGATCCTGCCTGTTCCAAGTCTTATGATTCTCTTTATAGTACAGGACTCCATTTGATAAAATAGTTTAAAAAGGAAAGGGAAAACAAACTCACTAGTTTTGAATCAGAGTACTCCATTTCCTTCTCTGGAAAATAAGAGAAATAAGGAGAATAGATAATCTCTGGAAACCCAGCTCTGTTAAGAGATTTGGAGGGTGAACAGTCATCCTATTTTATGATATCCTTAACCCACCGCTGGTAAAAACTCACCTTCTCCTTCAGTCTGGAGTTTACACAGGAATTTGAAGGAAAGAGGGAGGGCTATTTTCCTACCCAAAAAAGGTTTGGGTTTTGTTGTTGTTGTTGTTTTGTGGCAACCGGGGGTTGAGTGACTTGCTCAGGGTCACACAGCTAGTAGATACCTATCTGAGGCTGAATTTGAACCCAGTCCCTCTGACTGAGGTGGTGGGTACTCTATCTACCCAGCCACCTAGCTGCCAGTGAAAGAGGTTAAGTTTTAGTCTCAGCTGATGGTTCATAGACTGAATCAGAAGGAACCTCAGTTGTAGCAATCACAGGATTTAGAACCCTCCCCCCCAAAAAAAAGGTCATACAACTCTAGCTAGTCCAAGCATCTTCATTTTACAGAGAAGGAAACTGAGGCCCAGCAAGAGGAAACCATTTGCTCAGAATCACCCAGATTGCATAGGATTAAAGGGTTAGAACTGGAAGGGGCCTTAGAAACCACCTAGTCCAATTTCTTTGTTTTACAAAATGAGGAAACAGATCCAGAGATGCAGTCACTTTTAAAGGGTCATGCAGGTTACATTATAGCAAATAGCAGAGTTAAAATTTGAAGTAAAGTCCCCTGACTCCAAATCTCCATGCCATTGAGCCCAGCCTTTATGAAAAAGAGAATGCAATTCAACTGAAGAAACATTGATTAAGCACTGTTTGTAACCTGCCTCTACGGATTTTTTACTCTATGAAAACAGGTGAAAAGGCAGAAAAATGGTTCTTGTTCTTTAGGACTGTCATTTGGCCTCTCCCTCTCCCCCCACCCTCTGTTTCATTAGGACCAACTCATAGACAACCTCCTTTATGTAACATCTTCACTGAGACAATTTAGTTTCCTTTTGAAGATGCGCATAGATGGGGAACAACTTCTTCTAAATCTACTTTCATGTATCTCTAAGTGTTTGGAAGTTTTTCCTTATGTTGATCAGCCAATGCCCAGTGTCCCCAAAGTCTTAATGCAGCTCTGAACTATTAAAGCAGATATATGTGTGTGTATATATAAAGAATCTTAGCATATATACACATACCTACACACATATATACATATAACAAAATACAATATACATGTGTGACACACATATATGTCACATATTACATCATATATGCATATATAATATACATATTACATGTGTGATGTGCATACATATATGCACGCAGATTTTCTACTTCTACTTTCTCTTCCACTGCTTCTAGTTCTGTCCTTCGGAGAGTAAAGCCAAGGGAACAACATCCCTCTCATACAAAACAACCTTTCAGCTACCATTGAGATGGAGAATTTTTCTCCTGTTATATACCCATCTCAATCCTCTTTGCATAGACTTCAGTTACCTTAAGCTACATATGGTTAAAAGCATTCTTTTTTTCTCCTAGACTTTCCTTGGTACATCTTAGTCACAGATCCACACAACAGGACAACAGAACTAGGAAGGACATTGTAGACCATTGAGTTCAATTCACTGAGGAAACTGAGTAGGGCCTAGAAAAAGGACTTTCCTCAGGTCACAGAAATAGTTCTGGGATTCAGACTCAGATTTCCTAACTCCAGCCATCACTTTTTCATCTATTTGGCTCCACATGTATGTATATATTCATGCAGTCAGAAGTATACTATGTTGCTCAGCTCCAAGTCTGATTCTCTGCCTGCTGTCTTTGGTCTTCACTAACTAGCTGTAATTAATGGCTAGCATGAATGTAATCTACTGTCTCCTCCAACTCTGATATTCTGTGGAAAATAAAAAAAAAAACTTATCTGACAGATACTAAGCAAAGAAAAGAAAAATTCTGACACCATTAAGAAATTCTCTAGTATAAGGAAACAAAACTGATACAGGCTTGTAACTGAATCTGTCCCAGAGATGATGCTTAAAATACTTATATATATGTCTATATAGATACACATATATAAGAACTGATGAAAGTATAAAGTGATCTAGAATTTAAAACATCAGTGGAACAACAAGAAAAATAAATGTAGCAAAAAAACAATCAATGGACAATGAAGATGAAATCAAAGAACAAACTCTAAATGAGAATTCCACAAACTCTTTTTTTTTGTTGACTTGTTTATTTACTTTTAGTTTACAAGATTCAGTTCTACAATCCCTTGAGTTTCAAATTTTCTCCCTTCCCTTCCCCCCCCCCCATGGTGGCAGGCAATCAAGTATAGGATCTGCAAATACTTTCATACTGTAAATAGTCTGGTTGTATAGAAGGGTTGTAACCAATGGAGTGAACAATGGGAAAAAAGAAAGAAAACCAAACATGAAAAAGGACAATAGCATGTATTGATTGCTTCAGTCTCCCTTTAAACTCTGGTCCCTCTAGATCTTTCTCTGAATGTAGATATCTCCTTCCATCCTGAGACTTGTCTTATAACTGTGTGTTCCTGAGAAGAGTCCAGTTCATCAAGGTTGATCATCACACATACAATGTGTCCCACAGACTAATTCTTAACAAAATCAGGTGTCTAGATTGTTATAGGAAGAGTGGAAAAAAGAAACACCAAACCATAGATATATTTAGACCAAAACTCATGTTTTTTAATCTGGACCTGTGACCTTGGCATAGCAACTCCTAGTGAGGAAATCCTCTCTATTAATGCAGATTGGCATCTGCAGTACAATTTACAGATTTAGGAGATGGCTTAATATTATTTGAAGAAATACTTGTTAACTAGCTTGTGTGACCTTGGGCAAGTCACTTAACCCCAATTGCCTTGCCTTCCCCTTTCCAAAAAAAAAAATACTTGGAAAAATTTTTCCAGAGTGGAAAAGAATGGATGCCTCCCCACAAGTGGAAAAAAATTCAGAAGACTGACATGAAAGCTAAAAGTGAAAATCTCCAATGCACATAATTCGCAGATTTCAGAATTCAAAGACAAAGATTTCCTGCTCAGACATTTCATTTGTTACATATCTAGGAGTATCTCCTTGCTTGCTCATTTGGAGTATTGATACATTGCCTTCTATGGAATACTTAACATCTGAAGCAAGTATTGGTAAATTGTTCTGAAACTAGAACATTGTTTTGAAGCAAAACAGTTTTTAAAAACTTAGTGCATTTCATGTGAAGATAATTGTACCTAGCATTATAGGTACAATCCCACCAGTAGATTAGAAACTCCTTGAGAGCTGGGACTATTTAATTTTTCTCTTTATGCCTTGAACATAGAAGGAGCTTAATAAATGTTGGATGAATTGAGAAATAAAAAAAATTCCTTATAAAAAAGCACCAGTTAGAATCTTCTTTCATTTCTCTGCAGCAAAACAGGATTATAAGCTTATAGATTTAGAGCTAGATCATGGGGGTCCAATCGAACCCTTTATTTTGGAGAAGAAACGGATCCAGAAGCATGAAGTGATTTGTTCAAGATTGTGTAAGGAGCAGGTAACAGAAGAAGCATTTGGACTCAGGTTTTCTCCAAATCCAGCACCCAAACTAGACAAGAATTCTGATAAGATTTAAAGGAATCAGTTTGGTTCAAAAGATCACCTTATCCTGGGAATTTAAACATTCTGATTAAAAGCATTTGAAAACAAAGATTTTGGGAAAGATCCCTAGTGTTTAAACAAGCAAGCAAAAAAAGGATGCTTCAAATTTGTCATTACCTGTAATTAAAAATACAAATATAATTTTTATAAATTCCATTTCCTATGGAATATTTTAAAAGAAGAAGTTGTATTTAAAATTTTATGTTCTGGGGTGTCTAGGTGGCACAGTGAGTAGAGCACCGGTCCTGGAGTCAGGAGGACCTGAGTTCAAATCCAGCCTCAGGTACTTGACAAACTAGCTGTGTGACTTTGGGCAAGTCACTTAACCCCAATTGCCCTAAAAAAAAAAATTTATGTTCTGGGATAAAATAATTTATATCATCATTAATGGGAAAGAGTTTATAAATGTATACATATATGTTATATATACTATATGTGTGTCTTAATGTTGGCTTTGAAAATTTCCAAGGATGGGCGGCTAGGTAGCCCAGTGAATTAGAGCACCAGCCCTGGAGTCAGGAGTACCTGAGTTCAAATCCGGCCTCAGACACTTAACACAAAAAAACTAGCCGTGTGACCTTGGGCAAGTCACTTAACCCCAACTGCCCTTCCAAAAAAAAAAGCAAAAAAAAAATTTCCAAGGAAAAATAATTAGAATAAACAAAGAAAAGAAGCCAGTTAGCTAGATCTAAGCAAGATTTTAACCCAAAGTTGATCAAGCCTCAAGGAATCATACATGGTTTAAAAAGAAATTTGAATTATAGATACTGGAGTTTGAGGGGGTTAGACAAAATAGGTGTTACCTCTTGTTGGGAAGAATTTCTCCCCTCCTCTAAGAAACTGGAATACAACATATGCAAAATTTAGAAGCATGAGCTGTGAATCTAGAATTGTTTGTCCAGCAAAATTTGGTAAATATTTGGACCTTGACATGTTTTCAAAAAGGCATGTGCCCTTCATCAAGTTTTTGAATGAGTCAAACTTCCAAACTAAAAAGAGAAATATAATTGAGAACTTAAGGGAAATCAATGATTATTTGAAATTTGTATATATATATATATATATATATATATATTTATATATATACACACATGTACATATATATATGTGTGTATGTATGTATGTATGTATATATGGGAAGAAAACTGACACAATAAAAAGCAATTTAAATAGACCAATATCAGAAGACAAATCAGACAACTCAAATAAGACAAATGTTCTCTGTCTTGTGTGGCCAGCTAGGCTGATCTCTCTGATGTAGCTTTGTATTATTTTTGAGGTTAAGAGTAATCAGGACACTGTTCAATGCAAAAGAGCGTTTGTAGACACTTTACATCACTCTTCTATTTGGACTTTGGCAAGGCACTTTCCACTGGTACACAAACATATTGTACACATTTGGTGAGCACGTTTCTTTTTTTTTTCTTTTTGGAAGGGGGAAGGCAGGGCAATTGGGGTTAAGTGACTTGCCCAAAGTCACACTGCTAGTAAGTGGTGTGTGAGGCCGAATTTGAACTCAGGTCTTCCTCACCTAGCTGCTCTCAGAGCACATTTTTTGATAGTGATACTGCATCATAGGAGGAAGCTACCATCTTCATGGTTGCATCCAATGGATAGTGTTGATCATCAGATCAGAATGACTCAACTTCCTGAATTCAAATCTGACCTCAGACAACTTACTAGCTGTGTGACCCTGGATAAGCCACTTAACCCTATTTGCCTCAGTTTCCTCATCTGTAAAATGAGCTGAAAAAGAAAATGGCAAACCATTCCATTATCTTTGCCAAGAAAACCCAAAAAGGGGTCACTGAGTCATACACAACTGAGATAATTTAACAACATTTGTACATTCTTCGCTCATCCCCTAATAGAATGTAAGCTCCCCGAGAGCAGATGTTTTCTTGTTTTTCTGTTTTTGCATCCATAACACTTAACAGTGCCTGGTATGAAGCAGGTATTTAATAAATGCTTTTTGAATAAATAAGTAACTTTTACTTTCCTCTCCAAGATTAAACCATGAGCTATCTGTCCATTCAGCTTCAATTTCCTTTTATTTTCTGGTTTCATTTATAGTACAAATGACAAGATTGATATGCTTCTGTTCTTTAAGTATTATGTTCCCTCATGAGTCACTGGACAAGAATCTCATATTTAAAAAACCAACAGTTAATGTTTTTTTAGGCAGTCTAAACAATGTTATCCTTAATACCTTCTATCCCATTTAAGCCACTTTGCCTTTGTCACTGCAAAGATGGAAGGAGGCCACAATGGTCTTGGGGCCACTTGTATTTTTCTTTGTTTCATAGTTTAACTTGACCGAAGAATTAATTTCAAAGTTATCTACCTGCCAACAAAGAACATTCTACAGAGAGGATGATTTTTCAGTGAAAAAGAGGCATTTGAGTAATTCCTCTAGCACCACCCCACCCCACCCCAACAAAAACAGGGTAATAAGTCTGCTTGACAAGTTAACACTTCAAATAAAGACACACAAAAAGACAAATGTGCACAATTAACAAGACAATGCTAAATAATGAAACCATCTCTTTAATGATTCTGAAACAAGAAAAGGGCAATTTAAAACATCATACATCAAGGGTCAGAAACTGAACAAAAAGACATTTAGTGACAAAGGGATCTGTGGGACTAAAGATTCTTGGGGATTGAGTCCAGAGGGAAGGAGAAAGAATTGAATTAACCTTCTGTTGATTAAAACCCATATTACTACATAAGTACAACAAATTGTTGTTGTAGGTGAAGAGGAATAACTCAAAGGGAAGTCACTTGGTTAAAGAAAAAAGGAAGTTAGTGACAAGATGAAGCTCTCAACCAGGTTTTGAGAGGAAAGGGAGAAATTTCCTGATATGACCGTAAAGTTGTGGGAGAGTGTTGTGGGAGAAATAGTAGTGAGAACTGAGATAGGATGGGGTACACAAAGTGTTATCCAAAGAAGGTTTGGATTAGGGTAGTGAGGTATTGAAATACATTCACATTAAAGAGGTGGGAAATTCATAATGGAGGAGTGGACCTCAATCAGGGAGAATGGACACATCAGGAGAAACCCTATTCCTTTAGCAAGGGTCATGGTTACCAAAAAATACATTCCATTTCAGTTAATGGGATGTGTGAGCCCAAAGGAATGCCCAGTGTCCAGGATAGACCAAGAGACATAAGAATAGAGTTGGCATATATTTTGCCTTAGAATGGACACATGATGACTATAAGGCCATAGATTAGGGCTAGACTATGACTAGGGAAATGGAATGTCGTTCACTATATCATTTTGCCTTTTGTATGAATCAAGATACTAGGGAGTGAGGCTCTTCAGGAAAAGGCCCCTCAAAGAACAAATAAGATTTAACAAACAAACGCAGGGAAAACAGGTATAGGTTCTGTGATAGACTAATAGAGGAATGGTACTGAGAGAACAAAACTGCTGTTCTCCAGAAGTCCTACTTCATATGAACTACATAGTATAAAGAATTAATATGTAAATGACTATATTTCATCCAGTCATTTCAAATGACTATATTAGCTAGAAAGAGAAAGAAGTTAAAAGATTAAGGAAGTAAATTGGCACTTTAAAAAAAAGATACCAAAAATGAATGTTGAGGTTGAGACTGAATAGGAATGTATAGGGATAGAGAGGATTTTGAGCCTCATTTTTCACTGGATCAGAAAAGAGAAGGGTAAAAGTAATGAGTAAACAAAAAAGGAATGAATGAGTAAATAAATAACATAAATCAGGAAGAAAAATAAGAAATTTTAAGTGTAAGGGAGCTGTTCCCTGCCCGCCCCTCTCTACTGGCCAGAGGAAGGGTTTAGATAGTGAGGTGTTGAACTAACCATAAAATGTAGGTCATCTAGAGTACCATTTTTTGAAGTGTGAATGAATTCTCTTCAATGAATAAAAAAGTAAGCAAAGGATGAAGAATAATAGGTCATGACTCAAGGTGACCTTGACAAATCAGCTCACTGAGCCCTGAAGTCATAGTCTAAGAGGAACCCACTTTTAGACAATACTAGCAGAAGAAGCATGGAACTTTGAAAGGGAAGCTATAGGAACCCACATGAAAAGGGAGGAAGGGAAGCTATAAGAAGTCATATGGACATGACAGTGGAAACACAGGCAGAGGCAACTGCCACATAGAAAAGTGCCCAGACTCAGGAAACAAAGCTGCTTGGGGGTAATTAGGCACAAGCTGTGCTGCAGAACTTGACCATCAAATAAGAGAAATAGCATCTTAATTAATAATGGAACATCTAATTAAATTTCCGAAGACATTGGTGGTAACAGTAAAATAGAGATCTAAGGGGTGGTTAGGTGGTGCAGTGAATAGAGCATCAGCCCTGGGGTCAGGAGGACCTGAGTTCAAATCCAGCCTCAGACACCTGACATTTATTAGCCAGGTGACCTTGGACAAGTCACTTAACCCCAGTTGCCCTGCCTTTCCCCCTCCAAAAAGAAAAAAAAAAGGAAGAACTTCTCCCCTTTTTGGGGCGGGTAGGTGGGGGCAGTGAATAGAGCACCAGCCCTGGAGTCAGGAGGACCTGAGTTCAGATCCAGCCTCAGACACTTGACACTTACTGGCCGTGTGATCTTGGGCAAGTAGCTTAACCCCAATTGCCCTGCCCTCTAAAAAGAAAAAAAAAATAGAGCCCTAAATGGAATAAGTAATAATATACTAAATGATGAGTGAGTAAAATAGCAAATCACAGAAACAATAACCAGGTAAAAGAAGGACAATGAGACAAAATTCTAATGTATTCTAAATCTAAAAATAAAATTCTAAAAGTGTAGCTCTGAAACCAGCTATCAACAAAATAGAAGAAAAGGATTAATGAACTGAATACCACTTAACTAGACATATATAACACATATAACTTAACTAGACTATATATAACAATATATACATAAAAGAAATTTTGACACCCAACTTTACATGGAATGTGGTGATCTTGTATCTTCCTCCTCCCTGACTCTTGAGCTTTTGAGGATCCTGAAGACTTTTTGGGGCAGAACTTGAGTTTGTTTCTGTATTTTAAATGGTTACTTTTTCTTTATAAACAGTGGTAACCAATGGTCTTGGGGCCACTTGTATTTTTCTTTGTTTCATAGTTTAACTTGACCGAAGAATTAATTTCAAAGTTATCTACCTGCCAACAAAGAACATTTTACAGAGAGGATGATTTTTCAGTGAAAAAGAGGCATTTGAGTAATTCCTCTAGCACCACCCCACCCCCCCCAACAAAAAAGGGTAATAAGTCTGCTTGACAAAAAGACAAATGTGTACTTCGTAGTTAAGATTGTACTTTTTGGTAATGTAGTTGGGAGGAAGCAACTGAGAAGGTGCATTTTCCTAGAGAAGAGAGAGATAGATCTAACACTGAGGTATTTTGCCAGAAGTGCTGTCTTTAGTACCAAAAGAAGCTAACAAAAAGATAAATATAATTACAGCTCTTTTGATAAGGCTTCCCAGAGTGGAAAACAACAATAGGGTATGGCCTACTTATACTTCTGGCGCATCTTTCTATTCCTTGGGTCACCTGAAAATTTGAATCTTCTGGGATCGTGGTATTCCCTAACTGTCAGCCATATAATATTACGGCGTCACCAACAGCAGTGATGTCAAACTCAGGTAGAAACTGGGGGGAGGGGAAGGGGAAGGCTCCACACTATAATAAGGATTCCTATGGGATGCATATTGACTCAGAAAACCACATCTTGCCCTTCTCTATGTTCTAGTGTATGCTGATTTTGTTAAACATTTCCCAATTATAGTTTAATCTGGTTCTAGCTGCAACCCTATGTTTAATAGCTCTGACCTAGAAGATACTGATATTAAAAAGATGGAATTATCTTAAAGGAATGATACTCCCATATTTCTTCTTTTTAAATTTTGAGCCCAAATCATTGTCCACCTATAGAAACAACTACATACACAAGCACACACAAATATATGTGTGCGTGCATAGATTTATGTAATCAGTAAGAGACATGGGAAGGAAAGGAGAGAGGGAGACAGAAAGAGAGAAGATAGAGTGCAGGAAGGGCCCTCAAAGGCCATCTAGTTTTTCTATTTATACTTATATCAACATCAATAAAATGTATATAACCTACATATATTCTCTCTTTGTTTTCCAGGTCAGTTATTCTTTGCATAAAATATTTTATATATATATTTTTTGTCATCAAAAACTGATTGTAAAGTCATCATCTTTACTTTTGTCCACTTCCCTACTGTTGTAAGGTAGAATGGATGATACTTGGAGTCTGGAGATACAGGTTTTGTACCTGTGCTCCTATTTACTGGCTATATAATCTTAGGCATGTTACTTAATGTTTTTGAGTGTCCATTTCTTCACTTTAAAATGTCAATAATATCTTTACTCCCTGCATCAAGGTATTTTTAGAGGGTGACAAATGATGGATTTAAAGCGTTTTGTAAATTCTGACTTGTTTGTTTACTTTTAGATTACAAGATTCAGTTCCAGAGTAGTTAGGATTGTACTTCTTGGTAATGTAGTTGGGAGGAAGCAACTGAGGAGGTGCATATTCCTAGAGAAGAGAGAGATAGATCTAACACTGAGGTATTTTGCCAGAAGTGCTGTCTTTAGTACCAAAAGAAGCTAACAAAAAGATAAATATAATTACAGCTCTTTTGATAAGGCTTCCCAGAGTGGAAAACAGCAATAGGGTATGGCCTACTTATACTTCTGGCGCATCTTTCTATTCCTTGGGTCACCTGAAAATTTGAATCTTCTGATTCACTGGACTCCTTGAAAGCCATGACTAAAAAAATAGCCTATTCACAATATTTTACATGATCATAAAAGAAAACTTCTCAGGTCTCTTAGAATCAGAGGGCAAAGCAGACACAGAAAGAATCCCAATCCCTCTTAATTCTAGTAACTTCCCTTTGCTAATTATTTCCTATTTATCATGTATATAGCTATTTTGTACATATTTGTTTACTTATTATCTCTCCCATTAGATTGGGAGCTCCTTGAGGTCAGGAACTATCTTTTGTATGTCTTTGTATTGCCAGTTAAGACACAGTGACTGGCAGATAGTGGCTGCTTATCAATTGATTGATTAAAGAATCTACAGTCACCTCCTGGAAAAAACACCCAAATGAAAACTTCTAGCAACATCATAGCCAAAATTCAGGGCTTCCAGATCAAAGGAAAAAATCCTGCAAGTGGTCACAAGAAAGAATTCAAATAGTAAGGAGCCAGACTCAGGATCATGTGAGATTTAGCAGTCATTATTTAAAAGGGGCTAAGAGATTGGAACTTTGTATTCCAGAAGGCAAAGAATATGGGCTTACAGCCAAAGATAACTTACCCAGTAAAACTGTATAATGCTACAGGGAGGAAAATGCATCTTTAACAAAAATGGATCTTTAATGAAATAAAGGACTTCTAAGAATTCTTTATGAAAAGACCACAAGAAAGTAGAAAATTTGACAGATAAACACAGGTATCATGAGAAATATATTTTAAAATATGAGTGAACAATCATAAGGGATAAAACAAGGAAAAACTGTTTACATTCTAATAGGGGAAATAATGAATGTCTCCTCAAAGAATTTTATTATAATTCAGCATCGTAGAAGAAAAATAATTACAAAGAGAGCATGGGAATGGTTCTTTAATGTTTCGATAATCTTAGAAGAAGAATGGAAAGGGAGAGGAATACAATGGGGAGAAAGAGAGGACGGAGAGGAAATTATCTCATTTAATTGAGATGGAGAATTAAAATTCTAAAAAACAAGGAGGAAAGGTGCTAGGAGTGGATAACATTTGAACCTTAATTTCATCTGAACTGATTCAAGAAGGGAAGACTACATATACACAATTGGTATGCAAAATATCCAGAAATGTACAGTAAAATGTACAGAAATACATTTTACTTAACAAGAAAACAGAAGGGAAAGGGGAAAAGAAAAAAAGGGATTATGAGAGAGTATAGATTAAGGGAAGGACTGTCTAAGCAAAACAAACTCTTAAAGAGAGGATGGGAGGTAAAGAGAAAGATAAATAAAAGAACAAGTTGGAAGGAAATACACAATTAACAATAATAATTGTGAATGTGAATGGGATGAACTCACTCATAAAATGAAAGGAGACAGCAGAATAAGAAAGCAATATTGCTTACTATATACATCATTGAAACAGAAAGATGCACACAGAGTTAAAATAAAGGGCTGGAACAAAATTTATTATATTTCCACTGAAATTTTTAAAAAGGAAAAGGTAGCAATCATGATCTTAGAAAAAGCAACATCAAGAATAAACTTAAATTAAAAGAGATAAATAGAAAACTATGTTTCACTAAAAGGTACCATAGTAGTAAATTCATATTAATACATCACTAAAGATCTTTGAAGAGAGTTTGGAAGACTACTTGCTGAGAAATTTGTAGAGGAGATTGCTGCTCAGATGCATGGTTTCTGAGGTCTCTTCCAGCATTGAGTGTCAGTACCATGGCCAGGGATAGTGGAGCAGCAAGTGCTAATAGCTTAGTCAGCACCATGGCTAGGGAAAGTGCTGCATCCTTAGTTTTCAAAAGTTCTCTTAGGGTGATAGTCTCAGAACAAGTGTCTGATCAAAAATTCAAACAAAGCTGTTTCTGAAAGGCTTTTTTCATTACATACAAGACAGGTGTCATGATATCAAGGCCTGCTAGAAGACACCAGATGTCTGAGGAAGATATCTGATACATGGCTATATAGAAGGATTAGGTGGGCTCTTCTCAGGGAATGCAAACAAGGAGGTGGTACCTCATCCTCACTCAGGTCCTAGAAACTCCTCTGGGTTGTACTGTCACTCAGTAAAGTTTTCCTTTGACCTAAAGGCACCAAAGTCAAGTAGCTGACTTTTTGATGCAGGTAGTTAAATCTACCAGGATTAGAGATTGTCACTCCTCCTCCTTAGACATCCTAGGGACAATGCCTCTTTTCATAATGCTGCAAGATGTGCCCAGGCATTACTAGCTATTGGGCCTTTCTTGCCTTCTTTTTACTAGAGTTCTGTTCATAGGAGAAAATATGGAGGTTTAAGAGAGAGGAAAATTAGTGTCTGTTGACCTTAAAAATTAGGCTGATTGCTATTGTGGTACTTCTTGGGCATTTGTTTTTAGATTGTGATATAGGCCTAGATGAATCTTCTGGGCATCAGAGAAGTAAGCCTATTGTTTGGTATGCCCCAGGAGACTTCTTTAATAAAGATATATTTCAGTGCTTGTTTTCCTGGGAGTGTGGGGAGGACACCAGAGGAGTTGTGCATTGTGTCTATATTTTCCTATTCTCTGGGTTTCTATTCTTTGACTGGGTACCTCTCCCCACCTTAGGAATAGGGTTTGGTCTTCTGATTCAAGTGAGTGTATTGAGAAGGCATTCTTAGGCAGCCTAGGTTGTTACACTAAGATGGCAAATGTCTGAGATTTTTGTCCCATCAATCTTTTTTTTTTTTGCTTTTCAGAGGGCAGTTGGGGTTAAGTGACTTGCCCAAGGTCACACGGCTAGTTTGTGTGTCAAGTGTCTGAGGCCGGATTTGAACTCAGGTCCTCCTGACTCCAGGGGCAGTGCTCTATTCACTGCGCCACCTAGCACAGCATTGAGTGTCAGTACCATGTCCCTGTCCCATTAATCTTAAGACATTTTTCAGAGATTCTGAAATTCTGTCACTGTAAGAGTACACAGTTCTTCTACACACACAAAGACACATACATAATTATTATTATATTCTCTAGCATCTGGGCTGATTTGATATCTGTCACTTCAGATACATTATTCTGTAATTATATATATTCTATAATTATATATGACAACACATTGTGTGTGTGTGTAACAACACATGTACCTCATTACAGTTATTATAATCTACAAACTAGTATCTTTGGAATTTTCTAATATTGTTTTTACCCTTACTCAAACATGTGTTCAGAATAGAGATTGAAGGTAGGTTCAGAATAATGAGAAAAAGTAAGACTGCTGGTTCAGTTTCATATAGAACAAGCATTTGGGGGCATTCCCCAAACCCTTGGATGTAGGAGTAGGATTCAAATTAGACTCAATTAGAGAAATGGTCAGGATAAAAGTCAATAGCAATAAGTGCAAAGTACAACATTTAAGAACCAAAAGTAACCATAGCACATACAGGATGGAAAAAATTGTTTAAGCATAAATATTCATTCATTCAGAAATCATTTATTAAATGTCTACTCCATGTAGAGTATTTTGAAAAGTAGCAGAAAATTACTTGGGTGTTAAATATGGCAGAAAAATACCTGAGGGTCTTAATGAATCACAAACTGAATAAGTTAACAATTTACTTATTTAAAGTGAATGTGATAGCATCACTGAGTGTCAGAAATAGAAGGGAACTTTGAGGTTATCTAATACAACCTTCTCCTTTCACACAGGAGGAAACTGAGGACCCAAGAGAAGAGACTTATCCAAAATAGCACATTTAGGAATCAAGCTAAGACAAGAAGCAAGATTGCCTGCCTTGCTAGTCATAGCCCTTTCTACTACACCACACCCACCTCCCGATTAAAAAAAAACCCATTGCATGTGATAAGCAAAGATGTATGTTCAGCTTTGAAGAAGGAATTTTTTCTTTGTTCTTAAAGTAAAATCCTGTATAGTTAAATAAGGGGGATTAAAAGATACCTCCTTAAATCAAATATTGGTTTAATATTGAAAAACATTCTTAAGAATATGATGTGATCTGTAAAGCCATCTTGAACATTTGACAGACCTTTATTAAAGAATAAGCATTATTGAGTGATTAGTAAGCATTTATAATCACTTACTATGTGTTCGGAACTGTGCTAAGCATTGGGAATACAAAGAAAGGTAAAATATACTGACTACCCTTAAGAAGTTCATTGGGGAGACAACATGGGAAAATATATACATACAAGGTATATGATGTGAATGGGAAATAATCTCTGAAGAAATGCAAACAGTGGGTGGAATGAGGGTGTTGAACATACTGGGAAAAGCATGCTAAAGAAGGTGGCATTTGAGATGAGTCTTGAAGGAAGCCAGGGAAGCTAGGAGGTAGAAGCAAGGAGGGCCAGCATTCTAGGCATGGGGCACAGCTAGAAAAGGTAAGGATTTGAGAGATGGTGTGTAGTGTATGCAACAGTGTAGCTAGATTATAGGTTGCATGGAGGAGAATAAAGTAAGAAGACTGGAAAGATAGTAAGGGCCATATTATGAAGAGCTCAAGATTGGGCAACATAATGTATGGCATTTCAAGTCAACACAATTTAAGAACACATTTCTTTTGTATTTATTTAATATTTTATTTTCCCCCAGTTACATGTAAAAACAATTTTTAACATTTGTTTTTAAAATTTCGAGTTCCAAATTCTTTCCCTTCCTCTCTCTCCATTACCTTTCCCCTCCCCATTGAGAAGGCAAGCAATTTAATATGGGCATGCAAAACATATTTATAATAGTCACGTTGTGAAAGAAAATATAGACAAAAAGCTAAAAAAATTCAAATAAATTAAAAAATATATGCTTCACTCTGTATTCAGACACCAGCAGTTCTTTGGTGATGGATAGCATTTTTCATAATAAGTCCTTCAGAGTTATCTAAGATCACTATATTGCTGAGAATAGCTAAATTATTCACAGCTGATCATTTTACAATATTGCCATTACTTTGTACACAGTACATTTCACTTTGCATTAACCCATGCAAGTCTTTCCAGATTTTTCTTAGAGCATACTTCTAATAATTTCTTATAGTACAATAGTGTTCCATCATAGTTATATTCAACTATTCCCCAATTGATAAGCATCCCCTCAATGTCTAATTCTTTACCCCTGCTTTAAATATTTTTGTATATATAGGTCCTTTTCCTTTTTTTTTTTCATCTCTTTTGGGATGCAGACCTAATAGTGGTCTTACTGTGTCAAAGGATATGCCTGGTTGTGTAGCCCTTTGGGCATAGTTCCAAATTGCTCTACAAAATGGTTGAATCAGTTCACAATTCCACCAAGAATGCATTGACCTCTCATTTTCCCCACATCCCCTCCAACATTTGCCATTTACCTTTTCTATCCTATTAGCCAATATAATACATGTGACATTGCACCACAGTAATGTTTTAATTTGCATTTTTCCAATCAATAGTGAGTTAGAATATTTTTTCATATAGTTATGGACAGCTTTGATTACTTCATCTGAAAACTGATTATATCTTTTGATCATTTATCAATTGGGAAATGGCTCTTATTTTTATCGATTTGATTCAGTTCTCTATATGTTTGAGAAATGAGTAGGAACACATTTAACTAGATTTTCTAATATGTTGAAGCATGACTCTGGAGTTCTCTCCCTCCCCACAACAGAGCACTGAAATTTAAAGGTCACTGACAGCTCCTATTATTTCTTTGGTAGATAGGAAAAAAAAAACTGGTATTAGTACCTAGTTAGCAAGAGCAATTAGTTAAGATATGAAGCTTTGTTGAGTTGTGGCTCTTTGTGACACCTTTTGGGATTTTCTTGGCAAAGATACTGGTTTCCCATTTCTTTCTCTAGCTCACTTTACAGATGAGGAAACTGAGGTACATAGATTAAGTGACAGCTAGTAAGTGTCTGAGGCTAGATTCAAACTCGCAAAGATAAGTCTTCTTGATTCCAAGCCCAGCTCTCTATCTACTGAACCACCTAGCTGCCCCAATACAGGGGCCTAACAAATGTTGTATCCTGCCTCCTGGAAAGCTCCTCCACACCCTGGCCTTCTTCTGTTCCCTTCCGTGATATAGCAAAGGTTTCATGTTGTTGTGGAGTTTACATGCATGTCAGTCATTGCCTTAGGGTCTCTAGTTTCCCTTGTCCATGGTGGCTTTTTGTTTCATCAGCTAGTCCGTTATTGTGACTTCTGTGACCCACCTTACAATTTGAGGCATTATAGATATGTTAGTTTCTATCTGTTGAAGTGAAGCTAAATGAAGGATTAAGTCATATTGTTGGTGTTATTGTTATTACTTACTGTCTATTGTAATTGCAAGTGCAACATCAATTTTCAAAGACTCTTTTCCTAAATAGAGCTGTCAAGTTCATTCCCCAAATACTTAGTATTCAAGCTGAGAAAATTGTCCATTCTGAGATTATAATCACTTCCTAAAGTCATTGTCATCCTTAGGTTAATTATGGGAACCAACCAGTCCATCTTAGGCTTCCCTATGGGACAAACTGCCCATACCTGAGGTTAATAATGGTCAAGGAACAATCATGAGTATGGACAGGACTGTCCATAAGCTCAGGCATACACTAGTTGGCCAATTAGTTCTCACAAATCCTCAAAAGCATATGAAGAGGGAGGGACTTAATTGATTAAGATTGAGATCACAATTAGTGCTTTTTTATTTTATAAACAGGAGCAATTAGGCTTCAGTTCATAGTGCTATCAAGAACTTATCCTATGACTCTCACACAAATGTGAGTAATCCTAATGGCATGAAAAAGATTGGTGCCAAATGAGAAGAAACATTACATCTCTGGAGGAACATATTTTTCAATATGTTCTTTCAATAAATCATGCTGGAATGTGTTGGGCATTTGGTTTTACTTTTGTCTGTTAGTAGCACAGGGGTATCATTTACCATATGGTTGTGCATTTAGAGAAAATAATATGCTAAATGTTGAGGAATGTATAGGAGAGCCTTATCACTCCTCTGACCCTTGGAGTTAACCCCACAGACCTGGAACTTGTCATCCCATATTTTGGTATCCAATGGTCTATTCCCCCACTAGATCTTGTATCCTAATGTCTGAAATTTCTCCTCACTCCCACTATAATCCTGCAACTGAATTTTTGCCACTGGTTCTTTTCCTCACACCATTAACCATAATTTTGTTTGATTCATAGCCCTTATATCTATTTGATTCTTCTTTAATTTCTGTATTCTTCATGGAATTAAAGCTTCTAAGGTACTTGTTTTGGGTTCCTTCTCATAAGCAGTTTCTATATTATTGCATTTTGATCTAGCCCCCCTGTTCTCTGCTTTTTTTTCCTGCTATGGCTCACTCTTAGAAATGCCAGTTACTGCAGGTGATAGAGGAAATATTGTTCCATGGCATGAATTTTCCTATGTCCCCGACTGTGCAATTCATTCTTTTCCCTTGCTATCTCCTTGGTTATTTTTTCCTGTTTATTTTGAAATATCTCTGCTTCTATAACCTCTTACTCTTTTGGGTATCAGTTGCTTCCCGGAACTCTGATTCCCTTTTTCCTGAGGCAAGAGGAGTGGTCTTTTTAAGTACCAAGTTCCTTTAGATCAGAAGTTCTCAACCTGGGGGTCACGACCCCTTTGGGGGTCAAACAATCCTTTCACAGGAGTCGCCTAAGACCATAGGAAATACGTGTTTTCCAATGGTCTTAGGAACAAAGACATCACTCCTCTATCCACCCACATGCAGATATGCCCACATACAAATATTAAAAGGTCATGGCATTAGGAAGGTTGAGAACCACTGCTTTAGATCATATCTGTTATAAGATCTCCATCTCCTTTTATAGAATCTTTCTTCTTCCACAGGAGCTTTCATCAGAGGAAGCACTCCCCACCATTGAAATAGGGTTTTCCTTCTTCCCCCCGCCTTTTCACTCCCTCCACCCGCTTCCTCTTCCATTCTTTTATAGGCTCTCTTCTTCCTGAGAGACTATAGAAGTTATTTTTCTCTTCATTTTTATCCTTTGACTTGATTAGGATATATCACATTTTCCTCTATTTTCATCCTTCTCTCCCCCATTTATATGCCTTTCCATTCTGGTATAGTGAGATTTAATCCATAATATTTCAGGTCTGTTTCTCCACCATCACTTTGATTTTACTTGTGCTTTCATCCTATCTCCTCATGTACATTTAGAAAGAAATCTCTAAATGGTTTCTTTGTTATTCTTGTCTTTGGTTTCAGTTTTGTTTGCTCTTCTTTTATTTCTGTTGTCTGGACTGTCTGAGAAGCAAATAATTTCCTCAGATATGTTTTTCTTTCTAGGAATGTTTCAAATATTTCTTTTTGTTTAACTTCCTCTTTTTTTTTTCATTTTGGCCAGGTTCATATTTATAGGGTAGGTCACCTTGGGCTTCATATTGGCCTCTTTTGCTCTTCAGAACACATTATTCTATTCCCTCCCCCCCCCCAACATCCACAACTTCTAGTGGGTACAGAATAGCAACTTGTGTTACTTGAGGGTTTTTCTTCTGGTTGCTTGAAGAACTTGTTATTTGACTCTAGAATTGTTTACTTTCACCACTAAAAGTCTTGATGTTTGCAGCATAGGGTTTCTTTCTAATTGTAATCTATGTATTCTTTTGATAGACACTTTGTTTTCTACGTTCAGAAATCTAAGCAGTTTTCTTGTACAATTTCCTGCATAAAGGTGGTTAGGTTTTTGACTTATGGTATACTTCTAATAGACTCATAATCCTTAAATTGTCTCTGTTCTACCTCTCCCTTTCCCTTTCTCACCCTACATTCCTCTTTCTCACCCATTTTTTAAAAAAAGATAATCATCCCATTATATTCAGCTTACACCTGTACCCTTTGTCTTTATATACTCCTTCTAACTGTCAACTCACAACTATACCCTTTATCTTTATATACTCCTGAGAAAGTTCTTATGAGTTAAAAGTATCATCTTCCCATATAGGAATGTAAATAGTTTAACCTTGTTAAGTCCTTTATTATTTCTTTTTCCTGTTTACCTTTTTATGCTTCGAGTTTTGTATTTTAAAGTAAAATTTTGTATTCAACTCTGGTCTTTTTTTTAAAATCAGGAATGTTTAAAAATCCTCTTTTCACTGAATGTCCATTTTCCCCCAAAAGATAACATTCAGCTTTGCCAGGTATGTGATTATTGGTTATAATCCTTTAATGGAGAAGCTGCTAAATCTTGTGTTATCTCAACTGGGGCTCCATGATGCTTGAATTATTTCTTTCTGAATGCTTGCATATTTTCTCCTTGATCTGAGAGTTCTGGAATTTGCCTATAATATTCCTGAGAGTTTTCATTTGGGAATCTCAGGGAGTGATGAGTAGATTCTTTTGGTTTATATATTACATTCTGGTTATAGACTATCAGGGCAGTTTTTCTTGATAATTTCTTGGGAGATGATGTCTAGGTTATTTTTTTTTAATCATGACTTTCAGGAAGTCCAACAATTTTTAATTTATTTCTCCTATATCGATTTTCCAGGTCAGTTGTTTTTCCAATGAGATATTTCACTTTGTCAATTTTTTTTATTATACATTCTTGATATCACATAGAATCATTAGCTTCCACTTGCTCAGTTCTAATTTTTAAGAAATTTTTTTCTTCAGTGAGCTTTTGTACTTTCTTTTCCATTTGGCCAATGTTGCTTTTAAAGGAGCTCTTCAGTGAATTTTTGTGTATCTTTTCACATTTGGCCAGTTCTACTTTTCAACACATTCTTCTCTTTGGATTTTTGTGCCTCTTTTACAATTTGGCCTATTTTTTCAAGGTATTATTTTATTCAGTATTTTTTTTAGTGCCTCTTTAATCAAGCTGTTGACTTTTTTCCCCTCACAATTTTCTTGCATCACTCTCATTTCTCTTCAAAATTTTCCCTCTACCTCTTTTACTTGATTTTAAAAATCTTTTTTTTTTTTAGTTCTTCCATGGCCTGGGGCCAATTCATATTTTTCTTTGAGGCTTTGGATATAGGAGTTTTGATTTTGTTGTCTTCTTCTGAGTTTGTGTTTTTATCTTTCTTGTCACCATAATAACTGTATAATCAAATTTTTTTCTGTTGTTTATTCATTTCCCAACCTATTTCTTGACTTTTAACTCTTTGCTAAAGTGGAGCTCTGCTTCCAGGGTGGAGGGTACACTGTCCTAAACTTCAGGAGTTTTGTGTAGCTGTTTTCAGAGATACTTCTAGGGCCCTGTAAGTTTTCAGTTCTTCCAAGAAGGGATGTGTTTACTATTCTTCTGGCCTGTGTTATGATCTGTGAATAACCACAAACATTCTTTTCTGTCTTGAAATTGTGACAAAGGTCCCTGCTCCACTTTAGCAGCAAGCTCTGGTGTTCTAGTGCTCCTCCTTACCCTGGGGCTACCATATAAGACTGCATCCTGGATCTAAGAGGGAGAGGGAAGAGACTACTTCTGATGAATATCTGGTCACTGGACCCAGATGCCTCTGGCAGAGAAAGTGAGGCTGGTGACCTTGAACAGCCTTCCTAAACTCAAAACCAAATCATTTGCAAGTCATGTCACCCTTCTCTGATGTCATGGTCCTCTAAGAGAACAAAGGACAAACATAACCTGTGAGTAGTCTCCTCCCTCTCTCTCTCCCTCTCCCCTTCCATCTCTTCACCTGAGAGTGCTCTACCCAAAAGAAGGTACATCTTGTTGGCTGAAAACTGCCTCATTAACTTGAGCTTTACTGACTAAATTTCTCAAAGACCAAGCTTAAATCCAATTCACTCTGGAGCTCATGGACTGGACAATAGGTCCCTGCTCTCCTAGCACAGAGTGAATGTAAATAGTAAGTATTTCTCTTTTGGCCAGCAACCCTGAGGGTCTTCCCCTCCCAGTTATATATATATAGTCTCCTTTTGACCAGTTCTTTGACCCCCTTATCATCTGTGTTCCGAGAACTCCAGAAGCAGCTGTTGCTGCTGCTGATTCAGTCCCTCCCAAGGCCTGCTCCTGCTTTTCTGGGGCCCAGTCCATACTGTTTTGGCCTGCACTGGTCTGTACTCCACTCTCACCCCAATATGACATACCCTCCCTGCTAACCTTCTAAGTTGTCTTGGGCTAGAAAACTGAAAAACTGAAAAACCCTATCCTTTCATGGGCTTTGTCACTCTATAATTTGTTTTAGGGCATTATTTAAAGGTGATCAGAGGGTTTTACTTTTAGCTTCACTTCTGCCTTGTGACAGCTGGTGGTACAGTGGATAGAGCCCTAAGCCTGGAGCTAGGAAGATAAGAGTTTAAATCTTGCTTCAGATAAGATGTGTGACCCTGAGCAAGTCACTTAACTTCTGCATTCCTCAGTTTATTTAGCTATAAAATAGAGATAATAATGAACTTACCTTGCAAGTTTGTTGGGAAGATAAAGAGAGATAGTATTTGTAAAAAAAAAAAAAAAGTGCTGAGCATAGTGTCTGGCACATAGTAGGCACCATATAAATGCTTATTCCCTTCCCCCTTTCATATTTGTGAGTCTTGTTCAAGGTGCTATAACCACTAGTTATGGATTTGATTTGAAATCTCAGAATAGGAAGACTATCAGAATGAAGGTATCACTTGGAACACTACTTCCAGATCTAAACTGTATGATCTTATGACAAAGATTACGCAGAAAATTAAATGCATTTCCTTAATTATTAAAAAAAAACACTTCAAAGCAAAACCACTGTTTCTGAATCTCATTTTTACATCTGCAAACAAACTGATGATATCTGGATATAAAGTTTACTTATTGCAAAAGCACATGTAAAATAGAGAGGAGGCTAAGATCTTGTAACTCTTAGAAAATGCAATAGGGTATAGTTATCACCCACCAATCCCAGTGAGTTCCCTTCCCTTCTTCCCTTCCTTTCTCAGAGTCACTCTATTCCCTGAAAAACATTTTCTTAATTCCAGCTGGGAAAGTCAGTGACTTGTATGCTATTATTCATGATCTCAGGGGTGAGCAGCAGCCAATCTCCTTTTTTTCTGATATCATGCACAGCTTTATCTGCTGGCAATAATCTTCTTTGTCTGTGGCTTCACCACTTCCATGAGCCATTCATTTCTCTCTGACATGGTTCCCTATCTTTTGTTAATAATAAGTTCATGGTGTACTGCAGTCTGGCACCATAATGTAAAAATCTTTTCTCAAGTCTCATGCTCCTTCATATTCCTCATTTATCCTGCCTCCCTCTCTTGAAGACAAGTCAATAAATATTTATTAAGCATCTACTATGTGCTGGGCATTGTTCTAAGCACTGAGGATACAAAGAAAGGTAAAAAAATCATCCTTGTTCTTAAGGATGTCACAATCTAAAAGAGGAGACAACATGAAAACAGCTATGTGCAAACAAGATATGTACAGAATAAATTGAAGATAGTTAATAGAGAGAAGTCATTAGAAAATCAGAAGAGAATTCTTAGAGAAGATGACATTTTATCTGGGACTTGAAGAAATTCAGGGAATCCAGGATGTGTAGATGAAGAAAGAGAGCACCTAGGCATAGGGAAGAGCAAGTGAAAATGCCTGGAGTGTCTTATGCAAGGAATAGCAAGGTATGTGGGTGTGTGGATGACATGGCCATATTTGCACTTCAATAAAACCACTTTGACAGCTGGGTAGAGGATGGATTGGAAATGGGAGACACTTGTAGCAGGGAGACCAACCAGCAAGTTATTGCAATGGTCCAGATGTGAGAGTACAATATAGATGATGAGTCAGCAAAACAGATAAGAAAGAAGAGCTGGACAGGTAAGAGGAGAAACAGAAGACAGTAATGTCATGAAAGGCCAGAGAGAAAATAGTATGCAAGAAGAGAAGATGTTCAACAGTGCCCAATGAAGCAGAGAGGTTGAGAAGAATGAGATCTGAGAAGAAAATAACCAGGCTTATCCATGAAAGGATCATTGATCACTTTGGATGGAGCAGTATCAGTTAAGTGATGAGATCAGAAGCCAGAATGTCAAAAGTTGGAGAGGAGAGGAAGAAGAGAGGAAGGGGAACAATAGCTTTTTATAAGAGTTCAGTTTAGAAAGAGAAAAGACAATAGCTTGAGAAGTTGTTATGGTCTAGTAAAGTGTCTTCAGTAGAGAAGGAACAGGTAGATCAGGAAAAACTGAAAATTAGCTGGAGAGATGGGATAATTGAGGCACTTACATCACTGCTCAAATTCTTTCTTGGATGCATTTGTTTCCAAGCATGGACCACACAGTGCTCCCAGGGAACCATGGACATACAATTGAGGTGCCAGATCACACTCCCCAGAAGGCTTATTTTTTAGTATTTTTTCCCAGTTACAAGAAAAAAATCACAATTTTCAACATTTGTTTTTAAAACTTTGAGTTTTAGAAGTCTTATCTTTATCATCAAGAAAGATACCAGATTGTTTTCTTGTTTCATGGTACAGTCAAAAGAATACTGAATTTAGACGCAGAGGCTCATGGTGAAATGGAAAGAGCACTGGACACAGAATCTGGATCTCCGTTCAAATATTGGTTCCACTACTTGCTACTTGTTTGATCTTGGAGAAGTTGGGTCTACTGTTTTCTTGGCCATGATATGAGGACACTGAATTACATTGCCTCTAAAATCCATTCCAACTTTAAATCTATGAGCCTATGAATTCCAAGTAAGGTGAAACATGTTGGAGAGAAAAGCTGGATAGAATAGGCACAGAAAATGTATCCTAAAGTGGAGATGCAGACTACCTATGGGATGAGGATGGAGAAAAAGAGTTTGACAGGAAAGGAGACAGAGGAGCAAATTCCTAGCTCAACCAAATATTAGGATTTAGATTAAAATCAAACCCTATAAAGTAACTGAAATATTTGGCTATTGAACATAAAGGGTAAAGAGTAATGATTATCGGGGTGGCTAGGTGGTGCAGTGAATAGAGCACTGGCCCTGGAGTCAGGAGGTCCTGAGTTCAAATCTGGATTCAGACACTTAACACTTACTAGCTGGGTGACCTTGAGCAAGTCACTTAACCCCAATTGCCCTGCCTTCCCCCCCTCAAAAAAAAAGGGGAATGATTATTGCAACATAGAATCTTAGAATGGGAAAGGACCAGAGGTCAGCTAATATTATTCATATCCTAAGAAAACTTCACTCTAAAATATCTCAGGAAGTAATCACCTAATTTTTGCTTATAACCATGCAGTGAGAAGGAACCTGATACCTCCCAAGGCAATATATTCCATTTTTTGATATCTCTAATTATTAGGATTCCTTTCCTTATATCAATCCTAAATTTGGTTCTTTGCAAATTGTACCCATTGCTATTTAAAAAAAAAGATAATTTTGACAGTAAATTTAGCATGATCATGTTTGGAATATACTTACAAATAAATTACATTTCCAATTGATTTGCCAACATAAAACCACTGTTTCAGAACTATTACACCATTTAACTAAGTTCTCAGAATAAAGCTTTAGTTAAGATGAGTCACATCCTACTTAGTAAAATCAATAGCAGTAAATTCCATGCACAGGCATTTCTTTATTCCAGAGAAGCTGATAGATAACACTATCATTAGCAGGCAATTAGATTATCCTTGTCCTACAAATATGGTCCACTGTCTTAAAAAAAAAAAGTACTTTAATCTACATGCTTTCACTCTTTCCATGTTTGGTTTTGTTTCCTTTTCCCACTGTTCACTCCATCGGTTACCACCCTTCTATACAACCAGACTAATGTCCAATGTGAAAGTATTTGCAGATCCTATACTTGACTGCATGCTGCCATAGAGGGAAGGGGGGAGGGGAGAAAATGTGAAGCTCAAGGGACTCTGGAACTAAATTTTGTAAACTAAAAGTAAACAAACAAATAATTTAATATAAAAAATCTTTTAAATCATATGAATCCTTTTAGGAGGTACTGAATTTTGTTACCTTCTGAGCATCTAATAGAGACTGTATTTTATGGATTCCAGTTAATATTGCTGGTGGTGATTATGATGATATTAAAATATGGACAAAATGCAGAGATGCAGGCTTGCATCATAGTATAGGTAGATGGATTCTGGAATAGATAACTGGCTGTATCAAAAGAATGATGATTAAATGATTGGTGTGGATCTGGAAGGAAGTCTGAAGTGGAATGGCAATGTTCTGTCCTTGGTCCTGCTCTGATCAACACCATCAATGACTTAATGGAGGATGTTAATGGGTGTTTATTGAGTTTTAGGGATAACACAAACTGAGAGGGATAGCTAATGCATTGGGTGAATGGGGTCAGGAACCCCAAACAGGTTAGAACAATGAGCTCAGTTTAACAAAATAAAGTTTAATTGTGATGGTTCATTGAAAAAAAAGCACTGGCATAAGGGTAAAAAGGTTTGGATTAAATCTGGCCTCTGATGCTTACTACCTGTGTGACCCTGAGCAAGGTGCTTCAGCTCCATGGGCCTCAGTCTCCTCATCTGTAAATTGAGAGTATTGTACTAAATGTCATGTAAGGACCTTGCTAGCTCTAGGTTATGATTCTATGATGTGTAAAGTCATGTGCCTAAAAACAAAAAATTAACTACAAAAGTACAGGCTAGAAAAGACATAAGACATGGTGCATCCATCTCATTTGTACATAGCTTTTTATGTGTTGTCTCCAAATTATACTGTGAGTTACTTTCCTCCCCCCCGTACCCCTGCTTTTCATAAGGGCAGTTGGGGTTAAGTGACTTGCCCAAGATCACATGGCTAATAAGTGTTAAGTGGCTGAGGCTGGATTTGAACTCAGGTCCTCCTGACTCCAGGGCTGGTGCTTTATTCACTGTGCCACCTAACTGCCCTTGTGAGCTCCTTTTGACTTTCTTTGTATCCCCAGTGTTCAGCACAGTGCCAGGCATATAGTCAACTCAGTAAATATTTGTTAATTTGTTTGCTTGGATAGTAGTTCATATAGGAAAGACTTGGGGGTTTCATTCATTCATTCATTCATTCATTCATTCATTCATTCATCTATTTAACAAACTTTTATTAAATAACTGCTATGTGCAAAGCAGGGTCCTAGGCACTGGGGAAATTCCTTTTTTTTTCTCATGATATACTTTTAAATTTGTTTTCTTGTTTACATCATTCATTTTCATGACATTTTTGAATTACAAATTTCTCCCCCGTCTTTCCCCTGCCCCAACCCTAAAACAGCAATCCCACTGTAAAGCTCCTCCCCTGCTCTGCTCTCTTACTTTC
>CM053596.1:54558804-54584176 GCA_028646575.1 Pseudocheirus occidentalis
GAATGGTTGTATCAGTTCACAGCTCCACCAGCAATGCATTAGAGTTCCAATTTTTCCACATCCTCTCCAGCACTTGTCATTTTCCTGGTTTGTCATCTTAGCCAGTCTGACTGGTGAGATGTGGTACCTCAACGATGTTTTGATGAAAATACTTTTTCTTTCCTATGCATAAAAGCAGGATTGTTCTCCTCAAGTCAATCCTCAGTGCTGCTGTGAGTTTCTTGAGAACGGGGACTTTTGTCTTTCTTTGTATCTCTAGAGCTCAGCACAATGTCTGGCACTTAATGAATGCTTATTGACTGGAGACTGGCAAGATTAATCTGATCCATTTTTGCCATTGTTCCTTGCCACCATGATTCCCATTCTCACTGTCTCAATGAACTATAAAATACTTGGGTTATTTGGAACAGATTATAAATACTCACTAGGCTATTTTTTAATCACTTCACTTCACTTTTCTAAATTTCCAGAAGCCTTTTTCTATCTACTTCCATAGCTAGAAATCTTCATTCTCCATTCCAAAATGTCAGGAAGGGTTCCTTTCCTCCTTATATATTGAAAAATAGACTTCTGTCCTTTGTTGCTTATGGGAAGAAGTCATGCATATGGAGAAGAAAAATGGGGAGTCAGAATCCCCACAATATTTAGTCCTTGACAAGCTGAGAAAATGCTCTTCAGCAAGTGTGTGACTCCTATGAGGTTTGCAAATTTTGCCAAGGGAAACGCCGTAGGCTTAATGCAGTATCTCATAGAGTCTTGTATATTTCTGGAAACATATCTCCCACTGAATCAGGAGAACTGAATTAGTGGGGAGGAAAGTTACTGTTGTACCCCGGTGTTGGAATGGTGAATTGAGGCTCCAAAGGTGACTGTTAGATTAGACATGTGTCATAGAAGGCTTGAAGAGGTAACTGGTGATCCTGTTCCAGAATGGGAGCCCTTCTCATATTGATGTAAATAAGCTCCTTGAGGGTAGGGACCATTAACATTCTTGTCTTTGTATCTCTAGCATAGTGACAGGCGTTTAATAAGGGCTTGTCACATTGAACTGGCTGGAAGAAACTCTTTTTAGGATTCCTACAAATACTTGCTTGTAAACACACTCCACTCTACCCTGCAATTTAAGGAAGCTTTGCTGTGTTTGGCCTATCCACAGAGGGAAAATATCCATTTGGGAAATTTATATCATCATCACCATCCCCCCAACCCTGTAAAATAAACATTTGTAGGTGGAATCTATCTATAAAGCTTTCATATCTCTGACATTTATGAAAGGGCCCATTCTATATAAGATAAGAAGTTTTGCCAACGTCACACATACCTTGTCTAGGTGCCAAGGAACCATTCCATAAGCAAGGCTATAAAACTTTAAAGCAACAGTCATTACTGATTAAAATGCAGAAAAGTCCAAAGTAGGGACTTTGATGAAGGGATTAGAAAAATATCATCCTGAACTGAGTATAAATAACAGAAGTGACCAATTTGACCTATGCTAAATTTGTTCGTAGATATGAGGCCATATATTGGTTCCAGATCTTGTAGATGTGGTGAACTCAGTTGACTGATAATTGGGGAACCAGGGAGATCTCTTATCCTAGCAAGGACTAGTTGACTATGGAGTATGTACTCTTGGGGATATCACTAAATAAATGTGAAACCAAGCATGCTAGGGTGAGCATAATGTCACTTACATGTTAAGGAGAGCAAAGTGTTTTGCTGCTAAACAGCTTTCACAGGAAGAAGGGGCTGATCACCTCACTCACCTTGCTGAAACTGACAACACATGCCCAAGACTAGACCAGGGCTTCTCGAACTTTTTAATCTCAAGACTTCTTTGTATTCTTAAAAACTGAGAACACTTCAAAGAGTTTTTGTTTATGTGGGTTATAGCTATTAATATTTACCATATTAAAATGAGAACAGCTTAATATTATTATGAAAATAGTTTTGACTTTGAGGATACCCTGAAATCATCTCAGCAAGTCCCATGGGTCTGTGGACTATGGTTTCAGAATCACCAAACTAGACAGTTACCATTCCCTATCTGACTTCTGGGTTTGTCTCTTTGGGCTCAGTAATGACATTTTCTATAGCGTTATCATTGGAAACCTCTCTGAGCCTGATTGATTCTTCAATGACAGAATAAGAAGATTGAACTATAAAACCTCTCAAGCCCCTTCCCCCAGTCTCCCATCCTGAGTTCTGCATCTTTGTGTCCCAATCACTGATGAGTCTTTACTGGAAGCCTCCTACTTTCTCAGCACTTTGAGACACATTTAGTCAACAGCCCCTTCATCCCATCCTGAATCCTTGTTTTAAGCCCCTTCAAGTTTGTCAGAGCCAGAGCATTTTTCCCCTTAGGTCACTGGGCTCCTTTGCCAATACACTGAGAGAAGATGATTTTTCCCCCCTGGTCCTATTGTTTGAACATCCTCTTACTAATTCTTCCTAGTAATATTTAGTTACATTTGCATCCTTCTTTATATGTAAGGTAAACACTATTTAATCTATGAATATGTCAATGATGTATCATTATGTTTAGATATGCAGGGGACTAATGAGACAGCAGGATTGAGGTCAAGGCCATGAATGTGGTCCTAAGATACCTTGTTAGTTTTGCTCTGTTCTACAGATAGGAGCAAGTAAGGAAAGAAACAGACATTTATTAAGCACGTGCTTTGAACCAAGCACTGTGTTAAGTGCTTTACAAATATTAGCTCAGTTGATCCTCACAACAGCCCTGGGAGGTAGGTGCAATTACCGATTCCATTTTGCAGTTGTGGAAACTTAGGCAAAAAGGTTTGAGTGCCTGGCCTATGGTCACATAACTAAAAAGTGTCTGAAGTTGTATTGGAACTGAGGTCTTCCAGATTCTAGTACCAGAGCCCTATTTACTGCACCCCTGAGGAAAGTTTCTCTCTTGGATACCAACTTCTATTCATACCTCGCCTTAATTCTCCTAAACCTGTTCTGTGCCCTTACTATGACTTCCTTCTACTCTTCTCCACTCTTCCAGTATGTTACCACTTCTCCATTGACATACCTAACCAGGTCAATGCTATACTGTCCTGTACTCCTGAAACAAGTGATTCCCTTGCCAAACCCCAACTTTGGGCTACCTCTAGTATCCACCTTTTCTTATCCACCAAAAGATATAAGTTACTACTATTTATATGTTGCTGAACACCTCTGGAAGAGGAAGTTGGCCAACTATGCTGTGTGAGTACACTATAAATTTATGTTATTGTAACCTCCTCACTCTACTCTAATAGAAAAAGTAGAGGGGTAGAGGAGAAAAACTGAAGGCCCCAAGTCTCAGAGCTATCCTTGTCCATGAGCTTTGAAATGCAGGTGCATCTGGCAGTGGAAGATACAAAAAGAACTTGGGATGAAAGTGATGGACATGGTCAGCACTCAAGCTCTGAAGGAAAAGGAGAGAGAATACAATGAAGGGAATATAGTGCAATGCTAATGCTGGGATCCTTTTTCCTGGTCACTGGATGGGACTAGGTGATGTGATTAGTAACAGTTTGGAAGAACCCATCTCCACTGTACTTGGGGTGTAAATGAGAACAGAACTCGGCATTAGAAAGGACAGAGAGAATCTGGGCAGCAAGACTCAATTGTGTGGCTAAGGGTTCTTCCTCTCTCCATCAGAGACAGGTGGATGGAAATTTAATTCTAAGCACCTGAATTGTGTTTCTGGAAGCCCTGAGGCATGCATTTGTATGGGCTGCCTAGGACTAAGAGGAGAGGACTTTGGTATGTAATTTGTGTGTGTGTGTGTGTGTGTTTTTTCTTTTTTGACTTCTATGAGTATATGTGAAGAACTTTATGCAACTAATTTATGCTCCTTTAGTGGACTCTGTTACCTCATGACTGGAGTCCATTGGAACTTAGCAACAAGGGAAGAGGGTACAGTATTCCAGTACTGAATGGCTCATACAAGAGACTAATTAGATATAGCAACACTGACTATATCCTTAAACTAAGAAGAGGGACATTCATCCACCAAACGTGTGCAGTAAGGATATAGAGAGGTAGGCAACTCCCTAAAAAACAGAAAAAGCTTGGTGTCTGGTGATAGGTGGAGAGCTGAACTCATTGGATGAGCATATGATTGCCCAGTGCCTCATCTTTATTATAGAACTGGGTCAGGCAAGTGGTCAGCAATGTGAACTTAAATTATCTAATGTCACCTGAGCCTGTTATAAGCCATCCTCTTATTTTTTTTCCCATCATACTCTCCTCAGCAATTGTTCTAAACTTCCTCTTCTCTCTTCAAGCTCCAGACACCTCCCCTTTGACTCCACTCATTCCTAACAGAGGACCATATCTTTTATATTACTGAGAAAAACAGAGGCAATCCTGAGGGAGATTCCTCTTTTTACTTATTTTTTTACTTCAAAATTCACTTAACATTTTCTCCCATTCTCTTCTTCACTGTTTCAATATTTAATGAAGAGCTGGCTTTTCTACCCACCAAAGCCAATTCTATTTGTGCTCTTGATGCTATCCCCTTCTCTGCCAACATCTCTGGCAGTTTGCCATTTTGGTAATCTGCCCATTTCCCAATCTCTCCATTTTCTCATCTTCAATCTCTCCCTGTCTATTGGCTCCTTCCCTTCTGTTTACAAATCTGCCCCACCTTCCCCATCCTTAAAAAAAACTTTATCCTGCTGTGCCTCAAAATTCCAGACTTCCTCTCCTTCATAGCCAAACTCTTAGAAAAAGCTATCTGTTCTAGGCCTCTATTTTCTCATCTCTCATTCACTGCACAAAACATTCCTCTCTTGTTTCTTATCTCAGTACTCAACTGAAACTGCTTCCTTGAAGATTACCAGTGATCTCTTAGTTGCTCAATCTTATGGTCTTTCTTCATTCACCCTTTTTCCCCATGGGGTTTTGGACACTATTGCCCATCTCCACTTCTTGGACATTCTTTTATCCTTTGACTTTCTTGGTTCTCTTCCTATCTATCAGCCCATTCTTACTCAGTCTCCCTTGCTGGATCAACATCCCTGTCCTATCCCCTGATTGTGGGTGTTGCTTAAGACTCTGAGTTGCTTTTTTCACAGTCTCTTTTGATGACTGTATGAGGTCCAATGATCATCTCTATGCAAATCAACCTGAAATTTATGTCCTGAGTCAACACCTATCAGTTCAACAGCTTCACTCTGATATCTTATAGGCATTGTAAACTTGAAAAGTCCCAAATGGAACTCATTCTCTTTTCTCCAAACCTGCTTTGCCTTCAAACTTGCCTATTTCTGATAAAGGAACCAATATCCTTCCTTCAGGTTTATAAGCCTTCATTCATCTTTAATTTTTCCCTTTCCCTTACTCTCCAGCCCCAATCAACTGATGTCTTATTGCTTCTTCCTCCAGAACATCTCTCATATTCATCTTCTCTCCTCACTTGCATTGCACAGCTTTCATTGACAGCGATTATGAATATGCCAGCATGGTTTTGAATCACAAAATATAGCAAACTCTCTATATAGAAGACAGAAGCAAAATATTTATTCAGATACCAGAAAGTCAAATCCCAACACTAGAAAACCAAATCCATCATAGCAACAAAGAAGTTAACACACATTCTCACAGTCCCAAAGCCTTCCCACAAATACTCACAAACTTAGCTGTCTCCTTGCCTGTGTCCTCTCTCTTCCCTTAGTCTAACTGCTCTGACTCCCAACTTCCTCTCAGTTCTGCTCTACCCTTCCTGCTCCACCCATTCAGCAAACTCCTTCCATCACAGGTTCCATTTGGCCTATTAAGGGGTAGGGAAGATCTTCAAATTACCATTACCATTACACCTTCTTATCTCTCCTTTCTCTAATCCATTCTTCCTACAGTTGCCAAATTTATTTTCCTAAAGCATGACTATTACTCCTCTGCTCAAGAAACTTCAGTGATTCCCTTCTGCCCCTTAAATAAATTATGCGCTCTTCAGTTTGACATTTAAAGCTTTTCACAATGTCTTTAGCATACTTCTACATTTAGTTCACATTACTCCTTTCATATACTCTATTCCAGCCAGAATGACATTGCTTTATCCTGAACTTAGCATTGCATCTTCTGCCATAATACCTTTGTACAAGCTGTCCTCCACACTTGAAATGCACTCTCTGCTCACCTCTACCTCTAAGAATCTGTCGTTTCCTTCAAGGCTCAATTTAGGCTCCACCTTTCATAGAAAGCCTTTCCTGATCCACTTATTTATTTCTTCTCCAATTACCTTGTACTCATTTGTATACAATTTGTATCCACTCAGTAGAATGTAAGGTCCTAGAGCACAGGGACTTTTCATTATCATCTTTGTATCACTGGTATCTACCAAGTGCCTGGCACAAAGAAAATGCTTGTTGTATCGAATTGATATTTCAGGCAGGGCTAACTGGGAGGGTAGTGTTGCCATTAACAGAAACACAGAAAGTAAGGATCATGCAGACGTTGGGGAGGAAGATGATGAATTTATTGTTTTAGACAGGTTGATTTTGAGATGCTGGCAGAGAATCTAAATAAGTGTTTGGGTTAAAAAAAATACCCATTATTCTTAATTTAATTAGGAAAGTGAACACAGAGATGCCTTAGATAAGAAGAGGAATTTATTCCCTTTCCCCCGGGAAGAAAGGGGTGCCCCATCTCGGATTTCTTACCAATGCTGATGCATGAGGCTTGGCCGGGAGAGAGAGCCCCAGAGATCGAGTCTAGGATTTTAAAGACCTAATTAGGACGTCCTCTCTCCCTGGCCAACTGCCTTCTTTCATTGGTGGAAAAATTCACTTTACCAATCTCTTTGCTACTGAGACTGAAAGGGAAGGGAGATGGGAAGCTCTCACCACCACGGGAAAAGACAGACAAAGGCAGATAAAAGTAACTGACAGGAGAAAGGGGGAGGGTACAGCACTGGGGGGGGGGGTACATTCCAGACTGAGAAGTTTTTCACTAATTTCATGTCCCACACATAAGCAATTTGTGATTAGAGATTTTAGTGCAGAGGAGAGACCTGGGTTAGAGATATTGATTTAGATTGGTGGTTATCTATAAATAAGTCTTGGGAGTGGGTAAGATTGTTAGGGAAGACAGCAGAGCGAATGAGCTATTTACAGAACCTGGGGGGGGGCAATGCCCACCTTTAGGACTGGTGGAGAAATCAGAATAGGTGAAGATAACTAAAGAAATACCAGAGAAATAGGAAAGGGCAATGCCAAGGTAGCTAAAGAAGGGGAGAGAATCAAGAAAGAATCACTGATTAACAATGTCAGATGCTAGAAATAAGTGAAGGAAAAGGAAAAAAACCACTGGATTTCCCAAGAGGGCACATGGTGACCTATAAGAGGGAATACCACATTTCAGGATGTGGAGTCTTTGAGTTCATATTATATAAGCATCAGTTGAAGAAACCAGGGAAGTCTAGCCTGAAGAGACTTAGTGAGAACATGATAAGCAATTCTCAAGTCAACTTGTCACCAAGCAGCATTGATTAAACACTTATTATGTGCCAAGCACTATGCTAAGCTCTTGGAATACAACTACAGGAAGAAAGACAGTCTCTGCCTTCAAGGAGCTGCCAATCTAATAAGAAAAGACAAAGCATAAAAAGGAGCTGAAAAACCAGGAGAAGGTTGAGGGAGAGAAGGTCCTTACACAGGTGCTTGGTAGAGAAAGTTCAGAGAATCAGAAGTGGATCCTGGAGAGAAATGAAGACATGGCTGGCATGGGTGTTCTAGCCAACCAGAGGCAGAAGCTGAAGAGTGAAGTGGAGCTTCCAGGGTGAGGAGGCTTCTGTATCATGCTAGAGAAAGTCCAGAGCAGGTTCCCCAGCCCTGGTCCAGAGTTAAGAGTACAGCCTAGAGAAAAACGAAGACACTGTTAGCCAGAACACTTTGCTCAAAATGAAGATTCTAGGAGGAACCAGACAATCAGAGGGAGGGGCCAAAGAGTTGAAGTGTATTTCCAGTGTGAGGAGGCTTCTGTGGCAATTTTTTTTTTTTTTTTTTGCTTTTTGGAGGGCAGTTGGGGTTAAGTGACTTGCCCAAGGTCACATGGCTAGTTTTTTGTATTAAGTGTCTGAGGGCAATTTTTAAGTTTTTGAACAGAGACTAGACTTGTTTTCCTTGGCCCCAGAAGAGAGAACTATTTATCCTGTAAATAGCTTGCTTTGTATATATTAATTGCTTGTTGTCTCTCCCATTAGATTGTAAATTCCTTGAGGGCAAGGACTACCTTTTGCCTCTTTTTTTTTTTTTTTTTTTTTTTTTTTTGTCCACAGTGCTTAGCCTGCTGGGGATATTACAGCAAGGCATACAGTAGACAGTAGGTGCTCACTAAATGTTCATTGACTGATTGAAGTTACATAATGACAAATTTAGGTTTGATGCAGAGGAAAATTTCCTGACAACTAAGAGTTGCACAAAAGTGCAAAGGACTGCCTCAGAATATAGTGGTTTCCTCTTCATTTGAGATCTTCAAGCAAAGGTTATATGATCAGCTAGGGTGTAGAAGGAATTTCTTTTTGAGTATGTGTTGGATTTAGGTGGCCATTTTTCTAACCCGTAAATTCTGTGAACAGTCAAAGGGTTGAGGGCAAAATAATGTAGATTAATCTTTATAGACATGGCAATAGTGGGGAGCAAAATGATAGATGGTATTTTGAATGGGAAGCAGAGTCAAGTTTTGAAAGTTTCTTTTGTGGCCACTACAATGTAGCATGGAATGTCAGAGCTGGAAGGACACTTAGCGATCTAGTTCATCCATTACAGATGAGGAAACTGAGGCTCAGAGAGTGTATCACTCATTTACTGTCACGGAGCTAGTTAATAGTCTGGAGCATCAACCATGACATCAGTTTTCTGATTTGTATTATAGTCCACTTTCCACCACATTACATCTACTTCCCATGTGCTGGATGCAGGACAATCTCAGCTCAAAACATGGAGAGCTCTTCTCTTTCCTGATAGAGATTTTGCTTCCTGTGGGGGCTGCTGTATGGGGGAATCAGGGTTGGGGGCAGGAAGAGAAAAAGAAAATATTCTTAGGGGTTTTTAGTGAGAGGATCTTAAGTCACCCTACGGATCACAAAAAGCCTAGCCCAGGAGGTGGCATCTGATCTCTGCCTTCAGGAAGCTAGGGTTCTGAGGCCTGGGGAAAGAAGAACATCCATTTCAGACATGGAAGACCACATGTATAAAGAAAAATTCTGTTCATAGGTCCATTTTACCCTTTTTTTTCCCATTTTCCTCATTCAGCTGATCAGTTCATCAGTGAGTGTGCAGAGAGAGCCTCCTCCTACTGAAATAAGCTTCTCACTATGTGATAGGCTATGGGCAGTACAAAAGATAAGGGGCCTTACCTTTGTGGAATATGACTAACATATCAAGAGCAGTAAACAATACAGGACAGCCAAGTTGATTTTTAATCCAATAGATATGTGCTGACCACTTACAAGGCATACAGGGTATTATGCTAAGTGTTCTAAAGTAAGACATAAATAAGTAAGGAGTTCATCTATTCGGAGAGACGATAGCTTGCTAACTCCTCTCCCCCCAGTCCTAAAATCTATTCCCTTAAAGTTCATTGGCCCATTAGCAATGTCCCATTTTGCAACAGTGAATTTGTGGATATCCTTCCTTACTACAGCATCCAGGGCACTTACATAGCAGACACTAAATAAAACTTTGTGGAATTAGTGGATAGGAGGGAATCAGTCAGGGAGAGATATTATTAGGAGTACACAGACATAGATTTAGATTTGGAAAGGAGTTTAGGTCCCTTAGTCAAACCTTCCCCCCACCCCTTTCATTTCAGATTAGGCAAAGAAACTAGAAACTGGGACCCAGAGAATTTAGGTGAGTTGCTCAAAGTCACAGTGCCAAATGAGAGATTTGAACCTAGGTCTTCCTGATGTCAAATTCAATCCCTTCCATTCTCTTAGGCTGCTCACCTGGCTGTTCAGCTGTGTGTGTGGAGTCCAAGGGTCGTTAGAGCTGGAGTCTCCATGGTTCACAAGGATCTCTCTGACCCAACACCTACCTATACTAGCGGTGGGGAAACTGCCATCAAGTATGGCCCTTTGACCAAAACTTCAGGGTTTGGATTCAGGCAAAGGGCCGAACTTGAGGACCACAGGTGGCCTCGAGGCACAGGTTCCTGGCCCCTGAATACACACACACATACACACACACACACACACACCTTCCTTCTGCTATCCTAACCTTCCCTGGGCTTCCCTGGGCTTTTGAGCCCTAGCCTAGAGCCTTTTTTACATCCCTAACCTAGTGCCTAGGAATTGTTAGATGCTTGATAAATACTTGCTAACTGATTGACTGATTGCCTCTCAACTACTAGGATTCCACTGCTCCAAATCGGTTCAGGTCAGACAGCAACGAACGGATCTGGGCTTAGAGCACCTGGTTTAGAATTCTGGCTCAGCTACTTTCTGCCTCTGTGACTTTGGGCAATTCCTTCTTCGACTTTAGTTTCCTCTTTAGCAAAACATAGGGACAAGATTATATGATTTCTAAGGTCTCTTATACCTTTATCAATCTTTAGCCTATGTCCAGCGAGCAAATCCTGGCTCTGACATTTACTAGCTGCATCAGTTAAATCAGTCAACAAATATTTCACGCCAAAGACTAGGTTCGTACAAATAAAACAATAGCTAAACAATTATATGGTACTTATTATGTGTCGGACACTGTGCCGAGTACTGGGGAGGCATAAAGAAGGCAAAGAAAAGGGAACCCCCCCCAAAAGGTCCCTGCCTCTAGCTCCCATCCTAATGGGGGTGGGGGGTGGGGGGGAAACAACCTTCAAAGGACTAGGTACAAACCAGATAAATACAATGTAAATTGTAGTTATTTTGTAGTAAATTGTAGTTCCAAAGGGAAGGCACTAGGGGTGGGGGGAAAAGGGGAAAAGGGATCTCCTGCACAAGGTGAAATTTAAACTGAGCTGAAGGAGTGCAGGGAAGCCGGGAGGAAGGGCACTCCAAGAATACTAGGACATCCCGTACAAAGCCACGGAAGGGTGGACACTAAGGAGATCACCTTCAATTCCCAATACTGCTTGCTTGCTGACTTGCGTGACCTCTGGAAAGTCCCTCAAGCTTCCTAAGCCTCAGTTTCCCCGTCAGTTAAATGAAGGACGGGGCATGTTGGTCAGACGGTCCCTAAAGCCCATTTTCCACTCTAAATCCCACGAGGACCAGGCTCTTTAGGGCCAGTGACACCTTGCCTCCAATGTTCCCACCGGCTTCCAAGCTTGGCTCTCTCGGACCCCAGACTCCCTTCCTCTCCCCTCCCTGCCACTAGGGGTCGTTAGGCTGAGCGCTGAAAGGCAAGGAAGCGGCCCCGGAGCCGCCCGCCCGCCCGCCGCGTCCAAGGGCAAAGCCGCAGAGAGCTAACTAGACGGGGTCCGTGGCACTATTTCTCCCAGCGGAAGGATCCCCAAGTTCCATTCACCGTGCTGCGCCCTGAAGGACCGGAACGCGGAAAGCGGCGGCGCTGACGCCAGGACGGAGGCGCAGCGACGTCGTCGCCGCCGTCCGCGGGAGTGGGTAGTGGAAAGAGGGGGAAGAGGGAGAAGGGGGGGCGGGAGGAGGGAAGTAGTTCCGGGTGCGCGGCCCCGGATGTTGGCTGCTCCCGCTGCTGCCGCCGCTGCTGCCGCCGCCGCCGCCGCCGTCGTAGCCGTCGCTGTCGCCGCCACCGTGGGCGCTGCTCGGTGCCTTGGCCGCTCGCTCAAATCAGCCGCCGTTGGGGCTTTTCCTCGGGGGACGGATACGCACGGAGCGGGCCGGGGGCTCGGTTGGGCCGCCCCGGCCTCCGAAGCCTGAGGTGAGGACAAGCCCCTCGGACGGCCGGAGCGAGGAGGCGGGGCCGGGGCATCGCCGGGGTCGGGGCCGTGGCCGAGTCCAACCCGGTGTGGGGTGATCGCTGCCCGCTCACTGACCGCCGAGGGGGCGGGGGGGGGGAGAGCAGAGCCGGGCAGGCGGGTCTGCGAAGGCTCGAGGGCAGCGGCCGGCCCCTCCCCCTCCCCCGTGATCCCCTCCCCCTTCCCCCCTCAGCTGCTGCTGCCCCTCAGAGAGCGTCGCGCGCCCCTCCCCCGCCGGGCCCCTGCGCCGCGGGCGCCGCGCCCCCCTCCGGCTTCCCCGCCCCCTCCCTTGGGAGCCTCCAGTGTCCTGTGAGGACCGATCCTCGGCAGGATGCGGCTTTTCTGGAGGACTTCACACCTCCTGCGCTGCTGCCCTTCCTCGGGATGGGCAGATCGGCTGGCCTCCCACCCATCCTGTCTGTCCCTGTGTCCTTTGCTGGTGATCGGGCCAACCCCGGCCGGCAGCTGCTCCATGCAGACGTGTTTCTGTCCTGGATGTGTTTGCATCCTGCCCACGTGGTGTATCCCCTGCTCCTCAGTCCAAATCCCACCCCTCCCCATTTTTTTTTTCGTCTTATGTCTTGGAGGGATGAGGGTCCTGGGTGGGATTGATGGTTGGGTCTTGGTTGTTTTAATGGAGATTAGACACTTGAAGCTTTTGAGTTATTGCCAGGTGAGAGGAGGGAGACATTAGTCAGATTTCACCTTTTCAAGGAGGGGTATATCTGGAGACACTGAGAAGGGCATTCCTATTCTTGACAACCCTCCACCCCCACCCCCCATTTCTCCATGCTGCTCTTTTTTTCTGCTGCTCTTTTTTTTTTAACGGGGTTTGAATATTGTTACTGGTCTATAGAATTTTTCAATCATCTATATTGTTTTTCTGTATTTGGGGAAGATTTCTCTGTCTTGTCTTTTACAGTTATTTTGTTCCGAGGTGAATATTGACATAAATTGAAAGTTGAGCTAACCTGTGAGCTATAAATTGTTGTTTTTGCTATTTTTTTTTGTAAGTTAACGTATCTTTTCCTCTGTAGAGGAATTATATATTTGCGTGCTGTAAAGGTATTATTATTGTATGTTTAGTTATACTTTGGTCAAGTATTAGTAGTCTCAGTCAATCACTTTAATTGAAACTGAAAAAAACTTTTTTGTCTCCTGAGAATCTTTATGCCCAGTCTGCTTTCCTGTTGGTTTTGGACTGTGTGCGTGTTGGGTAGTTTGTCTTCTTAGGTTTTTTAGGATCACATTTGAACTCTTTGTGAACCAGTTAATTTTGCTTTGGTTCATGGCCTCAGATTACATTTTTAACAGTAACCAGATTAAAGTGGAGTGGAAGAGGATCTTTTTTAATCTCCTAGATTTTTTTTAGATATTTGGGAAGGAAAGGGGTGTTTTTCTCTTTTTCTGATTATGCAGCATATTGGGAGTGGTTAATTTCTTCCATTTCTTGTGCAGTTTTGAGGATTTCTATTTTTTGGTAGTAGTATTATAATTTGTACTGTTGCAGTGAATTGATTGTCTTATTTTTCAGGCTTTGGGGGAGCGTTATTTTCTTATTTCTTTTTTAGCCAAGTTCCTCAGGTTGGTTCTCAGAGTCATGTGCTTACTGGGGTAGGTTTACATTTTTAATCATAAAAAGGGTAGAACAACTGCTTTTCTTCAGTCAGGCCTTGTGTGTATATGTGTCTGTGTGTGGTTTGTGTATATTTGTGTGTGTATGTGTATTTTTTTGTGTATATGTATGTATATGTGTTTATATTTTTTGCCCACATAGCCATTGCCATTGTTTTATAAGTGTTGATTTACAAAAAAATTTTTTTTTGTTGTGTACATATATTTTTTGGATAGTAACCCATTCTTGTTTGTGGAAAGAGCTGTTAATGGTTAGGATTTTATTTTTCTGTCTGCTCCTTTCAGTGATTGATTAGAAGTTATATTTATTTTACTTTTTCATGAAAATAAGGAACAATTCACAGACTTGCTTAGTTTTATTAAATCAGATTTTGAGAACTATTTATGAATTTTGTAGAGAAATAAGAAAATAAAGGCCGTAGTTATCTTCAAATATCCATTTGGTAGGGTAGAACAAGCACACACTTGAGATAAAATCAAAGCAAAGTCTAGGCAACTGTAAAAAAATATGAGTACCTAGTTTTTAGAAATTAAAAAAAAAATTTGGGTAACAGATTCCAACTCAGACCTTCATTTTCTTCCATCTTCCTTGTTTGGCTTGTAAGCACTTGGCCAGTAGGATAATGGTATGTGGATTGTGGAGAGGAGAGATGTGGATTGGCAATGGAAAAGAAGACATTTTCAAGAAGGGAAAGGCATGTTTGAGAGTAAGGAGGTGAGAATGAGCAAACGACAGGCAGGAAATTCCAAGCATATTTGCTTCGCTGGAACAGAAAGCCTATTGATGAATATGAAAAATGAATTTGGTGATATAGGTAGGAGGTTGAATTGGAATGCTTTGCTCAAATTCAGTTTTGATAAATTAGATAATGGGGAGCTACTGTTGGTTCTAATGCAAGGGAGGATAATAACAGGATGAAAATTGTGCGTACGTGGGAGATTTTTCTAGTAGCCATTTATACTTGGATTGCAGAGAATTTGAAGACATAGATGAAATGGTTCTTTTGTGAATTGAAAAAGACCAGGATAGTAATTATGGAGGTCTAAGAGGAGATGCTTCTGTGAGATGTGGTAAAAGAATTGGCTGGATTTGGTGATAGGTTGGAAATGTAAGGCAAAGTACAGAAATTTTAGATTGCAGACCCAGGCAAATGTAGGCTGTCTGGGAGAAATTGCTAACAGAGCTCTTTAAGAGTACAATGAGCTTGAGAGGTAGTGAATGGGATCCCCTAGGCAAATTTAGGTTAGCTGTCAGGGAGAAATTGCTAACAGAGCTCTTTTAAGAGTACCAGGAGCTTGAGAGGTAGTGAGTGGGATCCCCTTCTTTGGAGGTCTTATAGCAGAACCTGGATGACCAACTGTTGGGTACCTTATAGTGAGAATTTCTTTTATTTATGGATTGGATAAGATAGCTATTAAGGTCCCTTCAAATTCTGTGATTTGTAGGGCATATGATTCTGCCATTGATGACAGTGGCTAGATCATGAAGGTTTTACTGTTGGGGTATAGTCATTAATTTTTTTTTTGACATGATTAATCAGTAAACATTTAGCTCCTTCTATGGGCCAGCCACTGTTGCTGCTGTTTTTCTTTCATTCTTAATTCTTGAAGAGGACTGTGACATCAGGAAGGTGATGCTGTGACATGCAAGTGAATTGGAGGGCTGTACAAAGTTACCAGCCTCCCTTTAACCTCTGGAACCATCTGGGTCCAGGGGCCAGATAGAGATCTGGACAACTGGAACCAGGCACTGTGCTAAGTGCTGGGGGTACAAAAAGTGGCAAAAGACAATCCCTGCCCTCTAGGAGTTTATGATCTAATGAGAAAGACCATGCATAAAGGGATTTTATTGGGACTTAAAGGAAACCAGGGAGGTCAGTACTTGGAGCAGAGGAGGGAAAGCTTTCCAGGCATGGAGGAAAACCAGAGAAAATTCCTGGTGCTAAGAGATATGGAGTGTTTTATTTATGAAATAGACAAGAGACCAATGTTACTGGATCAAAGAACACATGGTTGGGAGTAAGCTGTACGAAGACTGGAGAAGTAGGAGGAGGCTAGGTTATGAAGGAGTTTAAATACCAAGTAGAGCGTTTTGTATTTACATTTGGAAGTGATAGGTAGCTACTGGAGCGTATTGAATGGTGACATGATCAGACCTGTGTTAGGAAAATGACTTTGGTGGCAGAATAGAGAATAGATTGGAGGTGGGAGAGACTCGAGGGAGACTGGCTGTTGTAGTATTCAAGGAGTGAGGTGTTAAGGGCTTGCACAAGAGTGGTGACAGTGTTAGAAGAGAGGAGGGGGCCAGAGATATTGCAAAGGTCAACACTTTTCATAATCAATTTTTAGATGTCAGCCCAACTTTAACCTGCTACTTGGCATAGTCTTAACGGTTTTATCCTGAAGTCCTTTTTGGTTTATGCTTTGGAAATACAGATGAGTACTTCTTGTGTGACCTTTGGCAATTCACTTCTCTTGGCCTATGAAGTTCTTTCCGCTTTTGATTATAAATCTATGTAGCATCAGTTTTCATACTAAAGAAAACATTATGAAAGGAAGTTTGTTTAGAGGAAATGTGTCTGTGTATCATACACCAAAATGGAGTAACAATTATTTTTAGATTATCTCTTTCAAATTCAATGGAAGTACTCATTGCTCCTTCCATTTGTGTAGCTAATCAAGAGTTGATTCTGATCAGGTTTGTGCATCTGGAATGTCCAGAAGAGAGGAATAGAGAGAGAGCATGAAGGGTCAGGGAGAACATCTATGTAGTTTGAAGAACCATCTGCAATAGTGAAAATCACGGGAATGGATTAATCTTGGGAAGGATCAAGTGTAAACTTGAGGAAAGGCAAAGGTCTAGAACTGAACCTAGGTAGCTGAGTATAGATGAAGCATTTGTGCTTCTTAAGTAGAGTTTGAAAGTTGGCACTATTTATTTTACAAGGCTTTAAGCTGCATACAGCTTAACACAGAATAAGGGCCTGTGTGTTATGGAGAGCAGAATTTTCTGACCTTAAGCATCCACATTTATAAAGTCTTTAATAAAGTGTCTCAACAAACCCTCCCTTGCATGTTGTGTCCTGCTGCTCACTTTGTATACCCCTAGTGTGGGCTCTGTTCTGGAGACACAGTAGGCTAAAGGCTAGACGGAAGATGGAGAAATTTAAGAGAACCAGTGGATGTGTTGCAGAAACAAAGGAGAAGAAGAATTTCTAGAAAATAGAGTATATGATGGCATTATATGAGAGGTTTAGAAGGATAATCATCAGGAAGATATCATGTGAAATCATCAGGAAGATATCATGTGCTAATCCCTGGGACACAGCATAAATTCTATCTTTACAAATCTCTCTAAACTGAGATAATATCTGTGAAGTGCTTATTAGCATAGTGCCAGGCACAGAGTAGGTGCTTAATAAATGCCTGTTCCCTCCCCTTTTCTCCCTACCCTCAAGAAGCCTATATTCCAATTAGGGGAGACAGCACATAGGAAGAAGGCAGATGGCAATCAATGCCCATTGATTTTAGGGTGCAAAATGGCAATTTCACAAACCAGATTTGTTTGAAGGATCTGTAGCAACATGGCCTGATGTAGTAATTCTTAATTTTTTTTCCCTCAATATTTCCTTATACTTAGTTCTCAACTCCTATCCATTGATAAACCTGTCTGAATTGCAAGCATCTTTCTAATTTCCCAGTTTATCTTAATATCATGCTTGATAACTTATGTTTTCTTTTTTGCAAAACTGTATTTCCACAAGTTTCTGCAATTATTCTTTTGTACCCTTGAGCAAATGTTTCTTTCTTGTCCTTTACTTTTTAAGCCATAGTTTCCTGATTTATTCCTTACTGTACTTGTCTAATCCTTTTCTCAACTCTTTTTTTTTTTTATTGGCTTTTTGGAGCGGGGGAAGTCAGGGCAATTGGGTTTAAGTGACTTGCCTAAGATCATACAGCTAGTAAGTGTTAAGGTGTCTGAGGTCAAATTTGAACTCAGGTCCTCCTGACTCCAGTGCTGGTGGTCTATTCACTGTGCCTCCTAGCCGCCCCCTATTCTCAACTCTTAATTTGCAAAATATGTTTCTAACTTTGAGGCTCTTCATATGAATCATAGAAAACAGGAAGAAAAGGAAGTTCTATACGTTTTGGGGAACTATTGATTTTCAGTGGGTAGACTGGAGATGAAAGTTTAGAGACCTACATTCTGTGTCTGTTATTTGCTTTCTAAATACCTTCAACAAGTCAGTTTCATACCTGTGCTCCCCTCACTGTAGGGTATCAATCAAAACAACCAATCAAGTATTTATTAAGTGCCTGTTATGTTAGCCTGTTAGCCAGGCATTGTGCTAGGTGGCTGGAGAGGCAATGACAGTAATAGTGTTCTGTAAATGTTTTCTCATCTGATCCTCACAACCCTAGGAAGTAGGCACTATTATCATCTCATTTTAGATGAGGAAGTTGAGGCAGACAAAGGTCAAGTGACTTCCCCAGGGTGACATGGCTATAAGTGTCTGTGGCCATATTTGATCTTAGGTCTTCTAGACTTCATGCCCAATTCTGTATCCTAGGGTGTTCCCCTTAGCTGCCTACAGTAGTTAAAAGTAAAAACAATGAAACAATCTGAGCTTATGTTCTAATGAGGGAGAGAAGTAGTTCTGCAAATGTATACAGCATGAGTATAAAGTGAATAAATACAAATATGTACAAAATCAATGCAAGATAACATGTAGGGAAGGGCATAAGCATTTGGAGGGATCAGGAAAGCCTTCTTGTAGAAGATAGTATTTGAACTAGGTCTTAAAGGAAGAGAACTCTTTGAGGTGTAGTTAAGAAGGAAGCATTCTGGGCATGTGAACTGGCTATCGTAGAGGTACGCAGATGAAGTGTAGTGAGGGAGGAATGAGAGAAGGCCAGTTTAATGGGAGCTCTTAATGTGGGAGGGGGCAGTGATGTCCAGCAAACCTTGGGAGATAGATTGTAGTCCAGGCTTTAGTACTTTAAAAGCCAAACAAAGGAGTTTGTATTTGATCCTAGAGGTAGAAATGGAAACATTTGGCAATTGATGTGGGGTGTGGAGAAATGAGGAATTCAGGAAGTAACAAGACACAGGAAGGATTTCAACAGAAATAGGGAAGTTTGGAAGAGGGGAGGGTTTTGGGGGGAAAGATAAGGATTTGTTTGGGGGCAAGTTGAGTTTGAGAGGTGTCCTGGCCATTTAATTTGAAATGTCCAGTAGATGATTAATGATGTGAGACTGAAGCTCAAGGTGAGGACTGAGTTTGTGAAGTTTATATAGAAAAGCAACATAAATAATTAATATTTTAGTAATTTACATTTAAAATAGTATTTCACTTAGAGGTGTGATTATTAGGTCAACTGCTTATTTTGTATGATTTGTGGATTCAGTCATTTGAATGAATGTGCCTGGCTGTTTGCTAAGCCTTTGGATATAGATGAAGTGAACTCCTGCCCTCAAGGACCTCATATTCTAATAGAGGGGAACATTTACATATTCTTTTCTATCAGTGGGATTGTGAGGAAAGCAATAAAATCTGTCTATTAGAATATTTGTTAGAGTTGATAACTTCTCAGAGCAAGAGGTGGGTGGGAGTGAGTAGTACCAAGGGCAGTGCGGTTGGCCCATAGAAGAAGTCTCATCTTGGTCAGTTTAACAGTGTGTTAAAATGGATTTGTTCAAATTTATTTTAAATTCAGTTGAGTGGTAAACATTAAGTGGTTATTAAGTACAAATTTTTTTTTCAGACTCGTCATTTCATTTGCATAGTATTAAGCTCCATGCATGTATATTCTCATTCATAACATTTTATCTAGGTGCTAGGGAGACCAAAAACAACAAAAACCAAAAATCCCCCAAAAAACCAAGAAAAGGACCTCCTCAAGAATCTTATAATCTAAAACAGCAGTTCTCAACCTGTGGGTCGCGACCCCTTTGGGGGTTGAATGATCCTTTCACAGGGGTCGCCTAAGACCAATGGTCTTAGGAACTGAGACATGGCTCCTCTGTCTCCAGGCAGCCTGCCCACATGCAGATATGCCCACATATGAGTATTAAAGGGTTCCACATACGAATATTAATGGATCAGGGCATTAGGAAGGTTGAGAACCACTGATTTAAAAGGAGAGGATTTAGTATATACATTTATACAAGTCTCATGCAAGGTGCAGTGGAATGAGTGACCTGGGTTTGAATTGTGTCCCTGCCATTAATTACTTGTATTACAGGACAAATCACTTTACCTCTCTGGACTTGAGTTTCCTTATCTGTAAAATGACAGGGCTGGACTCAGTGAGCCCCAAAGATCTCTTCCAGCTCAAATATATTATACTAAGATAGAAGGTGATAAGGGCAAAGGAGCGATCAAGACAAAGTGTCACATGAAAATTCCAGGAGAGTGATCACTTTATTTGGGGAAAGGGAGTATCAGAAAGAAGCAGAATGAATAAAGAGGAGGACTGATGCCTTGGAAAGAACATGCCCTATATTTGGAGTTGTCTGACCATCTTTGTTCCAATCCCAGCTCTGTTACTTAACACCATTTGGTGATTGGACAGTCACTTAATTTTTTTGAGCTTAATTTCCTCTGTAAAATGAGAGAGTTGTATTAGATGGGATTTAAGGTGTTTTCCTCCACCTCTGTATCACTTGATCCTTAAAAGGCATCATGTAGGAGATGGCATCTCTGTTGTATATTGCTAGAAGAGCAATGCAACAGGTAGAAGTGTAGACAAAATGAATTCTGGATTTAAGTGAATGCATGAGGGAGAAGATTATCCAGTACAGGATTAGTCGATGGTGTCTTCTGGTTAGAGAAGCAGTCTGATGTAGTGCGAAGAGTGGTAGACCTGGAGGAAGTAGGCTTAAATTCGTATCTTGACTGTCACTAGTTCTATGACCCTTGAACAGTTCTCTTAATGATCCCTTTCCACACCTATAAAAATAGGAATAATAATTGTACTATTAGTAAAGTCCTTGATTAAACCATAAACTGTAATAAATTGTAATTTATAAGAATGTAATGTAGAGTATGTAAAGGGGGAGTAGTGTGAAATAAGATTGGAAAGATAGATTGGAACCAGATTGTGGAAAATCCTAAATACTGGACTAAGGAGGAGTTTGTATTTTATTCTTTAGCGGGGAAAATTGAAGATTTTGGAGCAGAGGAGTGTTCAGGACTGAAACAATCATTTAAATTGCTATCTCTTGCTATAATGTCCAAAACTTTGTTTTCCAGGTACTTGCTTATTTTTGATTTTTATTTCTTTTAACAGACCCCCAACTCAGAACCTACTCCATTTTCATGCATCCTTATTGTTTGGTTTGTTAAACACAGTTCTGTACCCTTTCACTATTCAGAGACCCTGGCCAAGAACCTGGTCCACTTTTAGTTTTCTGTACTATGTCAGGACTGCCTCCATTGCTATTCATTTAGGCTCTCTACATTTGTCTAAGTTCATCACTTATTGACAGAGTCATTCTTTGATACTATAAAAACCCTTCTATAGATATTTTACAAAATTTCAGATTTTAAGAATATTCTAATTGCATTTATAAAGCTATGCTGCAAATCTTAAGAACCACAGCTCAACATTTTTTGTTACAGAGATTGATTTCTGAGATTGATGAAGGCACCTGCTATAGAGAATTATTTGTTATAAGCAGAGCAGCAAAGCGCTATTATTGGGAGCCATCTGTTGAGTTATGGAAATAGCCTAGTTATATTTTAATCATACTCTGTAAAACAGGATTCTACCTATTTTAAGGTACCTTTCTTGGTACCTTAGGCAACTGTTTCAGTTGAAGTGACAAGAGCTGATAACTGTAAATGTTTCTTTCAAGCATATTATATGGTGCCTTTTTGGGGGGTTTGTTTTTGTCCAGATTTGTGATTTCATTGGTATGGGGATGTTGATCTGTAACTTATGTGCAATTTAGAGAGTTGACTGGGAGTGTTGAAAAGTGTCAAGTGACTTGCCCATGGTCACTCAGTGTATGTCCCAGAGAGGATATGAACTACATCTTCCTCACTAAAAGGCTGGTTCTTTGTTTACTCTGCCATACTGCCATAGGCTGAAGAAGTAGATTTTCTTTGTAGCTTCTTCAAGAAACTAAAATATAATGAAATCTTTTGTACAGATAACTTGGTACTACAATAATAAATACAACATTGTAATATTAGTTTACCTTTCTAAATTGCTTTATGGTTTACACTGTACTTAATATACAGAACCATATTTAGTAATAATTATGATTTTTAATCCTTTGCCCCCATCGGAAGAATTGTCCTGGTAGTTGCTGAATAAATTTGGTTGGCTGTAAATGTTCACTACAATTTCTGAGGCAACTTATGTGTGAGGTTGGACATGTCTGAATTGATACTGTTATTTTTGACTTAATTCTCCTCAGTAGTAGAGTGAAGCAGATTTTGTCATCGGACTAGTATTTCTTATAGGATAGTAAGGGATGGGAAAATTAGTATTGGTTGTGGGTTTTCTGGAAAATTTATTTCAGCAAGTCCTGCCTTACTGACTTTGCATGTGCTATATTCTTCATGCCTGTTCTGCATGCTCACCTTCACTTCTTGGAGTCTCTAATTCCCTTTAAGAAGCCTTTACTGATTCTCCCATTTGTTAAGAACTATTACCTGTCCCTGATAGCCACTGTTACAAAGCATATCCTGGATGCCTGTGGTTGGTTTGTTTTTTCAATGTCATTGATGCAATTTCAATAAGTATGATGCCTGGGTAGCTGAATTAAGTTAGGGATTTGAGCTTTTTTATCATCTTCCCCCCTCTTCTGAACTTGACTATTTCTATTGAGGGCATCATCATTCTTAGGGTCACCCAGGTTCACAACTAAAATGTTATCCTTGACTCTTCATCCTCCTTCACTTCATATATCCAGTCAGTTGCTGGATCTTGTTATTTTTACTCCACAACATCTCTCACGTCCTTCCTCTCTCCATTCACAGGACATCCATCCTAGTTCAGGCCCTTATCACCTTTTTTTCTTTTAAAATTTGTTTACTATTAGTTTACAACTTTCAGTTTCACAAGATTTTGAATTCCAAAATTTCTCCACCACCTTCTCTTCCCTTCCCTGTCCCCTAATCCCCCATGGCAACATGCAATCTGATGTAGGTTCTACATATACATTCACATTAAACATTAGTCAAGTTGTAAAGAAGGATTCTAACCAGTGCAATGAATAACGAGGAAGAAGTAACAAAGCAAAACAGAAAAGAGAGCAAGTAGTTTTTTTTCAATCTGCATTCAGACTCAGTAATTCTTTCTCTGGATGTGGATATCTTTTTCCATCATGAGTCCTTTGAAGTTGTCTTATAACATTGCATTACTGAGGGGACCCAGTCTGTCAAAGTCATTCTTCACAGATATGATGTGTCTCCCTCAATACCTTTTGTCTGGATTATTATAACAGCCTCTTAATGGGTCTTCTTGCTCTGAATCTCTCCCTAATACATCCTCTGCACAGTTGCTTAAATGATTTTCTTTAAGCTTAGTTTTGACTATGTCATTCTCCTATTATATGAACTCCTTTGTTTTTAAAGGTCTTCACAACCTGTTCCAAACTTGTTATATACATTACTCCCCTCCCTAGACCGACCCTTTTGCTGCCTGTCATATGTAACATTTATATCACTTGATTCTGTTCCTTTGTTTTCATTCTTCCTCTGACCTGTAATATACTTCCTTATCATCAAAGGTTTTGGCACTATCTAATGGTTCAGAATCATCTATAGCTAAGATTTTATCAGTAGAAATAACTTTAAAGAAGATTACTGTCTGCCTTCCCACTGTACCCAGAGGGCCATGGGATACTTCCTTGTGTCTTGCAGCTGAAATCTGTGCTGTTTCTCTATCAAAATGGGAGCTCTTTGAGAGCAAAGCTTGGCTCCCCTTTTCTGTTTCCTTTTCTGGCCTTGTTCTTGACCTTCTGGATATCAGAATCATGCCTGTACTGCTATCTAATTCTGGAACTGGGGCCTTTTCACTCTGGATTATCCTACTATTTGTGGGGGCTTGCTTACCATGGAATATCTGTCTTTAAGGTCTGCCCTCTGAAGTTACATAGGTGTTAAGTAGTGGGCACAGGAATTACATCCTGATTCTAAATGCAGGACTCTTTCCATTATGCCATTTTGTCCTTGCTGCTACCTCTCTTTTTAGAAATTTGCTAGAACAGTTGTCCTAAGTTTCCAGATTCTTTCTCAGTGACTTCTAATCAATCAATGAATCACCTATAATGTGCTGGCTAGGTACTGGGGGAGCAAAAGTCATAGTGTCTATTTACTTGTTATTGGGAGGGGAGAAATACAGCATTGTTCACAAGTAAGCCCAATAAAATATAGATAAAAAATAAGGAAAAAGTGATTCATTCAGTGTTTGAAAGGTGTTATAAAAACAGACAAAAACTCTTAAAAAACCTTTTCTCAAACCTGAAATATTGCATATGCCAACATTTTCTTGTGGCCACAGCATAATACAATAATAAATACATCAAACCACTCTTACAAAAATATTGGCAGCCTTCATCTACCTCTTTAGTTACGTTGTTAAAATGAAAATGGTAGAGCTCAGTTACATTCCCTTGAACTCCTATAATTTCATATAAAGTGGATAGAAAAGTTTTCTGTCCTATGTGAGGGGAATTAAGCATACGTAATACTACTCCCTCAAACCCACTCCTAGCCTTCCTATCCCTTAATTTATTCATTTCCTGTGTCTTCTCCCTCTACCCCAACTCATCTACAAATAAGGGATGGTTATGCCTTTGATCTTGCCCTCCAAATTTTCTTCCATGAACTCTGAAATTCCTTTAGCTGATTATAATACTTTGTCATTTCACCTTTCTCTTTGCCTTATAAACCCAAAACATATTTTTTTATCCTATGACCTTCCAGGCCTTCTACTTCTCAGTTCTTTACTGGACTATCCTGCTATGCATTGGCTATACTCCCCTTTCCCCATTGTGACACCTTAGTGAAACAGTTTAGCTCTACATAAGCTCTTCTCAAGTCCCTTGCCCTCCTTAGTTATCCTATTGCTGATCTTGCCTGTCAGATCTGAACCTTGGATTACCTCTACAATCTGTTACCTTTTCTCCTATCAAATGCTGCCCAACAGAGCTGGAGAAAATTTAAAAAATTCTGCTAACTGGGTCTACTACAACTTTATATTACAAAATGTCATCTAGGCTGTCACTAGAGCAAGACAATACTTTCACACCTCCTAAATTGTCCTACTGGACATGGTGGCTTTGCCAGACCTTTTTATTTTGCCTCAAACCTCTCAAAGACCTCCCTTCCCCTCCCTCTCAATTGAGAAAAATTGAGACTATTCACCTAGATCTTTCTTTTTTTAAAAATATTATTATTACTTTATTTTTCCCTTGTTTGATTATTTTTTCTTTTTTTAAAATTTCTTTTTTATTTGTTTTCTTGTTTACATTATTCATTTTCATTACATTTTTGAATTACAAATTTTCTCCCGGTCTTGCCCTTCCCCAACCCTAAAACAGCAATCTCACTGTAAAGCCCCTCCCCTGCTCTGCTCTCTTATTTTCTGGTAGGGCAGGGAGGGTCTCCCTATCCCAGCCCCTGTATATCTTAATTCCTAGTTGCAGGTATTACAGAACTTTAAATTCTAGATTCTTTTGATTCCTCCCTTGTCACCCACCCCTACTGGAAGGACACTCAATTCAGTACAGGCTGTGGATGTGTGATTATACAGCACATCTTCATAGTGGACATATTGTGACAGTGATCATTTGTCTCTCCTTCCTATCCCTCCCCTCCCCCCTTTGTTCTGTTCTCTACTC